>CM076578.1:960699099-960906710 GCA_034641835.2 Pinus albicaulis | reverse complement strand
TTTACCCCTTTTACGGACTGAAATGGACTACTTACGAAAAAGGTATACGTTGACTAAATACGGTCAATAGAGTTCTCTCCCACATTATTTTATCCTTTTCTGGGCTCGAGGGACTAAATTTACGAAAAATTACACACATGGAGTTTTCTTAAGTTTTTTCTTCTGACTCCCTAAAATTGAAAAACACCGAATTTCTCTTATAGTGGACTCGTTAAAATTTAACAATAAAGGACCTGTTTAATTTTCAAATAGGAATGAACCACTCCTTAGGGTTCAAATCTTAAAGTAAGTTGGACTGATCCGAAGGATGAGCTTATAAACAAGAAAATTTTATCCTCCTCAAGCTTGTCAAAAATAAAGAGGTACTTGCCAGAAATGGTGGGGGAAAAAAGAGAAAAATGGACTTGTTTGTCGTATTTTGATTTTTCAAAAATCTAGTTAAACACTCTTGAGCACGACATTTTCAATCACCTGGGTTGGGAAATCCTTTGCCTAACAGTTAATAAAACCTCATTTGAAAGTCTTCATCTAGTTCCTGGGTATTAGCTTTGGGTCAACTGTCACCAAGCCATCTGCAGTGTCGTTATGTGTTCAAGAGGACAGTTCAAATAAACCATTCATCTGAAAAATATTTTTCATCCATTTTTTGACCATCCTTGAGTCAGTCCTTGCCGATATGTTTTCAAAACTTGATCTATGATTTCGTGTTGTGGGCTTGCCTACAACATATCACTTTCTATCGACAACAACTCATTATCTAGGGAGTTTATCTAGAAATCATCAGTACCTTGAAATATGCATGCCTTAATGACAGGTTTCTCGCCTTCGATGACAGGTTGCATCATTGACCTTCGAGCGAATGATTCCGTGACATGTTCGACTTCAGCTCATTCATTCACATTTCATGGATTGTGCTGGGTACTTTGAGAGCCATTGACATTACTGGTGGTTACTCTCACACTTGTTAATAGTTTACATCATTGACTGGTAATCAAGTGGTTTCTACCATGTTTGACTTCGACACATTTATTCACATGGATAGAATCATACTAGTTCGAGATGCGGAAATCAAGACCCTGGATCTAGTTTTCCAGGCTGCGAGGAATTTTTTTATCTTACAGTAGACTATTTACAAACAAATGGCTGCGTCCATACTGTGTCTACACATGTCTATACTGTGATGTACTCAAAATCATTCATGTATCAGAACAGTTTGAATTAGTTAGTTTTGATCTGAGTATGGGAATGCCTACCTCAGCGATGATATATATATATTTTTCATTGAATGTTTTTACAGGTTCCGACGGGGGTGACCACAGGATGATCCTTGAAATGATAAAGTACTTCACTCTTCATATATGACAGACTTCAGCATCATCTATTCCAGACTTTGCACTTTAGGGGGCAATCTGTTACACTAAAAATTGTCATCCTGACATTCTGCTATGTGTATGAGCTCATTATAACTCATACTTCTCCCTTTGCAAGTCTAAACATATTAGTTCCTCATGTCAAGCCTTGAAAATTAGAAAAAGTTCCTAAAAGTCTCCTAAACTTTGGTATCGCACTTTCTGGCTATCTTTCCTGTGGTCCTGCACCCAATTTTTAGCTATCCTGCATACCTGAATGCACTTTATCTTTGTTATAGGTGCGGACCCCTGTGAGATTAAAAAGTCGCAAGTAAATTCCAAAAAGCTCAATTAAATTAAATTCTGGAAGCTTCTAGAATGGATTTTGTGGTGGCAGAACCGCTCTTGTGAGGTGCATGAATCCCTTACCTTATGGAGCTAACCCCTTGATGTGAGGAGCTTATCCCTTTGAAGGAGGATTATATCCCTTCATACTTGGAACAGAAAACCTCTTCTTTTCCACTATAAAAAGAGGCATTATGTAGCCTCAAAGGGAGTGGAAGCTTTAGAATATTTGAAGTTAAGTGCTGTTGAGATTCAGACTCAGTTGATTAAAAATTTTGTGAGGAGAGATTACATACCTCTATTAGTCTTGGTTGAAGGAGTGCATAGCTTATCAAAGTAAAGGAGATTCCTGCTTCAGACCCCGGAAAGTCCTGTGCAACATCAAGGCTCAGGATGTAACGATTTTCTTCTTTTGAAATTAATACAAATATACTCATTTTTCTCAATAAGCTTTCAATCAATGGTTTATGTCATATATTCCTTGATCACTATGATAAGCATGGTTTATGATGATTTCTATACAGGTGCTATGTAATATTTTGCTTGTTTGTGACTGCAGGTTTATGAGGAAAACTCCTTCATGTGCGCGAGGGACAAAAACGACTTCAAACAAGCACTGGACAAACGGTAAGTCCTTAACACCTCTATAGAGATTTTTGTAGATCATATATGCTTAGAGAAAGATTAGTCTATTTGGCTATTTTTTGCTAGATACTTTTAGTACTAGGGAGATCAGTCTTGTTTGCAAGACGGATTAATCCTCCAACACATAGCTACCGCGCCCACCTTTTGATTCATAAAAGCACTTAGAACCATTCAACCTACCTTATTCCCATATTTTTATTGGTCCCAGCTACTTTACCCTTTTAATGCTAAAAACTTGAAAAACCATTGATACTCGTCTTCCACCTTTCCTCCTCGAAATTCTTGCTACCGTACATAGGAATTCGCAAATCGCAGTGTCCAGTCTACTTCCATTAACACTTACTGCTTCTTGACGTTGATTGCAATATTAGCCACATCGCAAATCACTTGCCGCACCTTTTCCCTTTTTCTTTCAAGACTTACCGCAACTTTGTTACATCGCAATCGCACGTCGCACTGTTTACCTTTTTTCTCTTAATGCCTACCACTCGTTGTTTCCGATAGGGATATTGAAATAGCACATGTCGCAAATTGCGCCTTTTCCTTTTTTATTTTGAGACTAACTGCAAATCGCACTTCATAGTATTTTTTAATCAACACTTCTACTATTCCTCTAGACTTGCATTATTACAAATTACAATATCGCACTTCGCACTCTGCAGTGTTTAACTCATCGCATGTCGTAGTTCACAATTTTTAGCTTGTTCCTCTGACCTTTACTACTCCAAATTTTCGATATTGTGATTGCAATATCGCATATTGCATATCACAACTTTTTCCTCCATCGCGTCTCCACAATAACACTTTTCAATCCTTTGCGCTCCAAAGCCATTTGCACCATATTCTAAGGTTTTCTAAGGTTTTAACCCTCGCTTTCCACTTCTAAGCCTTGTTTCATGTGTTAAGTCCTCCATTAGCTTCTTTAGCCCTTTTTCTTTCCTCCAAACTATAAATCACACTTTTTAAATCAGAATTAAGTCATGGATAACTTAGTTGCATGGGTAGAAGCATGGTAGATAGACCAGAGGATAAGTAGAGTGCATTTAGCCATTTGTCCAAGTTAATTTTGGTTTATAATTAGTTTCCTTTCTGCCATTTATTTTCTGCAAAATAAATTAGTTTCATTTTTGTCATTTATTTTCAACAATTTAATTTAGTTTCCTTTCTATCATTTCCTTTTTTCAACTTAGTTTAGTTTCAGTGAAGTGTGACAAAATTCATGGAGAACCCTTAGAAATAGCACCTTTTCGTAAAGCAGAAGAGGATGACATGAACAAAATGCATTTGTTGTGTATATAGCACTACCACATCCAAGTTCTTACGAACCCCAGGTTGATAAAGTAAAGTAGGGTAGCCCATAGAGTTGCAACACTCTTGGTCCAATACCAGGGCTCACCACTTTTTAGCGTCGTCACCGGGGAGTTGTCTAGTAGATTCTTTGATTTAGTTTTAGCATTCTTTTCTTCTTTCCTTTTGTTTCTGAAATATTGAAAAATACAAAAAAAAAAATTGATTTTCATGCCTCATAGGAGTAGGGATACTCAGAGTATTTAAAAAAAACTACTTCTCCAATACCAACCCCCCCACTTGACCACCTGGTGCAGTAATAACCACATCACCATACACTTTTGAAGGAAGAAAAGATGGATGGATATGATGACACTGAAGAAGATATTATTGGGTTTCCCATTCAATATATGGACATCAGTGTACCTATGAATAACATCCCTCCATATTTCCTTCCCAACTCCCATGGTATGAGGACAAAGGATACGGAAACATTTCTCTTTGAATTTGAGATAATTGGTAGGTCTTATGGCTACTTATCACACACTCAAAAATTAAGACTGTTTCCTGCAACATTGAAGGATATAGCTCTTAAATGGTTCATGACTCTAGGCACTAATTCAATAAGATCATGGAATGATATGCAAAAGATATTTCTAGAAAAATATAAAGATCATGATCTTAGAGAATAAATATTTAGAATGAACCAAGAAGAAGATGAGAGTCTTGAGGATCTAATAGAGAGGTTCATGTATAATTTTAAGAGGGAAAACTTGAATCGTCTAGGATTTGACACACTAAAAAGCCTCTTACGTAGAATGATTAGGGATGAGTGGATTGATCTCCTTAATCTCATGAGTAGAGGAGATGTATACCAATTTTCATTTGAAGAAATTTGTGAAACATGTAAGTGCATATCAAGAGGAAGGGAAAGAGTAAGTAAATCAACATCAAAATTGGTAAGGCAAGATGAACTTGGAAATTTGCTTGAGAACCTTATAACATAAATTCTTAGCAATCTAAGTGAACAAGTAGAAATGTTAAGAATTAAAAATGAGAAAAATGAAGATAATAATATTTTTGTCATCCATGCAGAATCATATGCTACTAAATGGTGTTCATCGTTGCCTAGGTTTAAATAATTTTACCAAGAAGACAATGGAGCAAGGAAATCACCAAAGAAGCTATGTTATGTAGCTCCAAGGATACCCTGGCAACCTAGTCAACTTGATATGATGCAAGGATCAACTTAAAAATTTAAAGCTTATTCACATCCATCTCAAACTAATTGGGATACACTCCCTCCTTGGGAACCTTCGCCAGCTCACCCCCAAAACCAATCTTGGCAACATGGTTGGCAAGGTTCTTATTGGGAAAATCCAAAATATCCTCAATATTTCCCTCCATATCCTCTATACCCAACTCCATGCTATCCCTACCATCCACCTCCACCACAACCACAGCCTCAACCACGTCCATCTCATATATCCACCCCCACTCAACTACCTATACCACCATTTCCAAACCCACACCATGAAGTATCTCAATCCAATTATAATGCTGAGGTATAACACTACCAAACATATCCTCTTGATCTAAATGGTCTCCATCTTAATTCAAGAAAGGTATTGAAAAAAAGATATTTTATCAATGTCATTGAAGGACAACATCAAGAAGAAGAAGATCCAAATGAGGAGATCAAAATATCAAGGGCTTCACTTGATGAAGATCCGACATCAGAATCAGATGTTGAGAATGTTTCCTCATCTTTACCAACATTTCCTCCATGTGTTTAAGAGAACAATCAACAAAAAGAGGAAGATCTGAATGTCATAATAGAAGAGGACATCCAAGGTGATCCAACTAAGCAAGTGGACCGGGGGAATCACAACTATATTGACATATGGTTCCAAACATCCATTAAGTTGCAACAACACACTCTTCTCCAATATTACTTGATACAATCCCAGTCAAAGAAATTCATCTCTCATATTCAGGTACATGTCAAAGCATGTATTCCAAGTGTGGACATGATTTTATCTATTATATTGATGTATACATGAATCCATTGGAAGTATTCCTATACTTTAAAAAGGTTTTTTTTTTTTTTCAAGTAGAGTAGGAAAGTAAAAAAAAAAGAAAAAAAAAAGGAAAGAATAAAATCTCATATGAAAACCTCTTTGAGGCGTCTAAGATTGGCTCACTGATTGAAAACCTCTAGGATATGATCATTGGGTTGAAAAAAAGAAGAAGAAGGTCCTAGGTGAAAACCTCCTTTGAGGCACCTAGGCAGACCTACTAGTGGAAAACCTCATTGAGGCAGCTAGTAGGCCTTAAAAAAAAATGTGCATTTCTCCATGTATCTCTCTCTGATGAATGCAGGTGCTCTTCAACCTTTACAAGTAGAAAACAACAAGTTGGCACAAAAATAAAATTTGGTCAAAACTTTAGTCAAAGGTAGTCAAACTTGGACTTCATCCTCCTATGCTCAAAATCTCCAAAAGGGCCTCAAGCAGAATATCAAATGTAGCTTCAAAACCACCAAAGATAGCTTCAACAGCCATATCAGCAGCATCTTCAATATCACATGCAAAAAAAATCAATGGTAAGTCTCAGGTATGCAATCATCTAACCCTTTCTTTAAATCTATTTTAGCTAAATAAAACATTAAAAAGTGTGAGAAGGAAAGTTTTTTTATATAGACAAAATTAGTAGCAAAACAAGCTCAGCCTTATCTAGCAACTATCCTCACTTTTTCCACCAAAAAAAGGAACAAGACAAAAGTAAAAAGAACTTGAGAAAGTGGGTAGTAAGTAGCTTGTTGTAGTAGTGGACAAGGATTTCCAAGGGGTAACCATGGGTGAAATCAATTCACAGAAAAAAATAAATAAATAAATAAAAAATAAAATAAAATATAAAAAATAAAATAAAAATAAAAATAAAATAAAATAAAATAAATAAATAAATAAAACAAAATTGTGATTTTACTTTGCATGCAATAAAAAGAAAAAAAGAGAGAGAGAAAAAATCAAATAAAAGGTGGATCCAACACCTCTTGGCATGCAAAAAATATCTACTTAAGGCATATGAGGACCTCCATGAAGCACCTATAAGAAGGATTGCAACAAGAATAATAGCAAGAATATTAGCAGAAGAGCAATGCATGGCCCAAGAAACAGAAAATGAAATAAGTCAGCATGCAGGAAGAACCATAAGGCAGGGAGGATGAATAGGTTGCTTAGAGGAAAAGGAACCGTTTCAGTAGGGGGGTGGATGATGGGCTGCTAAATTAGACATAAAATATGGCCCATCTAACCTTTCTTCATCCCATATACCTTCCTTATTCACATAAAAGGATATATTAAATCTCTCCTTCTGCAATTAATAATGTTTTGTTACGCTTTAATATGTTTTTAGGAAGTTTTAAAGGTAGCTGCATATTTTTTCCTAATATTGGTTATTTTTGTAGAATATTGTGAGAATATTTGGCAGATTATATAGATTTGGAGAAGGAGATGATTTAGGGACTTGCTCCGTACAATTGGAAGATCAATATTTGAGAATAAATGAGCACAACATCAGGAAATTAGAGAGAAATCTTGGAGATATTCAAGGGGATTTTCCACCCTCCTTAGCTCTCAAAGGAAGCCAAAGGATCCTCATGAGATCTGCCTCCAACAATTCAAATTCCAGAGGAAGCCAAGCAACTCAAGACCAAGTACACTCAAGCCATACTTCATTTGTAGTCTCCAGCAAATTGAATTCCAAGAGTCAGCCAAACATCTAAAGATGAAGGGCACTCAATATATATTTACTTGGAGTCAAAGTGGACTCAATCAACATTTTCAAGGGAGCTATTGGTAGCTGCCCCATAGAATAAATAGAGCAAAACTAGAGCTAGGGAGTGAGTTAGTTATCCAGTGGGTTGATTCTAGTCGACTTCCATTCCATTCACTGCCATTCCATTCTTCTATTCCATTCTATCCCATGCTATTCAGTTTCCATTCTCTTAGGATTTTTTTGTATAAGACCTTCAGGATGTAATAAAACTGTATTTTTTGTAATGAAATGAGTAATGAGATGTTATTTTATTTATCTAGTTCCAGAGAGTTGGGCTCGTGGGTTAGGGCCCAACACATGTGCCTTAGCTTCTCTGTTGTTTCATGCTTTTCTTTCGTGTCATTTAGCTAGTTTTTCTTCTGAGCATTTAACTAGTTTGCTGGTATTTTTACTGATGTTTTAGTTTGCTTCCCATTGTCTTCTGTTGTAGATTTAATATGCTTACCGAGTGGTAGAATAGTTGATAAACTCCATAAAGCTGTGAGACCATCTTTCCCCTCTCAACTCTGCCAATAGAGCTCGAGGAGGGTAGACCTTTCTCCATAGACCAAAAATTATTTCTCGCTTATGAATTCTTGGAAATAGATTAGATCAATGCCTTTATTTTCATGAACATATTGTGTTTCTTTCTTGAAAAAATAGGCAAGCTGATTGCAGGTACGGGTGGCATAGCCCAAGAGAAGTTTTCCAACACCTCCAACTTCATCTTCCATATTCCTTTCATCTTTGTGTTATGCTCCTGAACGTTTCCTTTACATCTCCATTCCTCCTTTTTTTTCTCTCATCAAAGCTACTGCACCGACATTTTTATTCATAAAAACACTTAGAACCATTCAAACCACCTTATTCCAATATTTTAATTGGTCCCAGCTACTTTACCTTTTTAACGGTAAATGCTTGAAAAACCATTGAAACTTGTCTTTTGCCTTTCCTCCTCAAACTTATTTCTACCATACATCGCAATTCGCAAATCGTAGTGTTCAGTTTACCTCCATTAACACTTACTGTTTCGCGACGCTAATTTTGATTTTAGACACATCCCAAATCACTCTCTATGCCTTTTCCCTTTTCCTTTCTAGACTTACTGCAACTCCGCCGCATCGCAATCGCACGTCACACCATTTACCTTTTTCTCTTAAGACCTACTGCTCATTGTTTCCGATTGCGATATTACGACACTGCATGTCGCAGATCGCGCCTTTTCCCTTTTTATTTTGAGAGTTATGGCACTTCACAGTCATTTTTAATCAACACTTCTGCTATTCATCCAGACTTTTGATATTGCGAATTTCAATATCGAACTTCGCACTCTGCAGTGTTTACCTCATCGCATGTCACACTTTGCACTTTTTAGCTTGTTCCTTTAACCTTTACCGCTATAACTTTGTGATATTGCGATTGCGATATTGCATATCTCCTATCGCAACTTTTGGCTCCATCGCGTCTCCGCCATTGCACTTTTCAATCCTTTACGCTCCAAATCCTTTTAACACATATTTCATTAGATTTGGAAGTATTCAATGGATCTACAATTTAGAACTTTATTTATATTAAGTTTTTTCAAAATGAGGAATTACAAAATCACTTAGTTCACTAATTTTATTGTAGATATTCACAATTTTTTGTGAAAAAAAAATTAATAACAAACTATATAAAAAAAATTTATTTAAACTTGCAAAAGAAAATCTTTCACATCTTAATCTTGAATTCCTTACATTATCTCTTTTAATATTTTTATGGTCTGTATTAAAAGCTAAGTTTGTTAAGGTTATTTTGTGAAAATAATGTTGTGTATGTTTTTTTGTTTTTTCTAAGTTAAGTTAATCTATTAACAGAGGAAATAGTTTACATCATGGCCGAAGCCTAGTCTTTGCCTAATCCTGTGGCAATCTTGACAAAAAATTCAGAGAAAAAGACTACCCTCATAGAGGGAAATCAGCTGCCCTCACAGGGGTTCCATCGGTTGATGCTTTTGAAGATTACTTCGATTAAAACAATAAAAAACAGAACTATAATCCAACACAAAAAAATAATAAAAAACAAGACCGATAGTATGGGCCGATAGTAAGCATGAAAACCAAACAAAGAAAGAGAAACTACTCATCAGGCGGTTCTTCCACGACTCTGCACCAGAGTGCGTCCATGTCTCCATCTTTCTTGAACAGGTCCGTGATGGAAGTGAAAACCTGCCTGGAAGGTGTTGGATCTCCTTGCGCCATTTCCACGTCACGAATCCCATTCGCTTGCCCAGGATCTCCTTGCGCCTCCTTGCCCTGCATGTGCATCGACCTCACCTGATGGTCTGAAGTCTGGGGAGATGCTTTACACAGACCCAACGGGCTAGTGCTCTGTTCATCTACCTGGGGCTCTTCATGGAAGACCACAGTAATTGAGGCAGTGACTTGAGGGCAGTTTAGAGAACAATTGAAAGAAAAATGTGCCATATGAGGCGTGGGAAAAGGTGGACCTACAAGAATTGAAGGCTTCGGGGAGCCCAAGTGGTGGCCAGTGCTAGGAACACGACCCCTCCTACTTTTGGTGTTGGGATAACAGATTGAAAAATGGTCACTGGAATGAGAAGACAATTCTAAGGTGGAGCTAGAGGGAGATCGTAGGGGTTGGCTTCTAGTGCTACCCCTGCGGCACCTCATCCGTTGGCGAAGGCGGGGCATTGGCACAGTCGCTGCAAAGGGCACGAGAAGAGGTGGAAGAGCAGGGGTGACGGAGGTGTGAGGAATGCGAAAATTCAAAGAGACCGAATCAAAGAGACAAAGACCAGAATGCGAGAAGTGGATATTATCACCAAGGTCAAAGAAGTAGCTCAACGAGCTTCTTTTTCTAGTCACAGTGCGCACACTGGAGAGCCCAGCAGCTGGGGAGCACCTGCAATTCATCGGCTGAGGAGTGTCTGAGAAACCAGAGCTATTCGACATGTTATCAGTCCGAATGATATTGCATTGAAGAATGCCCGACATTAAACCCACATTGATAAGAGCCGAAGGCCGATGCATTGAGTCACAT
The DNA here is from genome assembly GCA_034641835.2 of Pinus albicaulis. Taxonomy (NCBI): domain Eukaryota; kingdom Viridiplantae; phylum Streptophyta; class Pinopsida; order Pinales; family Pinaceae; genus Pinus; species Pinus albicaulis. Next base: position 960,896,223 of record CM076578.1, on the reverse strand, counting down.
GCGAAATCACACAGAGGAATGGAGGTAGGATTATGAACAACGCCATAAGTAAATGCCATTGATACGTTGGCAGTAGTTCTTAAATGCCACTCTTCAATCGTGACTTGGGTGGGCAGGTGTCTCCACGCTGTGCCATACCCAAGTCCCATTGCTTTAAATGCTTCTCTCTTCACCCGTATCCGGGAATAATGTTGTGTATGTTACTATATTTTAACCCATTTAATAATAATTTGATATAGTATATATCATGTATGTTTTAAGTTATGATTATTACTAAGACAAGGTTGATACAATTTAAGTCCATCACCTTTGCAACACTAGTATTATGGTTGAAGATGATAAAATTCACTTAGATCATCTAATTTATATGCATATTGGGTTTAAATTTCAAAATATTTGTGACACTACCAACCCTTTTGATCTTTTAACTATACATGATATTATATTGATCTTGAAACACTTCTTTTAATGCTTTTTTAGCATAACAATAAAATTCTAACGAATTTTGAGTAATATCTTTATGGCTTATTATATACCATATTTGGTCTTAGTGGATGATAATCATCATTATCACCATCATCGTTACATATTATTTTAGGAAGTTTGCACCATTTTAGAGTTGACAGGAGAATATTTTTTTACAATCAAATTAAGTGTTAAATTAGTAGTACCATAATTTATTTATTATTTATTATCTCTACTTTTGTGTTAAAAATAGATGATTGAGGCTTACTTAATGAATAATAGATTAAAATGAAAGATATATAATAATTATAAAGCTATTTAATGACAAATGATCATAGTAATGTGTCCAAAAATATACCCACATAGATCCATCTTAAGTACGGATCTAACATGAGTCAAGAGGTATCAAATTTCTTCATGTGCAAACATTGTTAGAGTGCAAAATATAATGTGTTATTTTTCATTGTTTAAATTGTATTTTTGAATACTAAATAGAGTATATATAAAACCAAATAAAATTTTTAACCATAAAAACTTAATATAGATACATATGAAGTTGATATCAACATAAATTAGTTAACACAGATATTCAAATAGTTTATTTAAATCTCTAGCTGAAATATTTTTGAAAAGTACAATATTTAAACATCTAATTAACACATTTTTTTTACTTCTAATTATGTTACAACATATTCGTTTTTTTTAATTATAGACGATATTATTTTTCTATTTAGAACATCTTTTTTATTTTTTTATTTTTTATTATAACTTTAAAGGGGCACGAACATACAAACTTACACGTCCCCTCATACTCAGTTGTAGAATGAGACTCTCCACTCAATTACTAATCGTTTTTATGATCAAAATCAACCATGAATTAGAATACTAGCAAATTAGTACAATTAGATTATTTTCAAATACAAGAGGAAAGAGAGAAAATTGACTAAACTATTTATTACAAATGTTTAGTTTTTATTCCTATAGTGTTTAGGGATATTATATTGAAAAGAACATATTGACATTCACCTAAAACTTGATTCCTTACATTATTTCTATTATCATTAATATTTATATTTATGTATTAAATCTGACTCATGAATAATAGATTTTGCAAAAACAATCTTACCTATAAATTTATTTAACAATATATTAATATTGTGTTTCTTACTATTATTGACCATTTTAAATTGACACTAACTACTTTTCCTATGTTGAGTACAAATTTATTATACTAGTACAATGTTGGCACCACTTCAAAATCTATAAGAGGAAATATTTTATTGGTCTAGATGTGTTGTTCAATGATCAAAATCATTTTTTTATAAATTAGTGTGCAAAAAAAGAGAAAATTTGATTTATATTAATTATAATAAGGAATATTAAGGAAAACTCGCTTAAAAAATTATTACAAGTGTCTAGCATTTATTCATTAAGTGTTTAAATGGTTTATATTAAGTAAAATGCTAATTATCTACTCCACTATTGTTTTAATAGACCAAGTTTAAAAGATTTTTTTTTTAGGTGCATTATTGAATTTGATTATGCATATTTTATATGGTGAGAAGCCATGTTGGTCAAGCAAAGCTTTGAAAACTTAAATGTTTTATGGCACTACCATGTAATTTTTATTGCCACATGATTACATTGAAATACTAAATAATATAAAACTCCTCCAAAAATTATATGAAGAGAATATTTGATAAACAACAAATACTGAAAAGTGTGTCTAAATGTATATTAATAGATCCTTCAAAAAAGAAAATTTCATTCATGAATCATATAAACCTAATCTTAAGATATTCGCTCAAGAACAACTTCTACACCATATTTATTTATCTTGGTCTTCTTGCAATGTTATTTCTTTGGCATCCATGCTCACACTATAGTATTAATTGGAATAGACCAAGATATGTGTCATCAAGATTTGGTACCCAATATTACTCTAAATATTTTCCATTGTATTTCCCTGACATAGCCTTCCACCAATCAACCTTTACATGAAGATTATCACTTTCATTATCCCTAAAGATATCTTAGATGGATTTTGTCATCCAAATCGTCTCTCCTACATCCTCATTTCCTTATCTAACTAGAAACATCTTTCCTTTCTCAACATCAATCATTGGATTGAATGTTGGCTTTGAATTGTTGCATTTGGATCCAACATATATTGATTCAACTATTGCATTATCAAAATCTCCATCAATAATACTTGATATTACATGAAGTGCATTATAATCAATTTCAACAATGTGCCTTGTCTTGGGCCAAAAATCCTCAGAAGATGAATCACATCCATCTATTATTTTATGATCATTATAAATTCCATCTAGTGTATCAAGAACTCTTTCCCAATACACTACTTTATTTTTCCATTCCTCTGTAACAATTGGTGAATCCTCATTCTCGATAGTATCTTTCCACATTTTCATGTATGATGTTATCCCTTCATTTAGCTCTTTTAAATATGAATCATTATTTTTGGAAGCTAAGAAATATGACTTCCTTATGGGAATTATTGTTGACATTGATCATCTATATTTCATAACTCAACTGGTTCTAACCACTCAATATCTCTAATGGATTCTTTGTACCTTTGTACTGGAACATCATTGAGTACAAGAAATTGGAGGTACTGGACATTAGGATGTCCAACTAGTGCATAATTTCCCTCCTTGATGTATCCATTAAGGAAACTTTTGAAGTCATAGACCTTGTCAATAAGTGTAGGTGGAAACACTCAATTTTCTTCAATTATGTGATATTTATCCATCATTTCAGGTAAATAATATATACCTTTACTTTTTAAGTTGGAATACATTCTTCCATAGGTTCCATCTATGTCTTCATGGGTGTGCCCCACAGGCAAGAACCCAACCTCAATAGTGATGAAGACACCAAGTGCAGTTAAAAGTGATAGAAAAATGAAAATATAGTGATTCTTATTATCACTTGTTGCATTTTCCAACTATAACAACAAATGTGGAGGAAGAGGTTTAAAAACAACATTTTGACTTTTTTATCTTCCATGAGATATAAAATAATCCCTATACACTTGACATTTTGAGTAAATAGAGGTGTCAAGTAATGCATTGGTAAGTCAGTTTCTTGAACTTCCTTTCTCATAAAGTAGATCACCATGCATATCAATTTGTAGGTCTTCAAGGTCCCTTAAGCACTTTGCAAGGGATGTTTTTGACCCCATCTGTACAAATAGTAGGGAGAAATGACCAAAACCTCGTCTTATGCCCATGTGTTAGCATACATGTCAATGATAAACATAAATTTTTTCCTACAATAAATTTTGATTTGTCATGTAGCATTGGGATTGAAGTCTTTGTTTTATCCATTTTATCATGGATAATGTTGAAATACTATTTTGGAAACCACTCTGACATAATTCTATGGGCATAGTAGTAATATCTTCCACACATAACAATCTTGCTATGTGTGTTCATCCTACCATGGTCATTTTCTTCCAAATATTTTGTAGTCGTTGACTTCATCTTTTCTTTCAACACAATACATTCATTGCATTTACTGAAGTTGGTGTAATTTGAAAATTCCACAGCTTGAAACTTAGTATTCTAGATCTTGCTCATTGTTGACTGTGATATTGCTGGGTAATTGAGCTTTTGAAGAGCCTCATTGATCTCTTTTAGCAAATAATTTTGTGTGTAAGTCGAAGGAAGAAATATTAAAGGATTAGATGTTCCATCTTCTTCAACTGGACATGTTTGGTTTGGTGAAAAATTAGAATTATCCATTACAATTATTAGAAATAATTCTATGTCTGCCATGGTGTGTGTTCGTGCTTTGCATGTGTTAGTGTTACCATGAATAGATTTGAGCTTTTCAGATTGGAAATAATGCTAGCAGTTATAGAATGTTCTTTGAGGAATCTTATGCATCTTATATCGTGCTTTCTTACAAATAATATTCCCATTAAATCTCATGTCCTTTACATTTCTAGCTATAGGTGTTAGGCCATGGCCATGGATCTTTGACATGATTGTGTTTGACATGAGTGAACTAAAGACAAATTTCCTAATACCATTGTTATTTAGTTGTCTCATACCCCTTCTAGCACCTGCAATGGCCTTCCTATCCACATGTTGAAGACAATCTTTTCTACAACATATATATGCTGCCAAAAGTAGAATTTCTTTCTCTTCATCTACTTTTGTTTGACATTTTGCAAATTTTTTTGGAGCCATAACTCATTTAATCCTTTTATATGGCCCTCTTACATGCATATCAATTGAGTTTCTATATTTTTCATTACAAAGATACCCATCCCATTTGTTTAAGGGATTTTTTTCCTCTATAACATCCCATATCACAATTTTCGTGGGTGGCTCCTTGAAATTTTCCTTGACCCTCAATATCACACCTTTGTTGTCCACCAACTTATTTACTATCCATCTAACCAAACAGTGCATAGAATTATCCTCGGTTCTTCATATTTCACAATTTCCATCTATCTCTTCCAAAAAAACACAAAATTCCACTTCACCTATTGTTTCACCCTCATCAATTTCATCATCACGGACATTAAATATCATTCCTTTGGCAATGCACATGATTGTTCATGTGCATTCATGTGTAAGATAAACCCTTTTACATATGAATCTAACCCTATCTTGGGGAATATTTATGGCATGATCATGACAATGAGGTTCCAAATCTGATTCTGGCCAAATCTCATAAGATTCCAATGCAGCCCCTAATGTATGCTCAAATCCTGTTGGATGTGGTATAGGAGCATCATGTTTTAACACCTTCTCAATTTTAACAACTATGAATGCTTTCTTTACCAGATTTCCATGCACTTTATTCCCAAGAATTGTATTGAATATGGAGCCCTCACCCACCTTCACTCCATGTTGCAGAAGATCTACCTTCTCTCCAATAGAAAATGTAGAAGAAACATTTGCACCTATAAAAAAAATGTAAATAAGGTTAGTATTTACACAAAAAAAAAACATTTATTATAATATCAATAATATTTAATTCATGCTTCAATATTTTGATTTACGTATGTTGTGCCTCAAATCCATGATCTTCCATGGATGTATGTTCCCTTCATTAACATCCCTCCTCAATCAAATGTGGTTGAGTGACATCAATTATCAAAATTGTAACATAATCTACATTAACCCTTTCTTCGACATAATAAGTTCCAGACTCTATAGATTTGACGCTTCCTAGCCCAACGAATTGATCATTAATAAGGAGATCAACATAGTCCCCTTTTGCCAAAATTATACTTTCCATTGCAGCTTGTACCAATTATGTAACAACAATTAAGTCGTGATTTTTAATTAAAAGGTTGAACTATGTAAAGTGTGATTCTATATTTTCACAAAAACACATAAATTTCAAAAAATTAGTATAGATGCAATAATTTAAATAGTATGGTAGGCATATTATATGTAATGGAACATTGTTTCCCACCATCTAGTGCCTACTACCAAATAGTAATTTATACAAAAATTACACAAAAAACATATATGAATATCAAGAAATTAGAGATGTAGATAGTATGATAGAATGACAAATTTCAACTCATATCAAACCACCAAATTCCTATTTAACTTCAGAAATAACACTTTTAGTCTTGATGCATGTGTATGTGTAATGATGATAGGAAATTTGTAGAAGTTGAAGAACCAAAACATGGTCCTTCGGGAAATCTAAGAAATTTCAAGATTGATGCTACATAAGATGTTTAAAAGCCCCATGAGAAGGAGAAATTATATTTATATTTCACTTAGTGAGGGTGTTTGATGTTTGAAATTGATAATTGAAACTCAAACTAGAGGTTTTCTTCCAAATAAAAGTTTTGGTACTATAAATACTAGATAATTCACATTTTTATTCTAAAAGAAAAGAAATTGCATTTTACAAATATTTAGTTCTAGTGTTAGCACTCCCTACCTATACACATTTAAGGACATACTATTTAGGATGGATACAAAGGGATGTTAACTTTAGGTCCTCAAAAAGTGTACATTTGAGTTTTCCTAGATTGTTATGTTAATGAGGAAGAATATTGTCTGATGCATCAAGATATTAGTGAAATTGTTTTTTGAAGTTCATAACTATATGACAAAATGGAGAGAAAAACAATACATGTTAAAAAATTGTGCTTGATACTTTAAATTTGCATACATGTGCATTGGAAGAAAAATTTAATATACCTCAATAATACATGTATTCATAAACTTCAAAAAGATATAAAGATCAAATTATTCTCCATGGACTAAATAATTATGATTGGATTATTGTGTTTGTGCCAAAAGGAAGGCTATACCATTATCTTTCCTTCCAACTCAAGCACAAATATAGTGCCAAGAAAACATATTTATATACACTTCTTTTGCACTATCATCGTTCTTCATAAATTGTTCCAAATTAAATAAATGAGCACATCAAAATATATAACTCTAATCATTGTGATTATTGAGACAATGTCACCCCTAGAGAATTGGTTGCATAAGTGTAATGGTGTCTAAAAGAAAGCTAGTAATCACTAGGTATCCTTCTTGCTTAATCACAAATGCACTGCCAATAACAATATCATAGCACTAACCTTGGTGAGGGTGAAATCTTGACTATTTTCCTTTTGGCACAAGAAAAAATACATCTAGTGCATTCTATAATTCTTTATAATACAAATACAAGCACATTTCCAACAATAATGTTGCATTGTGAAAAAAAATATATATATTGCATGCAAAATTTACTTGTATCACAAACAAAAACACATTTTCAACAATGACATTGCAAGATGAATGAAATTTAACACATTCTAACCTTCTTTCTAGCATAATGACAAACATATTTCTAATAACAACATTGCATTATGAAGGAAAGATAACGTGTGCTAGCTTTCCGTTTGTCATAAGTAGAAGCACATTTCAAGTAACAACTTTGCACCTCAAATGAAATCTAACAATGAATATCATTCCTCCTAGTAAAAGAGTAAGCATATTGCTAGAAGAAACATTACATGGTCAAATAAATCTAGCACATGCTACATTTCCTTCTAGCACAAACAAAAGCACATTTCCAAGAACAATGTTCTAAGGCAGATGAAATCCACCACATGCTAAATTTCCTTCTAACGTAAATAGAAGCATATTTCTCACAAAAACATTGCAAAGTAAAAGAAAAATTACACATTCTAGAGCTTCTTCTAGCACAAGCACAATCACATTGCCAAAAATAACATTCCAGGGTGGAAGATATCTAGCCTATGCTTGATTCACTTCTAGCACAAACACAAGCATGATGCCAATAATAACATTGTAGGGCAAACAAAATCCAACGCATGATAGATTTATTTCTAGCACAAACACAAGTACATTTACAACAATATTGCATTACAAAAGAGATCCAATGTAGGTTATATTTCATTCTAGCACAAATACAAGCACATTTCCAACAACAATATTGCATTGCGAAAGAAATCTATTGCATGCTAGATTTTATTCTAGTACAAACACAAGCACGTTGCTAACACCAATATTGCATTGCAAAATAATTTTAGTACATGCTAGAATTCCTTCTACCATACACAAACATATTGCTAAAATCAATAATGTAGGGTAAAATAAATCTATCTCATGCTAGATTTTCTTCTATCAGAAACATAAGAATATTTCCAATAACAATATTGCAAGGTGAATTAGATCTTAACATGTTATTTGTACTTATATATCAAACACAAAAATGTCACCAATAACAACATTGCAAGGTGAATGAAATCTAACACATGCTATATTTCCTTCTCTCATAAACACAAGCACATAAAAATATTGTATGGTGGAAGAAACATACCGAATATTAGATTTACTTCTATCACAAACAAGCATATTTTCAAAAACACCATTGCAGGACAAAAGAAATATGGTTTGTGATAGATTTCCTTCTAGCACAAACACAAACACATAACATTGTAGGGTTAAATAATCTAGCGCATGATAGATTTTGTTATGTCATGAACACAAACATATTACCAACAACATTCCAGGGAAAAAAAATATCTAACACATGCCAGCCAAAATAGAAGCATGTTTCCAATAACAACATTGCAAGGTGAAGAAAATCTAACACATGCTAGATTTACGCATAGCACAAACACAAGCACACAACAACATTGTAGGGTGAAATAAATCTAACGTGTTATATTTGCTTCCAGCATAAAAAAAAGCATATTTCCAACAACAACGTTGCATGGAAAAAGAAATCTAGAAAAACTTCTATAAAAAACACAAGCACGTTTCCAATAACAACAATGCAAGGTAAAAGAAATTTAACACATGTTAGCTTTACATGGAACAAAAATACAAGCATACTATCAACAACAACATTTCATGCGAAAATATATCTAGTGCATGCTATATTTCCTTCTAACACAAACACAAGCACATTTCCAAGGTGAAGGAAATCTAACACGTGCTAGATTTCCTTTTACAATAGACGACCAAATTGACAACAACAATATTGTAGAGAAAAATAAATCTAACACAACTTCTAGCCCAAACACAAGTACATTTCCAATAACAACATTGCAAGGTAAAATAAATTTAATGCATGTTAGATTTACATGTAACACAAATACAAGCATACTATCAAAAACAACATTTCATGCGAAAAGAAATCTAGTGCATGCTATATTTCCTTCTAACACAAACACAAGCACATTTCCAAGGTGAAGGAAATCTAACACGTGCTAGATTTCCTTTTATAATAAACAACCAAATTGACAACAACAATGTTGCAGAAAAAAATAAATCTAGCACAAATTCTAGCCCAAACACAAGCACATTTCCAATAACATTGCCAAGGTGAAAGAAATCTAACACATGCTAGATTTTCTTCTATCATAAACAACCAAATTGACAACAACAATATCGTAGAGAAAAAGAAATCTAGCATAGTTTCTAGCCCAAACACAAGCACATTTCGAATAAAAACATTGCAAGGTGAAAGAAATTTAACGCATGTTAGCTTTAGATGTAGCACAAATATAAGCATACAACCAACAACAACATTTCATTCCAAAAGAAATCTAGTGCATGCTATATTTATTTTTAACACAAACACAAACACATTGCTAATAAGAACATTCCAAGGTGAAGGAAATCTAACACATATTATATTTCCTTCTATCATAAACAACCAAATTACTAACAATAACATTTCATTGTGAAATTTCCTTCTAGCAAGTCAATAAAAATACTTCAAGGTGAAAAAAATATAAGGTGTAATAGTGTTGGAAATATTGAGAGGGGGTTGAATCAATATTCCTTTAAAATTTTTATACTATGCCAGTTAAAATCACCAAGTAAACAAAAACACAATATGTGCAACAAGAAAATAATTTAATTAATGAAAATGATGAAGACTCTAAAAACCCAAGCTCTGACTTGTACAACAAATTATTTAACTTCTTCAAGGCTACAACCCTGAATGAGGACTCTAATATTCAACCACAAATCCAAGCTCCAACCAGGTCCCTCACAAGGGTCTAGCCTTGTATGACGACTCCAATTCTCACATATTAATGCAGGCTCCAACCTAGTTTCTCACAAAGCTCCAACCTTGTATGACGACTCCAATCCTATGGGGATCCAACCCTCTTATTTTTCTTCAATCCCTTAAGGTGACTTCAATACTGGTTCAAGCCTACATCAAAAACTTCAAATACTTCTAAAAAATGTATCCAAGATAGGTCTACAAAGTTCTCTCAAATCTACCTCTACAAAAAATTTAGGTCTGCTACAGAAAAACTTATATGGTTTCGCCAACAAAACATGTCTTCAAGTGTTGATCTTAAACTATGCTCCAAGGATGAATTCTCCAAAAAAACAAGTCTTAAGTGCTAGACTTCAACTATACTCCAATAATTACTACTTCAACAAAACAAGTCTTCAGGTGTTGGTCTTCAACTATGATTCAAGAGTGATTTTTGTTTCAACAAAGGCTTGAAGAATGCTCAATTAATGTCATCATGAATTCACTCTATTGTCAACTCAAAAGATGCTAAAAGTATGTTATCATTTTATCATTTGATGAAGGGGTCCCTAGGCTCTTCATGTGTTCTTTAAAGAATTTCCTTCGATCTGCAAGGATTACTTTACTTATATTTCATATTTGAGTTTAAGTCAGGAATGCTTCAAAGGATTTCTTGAAAGGGGCTCCAAATAATCTATTACAAAAAAACTCTTCAAAAAATAGTTTAAGCAGTACAGTCAGATTTGATTTAATGAAAATATTTACTTCACAACAACTCCAATTAGATTAGAGTCAACTCGGACTTGACAAGCTTGATCACAACCTTTCTCCCCAAGAAAAAGCAGACCCTATTACTAAGAATCTCTACCCCTTTCCACAAAGAATAAATATATCACAGAAATATGTATCAGATCTTCTCTCCTTCATACCTTTGGTCTAACACATATACACTTCAGAACTTTGCTCAAATATATATTTCAGATATCTTCTCAGATATATACTTTTGTGGTAGTACCTTCTGAATTTTGTCTACACTACCTTGACCAAGTTCCTTAGCTTGTATTCAGTTTCTCTCTTATACTCATATTTGTTTACTTATCTCAGACCTCGTTAATCCTCCTAGAATATGCCTCACACTCCACAATTTTGTATATATTTTTTTTCTTAACGAGGTCCTTTTTCTAAATTCTTTATATATCACTCTCCTTTATTTTTGGGCCTTAGAATATCTTACCTAAAATATGCCTCAGTTCCTTGTTTATTCACCGAGTCGCTAGGTTACTTCCTCCCACCGAACTTATCTCTCGAAATGTAGGAGGTATAACTCTTTTATTTATAATAGTCCCTGTCACATTACTTGTTTATCATAAATATTGTAAAATTAACTAAATAAAATAGATTGAGTTTGGGGACACAAATTCCAGAATGGAGGAAGGGGAAAATTGCTTAGTATGTTGACTTGTTTGGTGGCAGCCATGGCGACCAACAAGTGTGCACAGAGGAAAAGTGGAAAGAAAGTAAAAAATAACATATATACATACATATATACACACAATATATATTAGTAGGACATGCTTCTTTGTTATTGCATTGGGCCACATAGAAGAGAACTAGCTCGTACCTGAGCGCATGCAGGTTTCCTGGCCACATCAAAAGATAATATAATAATAAAATTTGGGAGAATAGGGTAGTTGGCATACTCCCATAGGATGGAGAGACCTTTTTCTTGATGGGAAAATTTTCAAGGAATCACGATGCAGGGATGGAAAAATAATATGGGAGGGTGAAGCCTTCTTGGCAGTCTGTGAGGGGTGTGGGAACAAACCGAGTGGGCCTTCATCGGTTAGGTGCATGTGTTGGACTTTTGTTTCAAGGGAGAATGGACAACAAGGAGGGGGGGTATTTGGTCTAGTGGTATGAAGAGTAGGGGAAGGCGACCTTCATCATAGCTAACCTAGTGCCATGGCATGTGGCTTGCAGCATTCCCTTTTCCCCCACTCTGTTCCATCATCATTTCACATGACACCTATCATTTGATGGATGTACCATGGACCTGTTACCCACTTAGAGGTTGAAACCACCTAATAAGGTCCTTTATTAACCTCTCTTGTTGAGCTTGGTAGCACTTGTTCATTTTAAAGCCTATTTGGTAGGGCATTCCACTATGAAGTGTCCACTTTCTCCCATGGTTAGTAAGCGTATTTACTTAATTACACTAATGGATTGTTGTACTGGAAGGTAAAGAGGACACATTGGATCTTATACATGATTTCCATGTGAAATTTTTTGAATACAAACCAACATAAATCCTACTGCAGTTAACTGATTTGCATTTCCTCATTTAACAAGTTATTTACAGAATTATTCAGTAAATATTAATGAAAATAATCTGCAACCTACACCAATATATAGATCAAGTACTGAAAAATAAGATGAGACAATCACACAAAGGACACACTTATTTTTGGATTAAACGTCCCCTCCAAAACCCAATGAGGGAAAATCGGTGCAACAGATCTGAGGGTTTTTATTATTAAGCAGTAGTTTTTTTAGTACAATCTTTGGATGCCTTGTTGGCTATCCAGTATAGAGAATTCATGGTAGACAGATAAAATAGTGAGTTTTACCTCACACTGCAAGTGTCAGTTAATCCATATCCGAACTGGCGAAATCCCAGCTCCCTTTATATTTCCTCTACGCAGTAGATGCATAGGGTTGTGTGGGGATGGCTAAGGAATGTGTCACCTCTTCTCTGGATCAATCTGCCTCTCGAAAAATTGAGTTTCAGCCCTCCCGGCTTAGAAACCCCAATCTCCAGCAAAACTCAGACTGTTCCTTTGAAACATTGCGCGGCCCATGCGTGAGCCCTGCATGGGCATGCGTCACCCCTTCTGGGGATTGCGTCAGCTCTCCTAGTGGTTGTGCTGCTTCCACTATCATATTTGTTGCCTCTCTGCTTATGGCCCTCACTGCAACTAAATCACTTAGATATTATCTTCATCTAAGCACTGCTCCGTCAAAATAATTCTATCTCCAAATTCATTCACTGTGTGTGTTCTTCAATTGACCCTCAAGTCTTCCTTTATAATTTTGTTGTTGATAAATCAACGGTTGTGATCTAATCCTTAACAAAGGCTAATATTAAAATAGACTTTATCCTTGTCACTTATAATATTCTCACCCACAATTATATTAATTCACTTTAATTATTTTAATTTCCTAATTTTTTACCTAGGATCCATTAAAAATAATTAATTATTTGAATAACATTCATTCTGGGTGGAATTTCTCCAAATGATTTATGGGTCTTGGAGATCTCATGTGTTCCAGCCCCTCCACAAATTTTTGGATCTAGAGTACTTATGATGCTACCCAAAAATCAACACTCCCTCTTAGCGAGGAATGTTCTTTAGCAATATTTCTCACTAGAGGCATCACCTTGATCCATGACATCGACCCTCTGCACTGCCAATGCTCGGTCTGTTGCCCCTCATCCAATGTGCTCTTGCAATCTGTATTGTTTCCCATGACTCTCCCACTGTCACTGATGCATCTGTACTGCAACTCCCTCTCAATATTCTGCATCATTCTGCCCATAGCACTGACACTACTAACTACTGCACTGCAACTTATTTTTTGAGATTTAAGCAACTAAAAGACATCCCAAATACTAACATACTGGTGAGTCTGGATGTACCTTAATGTTGAAGCTTCCTTTTCTGCTAATCTGTGCTAACCCTTTGATGTTACTACATTGTTGCTTCTTTGCACTCTGTTGCACCATTGTGCACTGCGTTGTTGATGATACTTCTGCTTTGAGCTGCTTCATACTTTGGCACTCTAGATCTGCCACTACCGCTTCATCATCCTTCGCACCAACTAAATCTCATCATTCGTCTATTGTCATTAAGGGATCCTATAGTCGTATGTGATCCATGAGTTTGGGCACCTCAAAGATCCTACCCCTTAGGTTTCTGTAGCTCCAAATATAGCTCCATATCACCCCACTTGTTAGGTGGATGAGCACTTATGGCGCTTCCATCATCATCCTCCTAATCAACCTGAGCTGGAGCAGCTTTCGAGTCAGACTTCTCTTCTTTTCCCTTCTTCTTCAGAGAGCACTGTGTGGAAAAATGTCCCATTTTTCCACATTTGAAGCATCTAACCTTCGAGAGGTCCTTTTCCCTCCTTCTTTGTTGCCCTTGTTGTCCCTTTGATGCGAGATACACATCTTCTTCTTCCTCCTTCTTGACTTTGATCCCTTTACCGTTGCTTCTCGCCATGGTCCATCATCTGAGCTCTTCTTGACTAAGAGTTGCCCACATTTCCTCCCAAATATGAAGAGTAGCCCTGCCCAAAATTCTTTGGACAAAGGTTTCCCAGTCTTCAGTGACTGCATTCAGGGCAGTCCTAACCATAAATCCAACATCTGGTGTAGCCCCTACAAAAGCTAGTTGATCTTGGATCCCTTGCAATCTAATAAGGAAGGGATCGATCTCTTATCCATTCTACATATGAAACAATCTCAGTTGGTTCTCAAGTAACATCTTTCGTTGGACGGAAGATCCATCGTACAAAGTGGTCAATGCCACCCACATTTCCTTTTTTGTGTTCTTCTCAACAATGTGTGGGATGACATGATCCTTGACTCCATCCATGATCATGTGCTTCGCTTTTTCTTGAGCCTCCTCATACTTATTGAGAGTATAAATATCTACTGAAATAGCAATCATGTTCAACCATTATCCATGATGCGATGTTCATCAAAAACTGCGAAGATCATGGCCTTACAAATGACAAAGTTGGATGCTCCATCGAACTTGTCCTAATTTCTCACTCCACTTGCAGCCATCTATACTCAACTAAATGTCGAACAAGCTCCTTTCTTCCTCTTTCATTGCAGCCCCATCAAAAATTTGATCTAGATTTATTTGGTGCTAAAAATCCTATAAGGAATAATCTCCCTCTGAATCTCAATTTTCTTCATGGAAATCCTTCTTCCAACAAATGTCGAACCACTCCTCTCTTATCTCTCTTTGCTACTGCTAAAAACTCAATCTAGACCTCTCGGCAATAAATCTCCTAAGGAAATAATTCCCTATACTTTGTTCTGCACCAACAGAATCAATATCCCACCAGAAACTTCAGTTAAAAATCTGCACTGCACCGCCAGCCATGGCAACTGGAAAATTGGTCTTAATAGCCTCTGTGCTAGCCCACCAACCATTGCGCTACCTTCTACAACTATAGCGTCACCCTAGCAAGCTGACGCAGGCTCTGTGTGAGCCTTCCCTAGTGACTGTTTCACCCTTCCTCTGGTTCTCTGGTTCAGAACTACGCTCTCTCTCGAGACAACTGATTTTATGCAGCAGATTTCCTTCTGTTATTTCATTGATGGATTCAGTTCTCCTTGATCTGAAATTTCTCTGATACCATGTGAAAATTCCTAGATCTAACAGATCTAATGAATCCTACTGCAACCATCTAAATTACTTCATCTATTATGTAATTTAATTTACACAATTCCTTTTTAATACATTCATGAAATACTGAAGCAATCACTGAAGTAGTCTACACTACAATAATTATGGTTTTTGAAACAAGGAAAATGAACAAGGAAATCATTCACGCATATGACACCTTTATTTTGGACTAAGTCCCCGAAAAACCCAATGCGGGAAAACCGGTGCAACAAATCTGAGGGTTTTATTATTAAGTAGTAGCAATGTCTGAATACATCTTTGAATACCCCTAGGGTGATTCAATTACAAAAAAAAAATACTGGTAGAAATATTTGTGAGGATTTACCTCACTCAATCACTGAGTTTCCCGCTAATCCGGATGAAGAAAAACTTTCCCCGGGGAGGCTTTTCACAGTCTTAGCACTGCAGCTTGTGGCCTTTTCGTCACCCCCTTACAGGCTCAGCGTTTAGCCCCATCCAAGTCGTTTTTCCTCCTTGGACCCTGAGGAACAGCCTCCCGGTGCCATTTTCTGGGTCCTGGCCTTCGAAACTGATCCACCAAGAAAATTCTGCAAACCCTTCCTCTTCCTCTGTGTGAGCCACACTGCATCATCCCTCTTCATTCAACACTTGATTTAACTAGATCTCTTCTACCTCTCTCTGACTGATGTGCCACCAGTTGAGAAAGTCTCTTCCTCTCCAAATTTTATCTCTTCCCCTCACTGCTCAGATCTCTAGCTCTAATTTCTCAGCAAACCACAACTTAGCTAAACAAGCTCTGATACCATGTGAAAATCTGGTTGCCCGAATCCTACTGCCGCAACTGATGATAATTCTTATATTTGTTAATTACTTGAACAAATGTATTACTGTGTTCTATGGTATATACCGAAACCCATACACTATAGCCTTCACAAAGTTAAATTGCGGAAAATAAATGTGCGGAAACAAGATCTGAGCAAGAGTAAATCATAGACACATGACACTGTTATTTTTGGACCAATGTACTTGGAAAAAACCAATGTGGGAAAATCAGTGCAGCAAGTGAGGGTTTTTTTATTATGTAGCAATTTTATGAGTACAAATCTATGATGGTCGAAACTGAAAAATCATATAGAGGAAAACTGACAAATAAAAACTCGTGAGAAGATCTCATTCTGCCACAGGAATCTGACACTAACCTTAGCTCGAGATGAGCTTCTCTGCGCTACCTCTATGCAGTGACTGCGTCACGCTGCGCAGTCTCTGCATCAAAAATGAAGTTTCCCTCTCTCTCTACATTGGATCTCTCTGCTGACTGGAAATGAGGCCCCTCTGGCCTCCAAAAACTCCCTCTAGTTACTGGCACTAAACCTTGACTGTTTCCTCAACAAAAAAATGAGCTCCCTCTTAATCTCTATGCAGTCCCTGCATAACCTCTGCACGGTTGGCTCTGCGCTTCTCTATGTGGATTTTACTGCCTTCTCTTCTTTGCACTCTCTGGATCAGGAAAATCTTCCAACCAAAAATTATCTCTGCCCCTCTTTGCAAACTATTCTCAATCTATTTTCCAAATGATCCATCAAGTCCTTATAATATTCTCGTTGAGTCTTCAATGATCGAGATTAATTCATTAATCAATAGATAAGATTAAATTGACTTTATCTCTGACATTTCTAGAAGATTCACACTATATTTTAATTAATATTTATTAATTATTTTAATTTCCTAAGTTTAGACTTAGGGTCCCATTAAAAATAATTAATTATTTCCATAAAACATAATCTTACTGGAATTTTCCAAAATCCTTTCTAGGTTCTTTGGAATACATGTGCCTAAGCCTCCATGCAAAATTTTGAGACTTAGAGCACCTCTTATACTACTAGAAATCAACACTTCCTCTTAGTAAGGAATGTGCTCTAGAAATACATCTAGTTGAAGTACTGCTATGATTCCACAACATCCCATTTTCATTTCTGATGTCTGACACTGTTTCCCACCAAGAATGCTTGCTGCATCCATGTTACTGCTGACCATGCATGCTACTGCCAACTGCTATTGCACTGCAACAAAAAAAAACATGCAAAATATGAGCTAAGTGTTCAGTAGGATGCATCTCGTACTGAAGATCTGATTACTGCTAGTATCTGCATTGTCCCTCTGAATTTGTTTCATTTTTGTTAACTCTGCACTGTATCTTCCTGCATTGCTTCCAACTCTGCTCTGTGCTGCTCAGACTTTGGCACTCTATAACCACTGCATTGTCACTTTTGAACCAACTAAAGCTTATCCATCTTGTTACTTCTGATTTGGTCTCTCGTAGCAAGGTGATGATTTGAGAGGTGGACTCATCAAGGATTCTTCCCAATCTATAGTTCTGCTGAACTACAGTTCTGGATCGCCCCAATTCTCCCCAGGAAATATATGGGTAATCATGGTGAATTCTTCCTCCTCTATCTTCGCAGCTGCAGCCTATGGATCAAGCTTCTTGACTTTTTCATTCTTCTTGAGAGGACATTGTGTGGCATAATGCCCCATCTTGCCACACCAAAGGTAGTTGATATTTGAGACGTCCTTATTATGTCTTCGATGCTCCTACTATCCATTTCTTGAAAATTATTCCTAACTTCTCGTAAAGATTTTACTATCATTGAACTTTCCATTGAATGAGAAACCTTGCCTCACTTCATAACTTCCTTAGAGATACATCTATATCAAGTGAAGGTTACTGGGACTCCTCCCATTGGTGAAAATCCAAGAACAAAAGGGGACATAGGTTGTGGCAATAGTGGGCCTTTGTCCCATTATTGTCATTTGGTCTAGTAGTAGTCCCATATGTACCCCTCCTAGGACCCCTGCTAGATTGAGTAGTAACAAGTCCCTCTGAGACCTTTTGAAGTTATTGATGTGCTAACTTGTTATAAATATCAAAATTAACTCATCTTCCTAGCTATGAAACATAGCCAATTTGTTAGTCATTGGCTCATTCTATAATTGCTTTTCTCTTTGTGTGCAATTTTAGCACAATATATCATGTTGTGCACAAAATCTCTATAGCCTCCCAACCCTTATCTTCATTTTCAACATCGCATTGTAGTGTGTCTCTGATGAGTCATCTATTAAATAAGTAATGAATCTTTCCAGACCTATTCATAGCTTATGTTTCATTCCTAATCACATTTGTAAATGAAGAATGTGCAGTTTCATTTGATGTATTAATAACAAGCACTACTTATTCAATTGGACTGAACATGGTTCCATCAATGTTATGAAATAATCCATGAGAATTAGCTGTAATTTCTAATTTTTCCATGCTAACAACTGAGTGACTGATAAAATGTATTACCAGTGAGAGTCTTTTTGGAAGCAAGTCCAACTTTAGTCAAGTCTTCCTCATAATCTTTGTTTATGGCAAGTTTAATTTCAAGTTGGTCATCATCAACTGCATTAACTGAAATCATGTTGGAAATTGGATCATATCAATGATCAACATTTTGAACAGGTCTGGTGTGATGTCAAATATATCATCCACATCCAACAAAAACACCAATAACATAGATATGTTGAGAATCCCACTGATATGTTGATCATGCCTCTCAAGATATATGGCCCATGCACCCTTTAACCTCAATGACAATTCTTCCAACAACTAGAAGGAAAAAAGCATGAAATAACATTGTAGGGTAAAGGAAATCTAGTGCATGGTGGATTTAATTCTAGAAAAAACACAAGCATATTGCAAAGAAAAACAATTCAAGGCAAACAAATTTAATGCATGCTATATCAATGTTGAAGTTGGCCTCCATAGTAATGCTCCTAATTTGAATGGACTTCCCAAAAGATTGCATTTTGTTTAAATAATGGTTCATGCATCTCCAGCAAAAACTAAAAGCTAGATGCCCAAGGTGTTTGTCAGATGTTACCTATGAATGCATAGATAATATTGGTGTAATTCATATATTCTCATTGTAATATTGAATGCTGAATCTATCCCTTCAATGGTCCGTGAATTGATTTTTAACTCGTTGAGATCTTTGTTTCTACATAAGGGAGCTCAGTAGAAGCATAACACTTTCAGTGTTATTATTCATTAAGTTTTGTACCTCTTGAATTGGAATTGGGTTATGTAGCTACATAACAACTTTGAGTTTTCTTCCAAGTCTGGGTACTTGTCTATGATTTCTGGTACACATGCAAGCCTTGAAAGCATGAGAATGTGTAAGAATAAAATCCTAGGATAAATACTCATTTAATTATAAGGACTTCTCTTACCCTGATGTGACAATGTCATAAAGGACATTTGTAGATAGCTTGACACAAAGAAACAAGCAATCAAATTCCCCTAGAATGCACTTAAATTTCCATATGCCTAAAAGCAGAGGCAATAGCTAGCTAGAATCCAATCCAGGAAAATGCCCAAATTATCATCCTTTGCTTAGTAGTGCTTATAAGGAAATGGGTTTGGCATGTGTTTAAAGTTTGTACTATAAAAAAAAAACACCCAGCAATATGAACAGGCGATAGCATATCAGTTTACCACGTCAATCTAATAATGTAGCATGTGTGGACTCACCTTGAGATTGTTGCCTTGGGTTTACTGGCTATTTGACTTGTCAAGTGAAGTATATTCCCTTGGATGATGTGTAATCAATGGGCCAGGATCTTGAGCACTGAGGAATGAGATGAACTTGCAGTTGATTTTATCTCATCATTGGTGTATTCTAGTTGGGTAAGTGTCAGTTGATGAGGTTGCAAATTTTCACATATTACAAAAAAATATGTCAATATCTGGTGGCGGAGGGAGTAAAATCCATTAGCACCAGAAGACACAGGTACAATAGACAACGAAGATGACTAGTTTTTCTATCTTACTGATGTAGAGACCCAGTTGTTGCCATAGAAGTTAAACAACTAAATTTAGACTCTTGATTATAATGAAACTTTCATCATTATCTTTATAAGGTAGTACCTAATAATCCTTTTCCTTGTTAAGTGAGGAAGCAAGAGAGCTCAAGTCCTTAAGTACCCTGAGAATTCCAGCACTAGAAATTTTACTTGAAAGAAGCATGGTGTTTTCCTCAGCAAAAACACTGGAGTTCACTCACTGCAACCTTGCTCAATCGTTTTATAGAATTTGGAAATTTGGTGATGAAAATATGTCAATGGGGATGTGCCAGTTTCACTAACATAATCAATACATATACAACATGAGAATATACAAGGTCTAACAAACCTTCGCATGCCAGCAAGGATGATAACAATCTAAACTCTGTTCCAGGAACATTGACCAGAATTGTTCATAAAATTCCATGTCTCACCTCAGCACAAGCACAGAACCAAATCATCACTGTGGTGTATGCTTGTGCTGAAGAAGCCACAAATGCACACCAATATGCACACTAATAAATGTCCTTGCTGACAATGTCTTTGTGTCAAGATATATACAAATGTCCTTGCTGACATTATGAAATCAATGTAAGAGAAGCCCTTATAACAAAATGGGTATTTATCCGAAAAGTTTATTCTTGCACATTCTCATGCTTTCAAGGCTTGCATATGTGCCAGAAATCATAGACAATTACCCAGACTTGGAAGAAATCTCAAAGTTGTTATGTAGCTACCTAACACAATTCCAATTCAAGAGGTACATAACTTAATGAATAATAACACTCAAAGTGTTATGATGCTACTGAGAATGCAGGGGTCAGCAAGAAGAATATTAGGTGAGATACAATATGTTGGAGAAAAATAAAGATCATTGACATTACAAAAAAAGTCATAGGATTGTGATATCTTGATTAGAGACCAATGATGGTTGGAGAACATGCTACATGGTCTTGAACATGACCATCATGATTTCCCAAATGTGGTGGTTGTGTAAATGCATCTTGTTGTTATGCTAGATCTTGCACAAAAAATCTAATTCTGTGATTGTCACTATGCCGTGAAGCAACACAAGTAGATCTAGAGTTTGTAAAAAAAAATAAGCGAATTTTACATCCAATGGATCTCCATTTTCCACAAGTATTGTGACTCCAAGTGAGTTTGAAAAAAATCATAACATAAAATAGTCATAACTTCCTCAATACTTCTCAAAATCACTATTATGATACCAATTCAAAAATGGCATAAAAATTTGGTCTCTAATGGCAGACTTCAATCTAGTACCTAGGAAAGGAAAAAATTGCCTTGCAATATAGGGCTTTGATATGTATGGAAGGAAAAAATCATGAGGGAATAACACCTACAATACTGTACAAAATCACTATTATGAACCTAATGTGGAAATGGATCCAAAATTCTGCATCTTGCAGTTTGATTGTAATCAGCCACACTAGTGAAAAAATATTCACATCACAGTTTTTGGTGGTTGAAGGGAGTAGATCTAGTGGAAGTTGAAAAGTAAAAACCTCAATGAGCCAAGGTATAAATACCTTGATTGTAAAAACCCACCAGTGTTAGATCTAGTAGCCGTGTGAGATGGAAACCTTAAGAGGTGACCATATCTATAGGATGCAATCATTGTATTACAACTAGTGCACCCCTCTCATCTCATTTTGTAAATAACATAGACATGACCTATAGCTTGGAATTTGGAGGGATTGAGTGCTTTGTCCTCTTTTGGAATTAGAGTGATGAAGGTAGCATTTACGGTTGGAAAGGCACCTCAAATTTAGTGTAACTTTTATTTCAATGCCTAGACCTCATTTTTAATGGTGAACCAAATGTGGTGGAAGAAATTTGTGGTGAAAACATTAGGACTTGGATATTTTCTGGAAGGCATATCCATGACAATCAATTTGAAATCTATTATAGTGATGGGCCTCATGGGACTGGCAGTGTGTTCTTTCAATAATAATTAGGGGATGTGTTTAGTGATCATGTGAATGGAAGTGAAACCGTCCTATTTGAGTTTTGAGAGGAGAGACCAAAAATTTTTTGTTGGTTTGTGCTCAAGATGTTGATGAGAAGTTAGCTTATTACCTTGATTGTTCTTGATTTGAGTAATTCTGTTACAATTCCAATGTCAAATCATCAAGTTGTGGAAGAATTTTGAGTTTTGTTTTCCTTCTTCAGCCATTGTACTTGTGATCTCTACCAGCAAAGTATTTCTTCTTGTTGATGTCACTCACTAGGTTGGGTGAAAAATTGTTGCTCTTGGCCAGCAAGGGATTCATCTCTTCCATGAATCATTTGTTGTTGAATTCCATTCTAGATCATTCAATAAGACAAAAATACTATGAAATGAGACATTGACAATTTTATTACAAAGACAAAGCAAAAGAAAATGGATTTGGAAGCACGTGAACATACAGTAGAGTTGTTAACACTAAAGATTACAATTCATGCGACACTTCATTTGTCCAATGACCTTTCACTTCCTATAATCTCTCTCTCACCATATATGCAGAAAATTTTTTCCTCTTATTGACTTGACTTTTTATAGACACTCAAATTACACCACACATAATTTTTTCATGTACACTAATTTCAAAATTTGACAACTACTTTAATGACCTGAAATTTTAACAACAAGACCTTCCCTATAATAGCTCACATTAAAGCACAAGATCCCAAAATGGCTTTTCCTGGTTGGGGTCAACCTCTGATAGATATTTCACCTGTACTAAAGTAACACAAGAAAAAAGATTGTCATAAAGTATGAGACAAATTCATTTCATTAAAGATGGTGTGGCCCACCATAAGCATTATGCATTAGATGAATAAGGTGTAGGAGGATTTTGCTAAGATATAACAAATTTTGGGAACAAAGGGTCATAACAACAAATATGCACAATTGTGGTATCATTAAAAGAGCTTGTTTAATCATTAATGTTTGTGCACAAAGCTAGCAACGAAATAGTGATCCTCAGTAATCCTTAGTGACAAACAAAGAGCATCAAGAAAAAGTGTGCTAAAAAATCTTGTAGCGGTAGCTAATACATGTAAAAATTACCTTATTCTTCAAATTTGTCTAAATCAAATCATGTCTAAAACAAAATTTTCCTAAAGACAGGTCCTTACCCTACAAAGGATCTCAAAAAAGAGAGAGACAATAGTTTCCGTTAAGTCTTTAGTCAAGGGAAAAAAGAAGATCCCCTCCACTCCATGCAACAGTGAAACTGGAGAATCCATTTGAAACAAGGAGACACTTTCAAAATTATTCAAAGGATAAAAGATCAGGCAAACAAGTATAAAAGGAACTGATCCTCACACACCAAAGGAGTCAGAAAGAAAATTATAAGAGCTGAAGATAAAGGCACAGGAGTTGAATCAGCTTCAATGGAAAAGAAGGGTTCAAAGGAAAAACCCTATTCCGAAATTTGGCTTTGCCCATCAGCTGGAAAAGTAGAGGAGAAATATGCAGCAAAAGGCCAGCCCTACCCCATCCAAAATCCGGAATTTTGAACAAAGGAAATCAAGATACATCAAGAAGAACTTTCAGTAACCAGAAGATCCAAAGGAAAGTGGAATCAAGATAGGAAAATTGATATCTATCTTGGTAACAAAATTTGCTATAGTTTTTTTTGCTTTTCTACCTCTGATTTGGAATTATATTCCTACACTTGATGCTTCTCTTGAATCTATTTTTGAACAGCTAACCCTTATTTGGGCCTTGAAATATTATGATCAGTTTGTGATAATAAAGTTGTGGTATATACATGTACTTCATCCTTATACACACATATGAAGTTTCCAGCTATCCAATACTCGTGTAGTTTCAAATTTTATTTTTCAGTCTTTCATTGTTTTCTTGGTTGCACCATTTTTGCCAATTTTCATACTAATTTGACATATTAAGGGCCAAAATTGTGAAGTTCTTTCATAAACATTTGGAAGATAATATGGAAGATTTATTGTTGTAAATCTGTAGTAAGTAAAATAAATTCAAATATGGTTTATGCTTGGAAAAGTGTGCCTGAAGGGATGAAATTTGGTGGCATATGCTTGGTATATTTTCTCTTGGATTACCTAATGTATTGGGTGATGCAGGAGCATCAAATCTAAATTTTTATTATCCCTTTATGTAATTTCGGGGGTGAGATATTTTAATTATTTATTTAATTATTTTTCTCATTTTTAATTAATTAAGAGAGAAAATATAAATCTGAGGATTATTGTAAATATTCCTTAAAATAATTAAGGATATGAGTGGAGTTGAATTAGGTAGATAATCTAGGGATGAGGAATTACATAAACGGGACTTAATTGAGTCCAAAATAAGATAAATCTAATTTAGATTTTAAGTAGAGATTTGTGTGGAGGAAATTATGGAATGGAATAAATTATATTTATGTATATATATGTAGCTTGTGAAGGTGAGAGAAAACAAGCGAGGAATTGAGGAAGTGAGGAATACAAAGAGTAAGAGAAATGGTTTGAAGGGTTGAGAGCGAAAAGGCCGCCCATTGTAATATTTGGCCAAAGAGTTTTTATGTTTTATATCAGTATTTTATTTGTATGGCTCTCTTTCCTTCATATGTATTGTTTGAACTAAACATATTTGTGGTTTTAACGAAGAATTTTAATTTTGAGGGAAGCATATGAATTTTTCATATGCTAGGATATTTTTAACCCAGTATCCTGGCATCATTTGGTATCAGAGCTGGTGTGGCCCTGAATCCTGTGAAGAATAAAAGTATTTTTTGGATTTTTGGTGGATGAGGTTGTCTTGTTATTTAAGCGATTATTTTTATGAGAAGAGAATTCGGAATTTGGTGTTGCACTTTTGCTCTTGCGCTTTGTCTATATGAGATATTTACCTATGTGAGAGATTAGAGTCTCATACACAACGAGTGAGAAGGAGGAGTTGGTTGTTGGGAGTTGTGAAACATAATTTTGGATGGGCCAGAGGTTTGAAACCACTTGGATCAAGCCTTAGATCTGCGAAGGCCTCCACTAGTGCAGAGAAGAAGTGTGGATATGACATATGAAGCATGTATCTACACACATAAGCATGGATCCGAAAATCGAAGGTAATTGCATCAAGGAGGATATAGCATTCATCATTTCAACTGGATGAAAATTTGATTTTACAAAACTTTGAAATATGGAAAATCAAGATGTCCCATCAGTTGGATTTTGGCAGACATCACATGAAATTATGCTCATGGTCAAAGGCATTGCGGAACCACCATGAGAGGTATCATAATATACTAGTTAAGGATAGCAGGGTTTTTTTAAAATATTTCAGATGAAGACGTGAGTAAAGACACAGCAAGAGTTTTAGATGCTTAGAAACCATTATTTTTGAACCAGTGTAGTGGAAAAGTGTCTCTCATGTTTGTAGGCTCGGGGTGAATGCAATGGAACAATTATAGGAAGTCCAACATCAATTTTGACAGGGCACAACTTGAAGTGCGTATTCAGAAAATGAAAAAGATCCTACTTTAAAAAAAAAAATCCCTTCTTTTCAAGGGTGATGGGAGTAACTATTTGGAGATCTGAGAGGGACCATTCCCCTAACCTTGCCAAAAGTCAGGTATTATCTCCACGCTAATTAGTACACATTTCACTACAGAAGCAGCCACCAATGCCTGCACCTGTTGTCATAAATTTGACCATATATCTTGATGGTCCATTAGTGCCTATGCAAGTCCCCAAATTATTGAAGTTTGTCTTTCGTCCAAGTTAGAGACCATTTTTTATCTATGTGTAAGTGAGACATTATCAGTTCTAAATATTGCATGGATAAAGGAAGAAATCACTGTTGAAAGAATAAAATAAAGCTTCTGGAGAAATTTGCTTCAAATTATTGGTACTGGTTTGAAAGGTGGAGTTTGGAGCACGATAAAGAAATTACCGTTGGTTGTACAATAATCGACGGCCAAACGAGTACGTTTGAAATATAATGTGGCCATGTTTGTGTGGTTGGCACCTTTGGGTTATTATCCAAAGTCGAATTGTTAAATGAATTGCCATAATTATATTATTGTCTCTCCAAAATTCAATTCAGAATATTAATGGGCAGAAATATATATTTGGGGATGCTATGAGGAGTCATATATATGGATCAAATAAAGTGATATCTGGATCTACAATGGAGGAAAAAAGGTCCTTGGCATAGACGAGTTAGATGCATATTTGAACAAATATTGAATTGAGGTTGATCCTCATCTTGAAGCACTTTTTGGAATGTCTAATGGAGTAAACGCGGCTTAGGCTGCTTCATTGTGATGGAATGGTAATTCCGTTGATAATTAGTGTAGTCACAAAAGTTGTTCTATGTTTTATAATTGGATGGAAATAAAATTGGTGCATTAAGAGGTAAGAAAAGTGTGACTACTAATCATATATGGAGAGTCCACAGTATTGGGAATAATTTTTTTTCTATTAAAAAATAAAGTCCATGGTTGTGTTTTATTTGAAGTTGTGCGTCGAGGAGAGATGGATATTGGTGGAGATCTCAATGATTTCAAGCACAATCATGATCTTCTATAATTAGAGGCCATGGAGCAGTGAAACTAAAATTGCAAATCAGAAATTCACCTAGATAGAAAATATGAATTGGAGTGGCACATCGGAATTATGGATCAAGGGAAAAGGTATGACTGAGCAAGTTATATGTTGACATTTTGGGGTTTTTTTAAACCAAAATCGAAATTATAAATAAGTATTTTTGTGGAGATGATTTATATATATGTCAACATGTGGTTCAAAATTAAAGTGAAAATGTTATAAATGCGGAGGTATAAATGAGTGGAAAATGAATGAAAATGTGCTAATCCTGGGTGGTATAAAGAGAAACATGCATTTGTATGTGAGAGGGTTTATGATGCATAGTGTGTGTTCTTCGTAGTTTTGGTTAAATCATTTTGGACCAAAGCTTATATTTGGAAAAGGGAGAATTCTTTTGATTTGTGTTTTAAGATTGTAAACACATTTGCTTGATGTTGTAAAATCTTTGTGGCAGTATCTAAGGAGGTGATAGTCAAGATGGACAGAATGTATGAGATGTACATCATTCATCGAAGAGGTTGAAATACGAATAGCTTTTTCTCTGTACACAGATGAGGAGATGTGAATTGAACTTGTAGGGTGCATACAAGTGCAGGGAAAATGTTTGCATTAAGATGACAAACTTATGGACGTGTGAGTATTTACAGTGACAAAGATGACACAGAAGAATGGAAACCAGAGAATTGAGATTGCAAAGAGAAGGTTTGTTAATAACCTTAATAGGGCATAAGGTATGATAATTCAGAAAGGTATTTTTGAATGTTGAAAAGTGAATGGTTTATTTATTTTCACCATAAAATAAATCTCTGAAAACATGGATTGCATTTTGACTAAAGACTTCAGTATCATTTGAAATGATAATGGGAAATTGATGATTTTTCATAGGAATGAGAGAGAGTGAAGATTTTACATCCTAAGAATGTATTAGGGGTGTATGTTCGTTGGAGGATTGTATAACTTGAATTAAGTCAAAATATCCACTATTAAATTATTGGGTCAAGCCTTGAAGTCAAAATAGAGGTTAGGGTCAAATGAAAGTTTGGATAGTTCGAGTTAAGATTGAGTATTTTTCATACAAGATGAAGAATTGGTGTAAGTCTAATGTCAAAGAGTCATAATATAAGTAAAAAGTCTGAATGTAATGGGGTGCATGATCGACAGAGCCCGACACCCAAAGAGTTTGGTCATTGTAACACAAGCATTACTAAAGTGTTGTTTGCAGCAAAGTGAAGCAAGAGAGTTTCCAGAGATGATTCCAAGATGAAGAACCGAAAGAGTTCAAGCACCAGAAGAAAGCTTTCATTGTTGAATGGCAAGTGTGAGGACTTGCTGAAAAGAGAATTGAATGAAATCCACACATGAACATATGAAGTTCACAAAGGAGGAGAAGATGACTTTTGATAGTCATTTCCGAAGATCTGATGAAGACCATAGCAGAAGGAATAAGAAGGAAAATTCCAAGGTAAGTGGCATATGTGAACAGTTGATGGATGAATATTATGAGTGGTAAAAGGTTGAGATAACAGTTCAACTTGAATTGTTGATGGATTTATTACAGAGAAAATTGAAGGACCAGACACATGGTTGGACCATGAGAAAGAAGGTAAAGTGGTAGAGACTATACCCAAAGAGGGAAAAGAAGGTAAACATACAGTTGGCAGAAAAAATGTTGAAGCTCAAGCAGATGATAAGGTGTGAAGAACCTAGAGAGGCTAAGTTAATAATGGACGTTTCCATTTGTGGCCCAGAAAAGGGTGAAATTCTGGGTGAAGAGATCAATGAGGAAGATATCATGAAATATTGGGATAGTTCGGAAGAATCTAAAGATGTGTTGGGGAGAGAAGAAGATGAGGCTATGAATCCTTGCATTTTTAAAACTCACAGTTTATGTATGTTTACAGGATATGCGAAAGATGGTGGACAGTCTGATGAAACTATCATAGAGATGAAGGAAACTCTTGAGGTGAAGTCTGATGGAGAATGCATTTCAGAGGAGGAAGGTACTGATTTTTTGCAGCAAGAAGAAATCATAAATGAATTATTGGTTGGGGTAAGACAACTAGTTGAAGCTGTTATGGAATAGGAGCATAAAAGAAATGTCGAAGAGATATTCCAAGGAGGTAAACAAATTTATTTGTTTAATGAAATTGCTGACGAAATTTTACAATGTGATGATGCTGAAACCCGAACAATTCAGGAAGCTTACCAGAAGAAGAATGAAGATGGGAATGAAGGTTGTGATGAAGTGTTGGAAAGATTTCATATGGAAATTGAGTTTTGGGAACAATGGCTTAAGGAACCTGAGGGAGAAGTGAAGATTGCAGAACCTGATCTAGAAGTAATTGCAGTTACTATGTGTGATAGGGATGAAATGTTTTTAACATTTATAGAGTTGAATGAATGTTCTAACTTTTCAGATAATGATGTAACTATAAGTAGAAAAATGACATTAACATATATGATGTCCAAATCGGATAAATTGAGCAGAAATTATTTGGCATTGGGATGGAAGATCATAAACAACAAGAAATTTATGTCCATAGATCAGAAACTATTCCACAACACTTCTACTTTCCAAGAAGAGCTTATCATGTGTTGTGAACTACAATAAACACATCCAACCTTAATGATTTTTATTAGCATTGATACCAATGTATTTTAAGGTCATGCAACCTATCAACAAAGTAGAGATGTACTTGTGATTATTTTCAGGTACAGAAAAAGTTTATCTTATAGAAACTACAGACATAGTAGCACTTGGCTCACTTCTTTCTCAATTTTTTATTTTTCACACTTACACCTTTTCTTACGCCTCCTTACTCAAATATATGTGTATATATAAGAAGTACAATGATCAAGTTTCACTTTTTCAAACACTAATTGCCTCAATGGTTAATAAATTACAAAGATTACACTATCAAGGATAATGTTTCTAGCACCTAAAGACTCAGATTATCATCTTTGACTAGACCAACAACCTTGTGCATACAAGTCATAACATCTCCAACAAAAAATTCCAAGGTAGAAACATTTTCCAACTCCCAAGATGATAATGTGGCAATGTACCCTCAATTGTGTACCTCAACTACATGTGTAATACAACAAAAACTCCACCTCAACAGTTTCATCAATCCTCACAAGCTCAAAAATTCCACACAAATGTTTTCTTGTCATTTCTAACACTCCCCAACTTGCAGGAGAGTGGTTGAGATCAAAAAATCATAAGTGGGGTTGTTTGATCCTAGAGTGAGTCACAAATCGACCAAGCTTGTGAGACAAGTTCGACACAAAATTCATCAAGTATGGGCATGCAAATTCAATCATTGTATCAAAGGTGAAAAATAACAAAGAATTATCAACACCAAATGTGAATTGGAATGGGAAACTTTGCTATGGATCAAAGTGGAAAACTAGAATTGTGACACAAACAAAGTAATATTCTTAGTCAAGTGGTTCTAACATTACAACAAAGTGATCACAGAGTCTCAAAGTTTAGTAATGTTAATACACTGTTGTAATAACATTTGTTGCATGCACCCATTCCAAATCAGTGTAGGCTCAATGGAGTGGGTGGAGAGCTCAACAAATTGTGTTGCACTACAGATCAACAGTCACTACAGATCAACTTCTTCTGTTTGTCTCTTCCTCTCCCCAAAGTTTGTACAATTATGCAAATTAGATTATCTATACTTGGCCCTATGATTTTAAACAGGTTGGTTGTTGAGATCAGCTTCATTTTGTTCATATCTTGTTGTACAGTGCTATTTAATTAATGAAAATTGGGAGTTGAAACTATTGCCCAATTTGAAACAATGCTTTCAAATTCTCATCCTTAAGGATCTAATCATTACTAGAATGTTAAATAATTTATGGGGCAATGATGTAAGATCAATGAGTAATAACGGTGAGGCTCCAAGGTTAACACTGACTGCAAACAATAAGAATGTGGATAGCTCCTGTGTAGGCACCTGTTACATACCCACCTTTCTGCTACACAAACAAATTCTGCTAGATCATAGTTATCATAAAAAGCAAGAAAAAGGGGCCAGTTTTCAGAAGCCAAATTTCTGGAACCATTGTTCTAGATGCATGGTTGTATAAAGAAGCAAAAAGATGAGGACACTTTTCAAAAGCCATTTTTCCATAAGTATAATCTTGCTATAATAAATATGCAGAGTCTACCTTACCCTTTCTAGTCCACCACGAATAGTTACTTCCCTGTATAACAAATTAAGATCCAGATCCTTCCCTCCTATCTTTGGGATTCTGCACATTGAAAAAATAAAAAAGATGTAAATTTTTTTGCATAAATTAATTTTAACCTTAAATATTTTACACAGCCTTTTTTAATTCTTCTAGATATTTAATAGATTCAGCGTTAATCTAATAAATTCAGCCTCAGAAAATAGAAAAATATTAGTGTGTCTCATAATCCGATTGAATATTTCTTCAGAAAACAAAAAAATATTAATGTGTCTCATAATACAATTGAATATTTCTTCACTACCAACATCAGAAAAGGGATTTATAGTTGCAGTCATTTGTGCATTCCCATATTAGTAACAATTCTTTTTACAATTCTGAATCTGAATATATATCTAGTTTCTAAATTATATATATATAAGAACAGATGCAACAAGAGAGATGGAGAAGTGGAAGCAGACATGTCACGTGATGGTGAAAACCCTAGTGTTGAAAACTTCAGTTATCCTGTTACGTATCCATTTAGTCCAAATGTTCCCTCCAAGACTCAAGGGTGATTATGGCACACCCTTAAATCCATGCCCCTCTCACTTACGCTCAGACTCCTAGCATAGGCAGGAAGAGGGCCAAGTGGGTGGAGCAAACACTGACAGATGCTCAGGAGTACGTGGGTACTCCTAGATATTCAGTCAAATAGAGTAGGGAACCACAACAATATTATGGCTATATGGTGTTGATGAGTGAGCTAACTGAGGCTAAGCCTTCCAGCTTTCAGGAAGCATCCGAGCAGCAGGTGTGGATTGATGCTATGGTGGAAGAGTACTCTTCCATCATGAAGAACAGTGTCTGGGAGGTTGTACTTTTTCCAGAGAGAAAATATGCGGTTGCTCTATATAGGCTTACAAGATTAAGCACACTGTTAATGGTAGTGTGGATAAGTTCAAAGCTCAATTTGTGGCTAAGGGGTTTTCTTAGAAGGAGAGCATTGACTATGATGAGACCTTCACCCCAGTAGCTAGATACTCATCCATCAGGGTAGTGATTTATATTGTAGTGCAGATGGGTTGGAGGATTTCTAACTCTACCCATTCACATGAAGCAAGTGTTCATCATATACAAAGTTACAAACATATCTCAAGGAATCTATTAAGAGTTGAGCCCCAAAAATTAATAAGAAGCATGTCTGTAGGTAGCTACCTCCTCACATTGTTGTAGGTGACAACACTGCCTACAAATAGTAAAATGGACTCCTATTTGAATTGCCAAGTGGTATTGTTGCTGCTTAGAAATTGCATAAACAATGCACAAGCAATGGCATTAACAAAGTAATCCAAGAAAACTGTGTCATGAATTTAAACTTTGTTTTGAATGTTCATTATTCAAAAATCAAATTAATTATAATTATTCCCATTGAAGATGGCCTTCAAAGAAATTTCATTGACAGTAGCTAACAATCAAGAATAGGTGATTATGCTTTAAGCCAACAACACATTAACCAAAATAATCAATGTGTGTTAGGGGTCAGTCCAATACATCAATTAGTTAAGAAAATGTTGTGGGTAATTATCCAAATCACAAAGGGCGGGCATTCAAGCTACCATGCTTCCCATAAATTGAATTTAAGAGCCAGCCTATTCAACGGCACAAAGTTCCACAAAGACCCTAGCCAGTGATCCAATTAAATAATGGAAGTCAGCAAATGGTTTTTTTGTGTTGTAGCTTCACAATTATATGAAGAGGCATTTAATTGGTTGGTGCAATGGGGTTGTGGTGAAACTCCCAAAGGAATAAATGAATTTCACTTGCTATAACTACAATGTCAAGATACAATATTACAACCAACAATTCTGCAACATAATCATAATGATGTTATATGTATTATTAGTTACATAACATAGAAATTTTGAACCAGATAATATTTCAAATCCATTTCAAATCTTTAACATTCAAGAGGATGGAGGGGTGAGTAGTTGAACTATGTTGTGAGTACAGCTTCCTCAAGACCATAGTGGAAGCCAATATCCTGCCTACAAAACTAGGAGAATGGGGTCTCACAAATCTGGAATTTGATTTCGGATGGGGCTTTGGACAATTTCTTGTAGTCTTACCGCCAAGATCAACAAAACCAAGCAAGTGATTAGCCTAAATTTTTTTTACTTGGGTGGATGCTATAAAATTTCTATTAGAGTCTGGTACTTCACTCATAAAAAAATCTCCTTCTTATTTTATGTTTACATTTGATTGACTTAGTTTCATAGACAAAGGATTTTTTATTTTTTCTCCTAAATGCTGGTACTTCACTCATTAAAAAATTTGTATCTTGAATTCCAGTACTTCCTCAGTTTAGTCATATTGATGAAACTAAGACGGTCATGTGTAAACATAAAATATGAATATGTAGGCATAATTTGTTTATGATCAAACAAAGCTAGGTCAAAAACTATGGAAAATACCGCTTAATCATGAGAACATATCATGTTCGATGATAGACAAAGATTAAAATTTTGATTGATAAAGAATCCTATTAACCTCAACGAAAAATATCCTGCATAATATATAGCTCCTTAAAAAACACTCTTTATACCTATTTACTTGGAGGATTCAACAAAAAGATATAGGATGCTTAATATTATGATCCTGGAATGGAATTCCATATCTTGGAATGGTATCAATAGATGGGGTAGTCGTCATAACTATATAATGGAAAATATGCAAAATAGAAATAGCTATAACTATCCCAAGTAAATATCACATGTATATAAACTGAAAAGCCTATAAAGGTTATACCTCAACAGTGAAGACAATACAAAAATACTAGGCAGTTGAATCTTGTAGGTATTCTGAAGCAGTTTACCAAGTTAAATATAAGACTTTCCAAGTTCACAGCCCTGTTTTTGCTTTCTTATTTTCCAATGGGTATTCTAAACTGTATTCAACTATTAAAACCAGAGGCAGGGAAGCTAGATGTTCCAAAAATCTCTCAGAGAGCAACATGTAATACTCTTACATGTTGCAATCAACCAATTTGGCATATCCATATCATTCCCCCAAACAATTTCCTAGATTCTATATTAGGATGTAAGCACACCTGTAACAAACATAAAATAAGTTCACCATTTGAAAGGGATTAACCCTAAATGTTAAAGAAGACATCGAGCCCTTTGAACCAATTTGTTCCTGAACAAGCTAGTTCTGCTACAAATAGTCCAACCAAGTTTGTCTAGAATTAAATGAGATTCAACCAAAATGTCAAGTTGGCTCACCATGTTGGCAAGCAAAGTTGACATGTTGAGTACTTGCCACAAATAGTGAGTAGTGTTACAGAGCATAGAAAAAGTTCTTTATTTTTCTAATATGTAAAGGGCTTCCCATAAGACCATTGCCAAGTGTAAAAAATAAATTTTTGAGTGCTCAAATTCATCTTGAACAAACTAGACTCCAAATGATCTTACGGAGTTTTTGAAAAGGAACATTGTTAGCAGGTTGTACCGATTGAGATCAATTAATACTCTCCATGGTAACAAAGTAATCGCAGCCTTGTCAAACAAATTCCCCCACATAGAATATCTTTTGTGATTAGTTTCTTACCTATAAGAAAAATATATTAAACCATATAGCTCCATGTCCAATGGGAGGGTATAAATTTATCTCAGTGCTATATGCCACTCATTTATATGGCTTGCAAAGTCCCGATGTAGGTGATTGGACACTAAATACCAAACCTACCAAATTTTTTAAAGGATAGTTGATCCAGAGACCTTGAGCAACACCACCGACGGTTATATCATAGATTCCAAATGGACCTTTAATAACCCCTATAAGAGTATCATTGTAAATGAAATGTTGAACAAGAACTCACCATATGTGACCACTCATTGCCCTGACCATTGAATTTTCAACACTACTCCTTAAGCTCACACATCAATCAAACCAGGGCATTTGCCCTCCCTCAGTAAAAGTACAGATGCCTATAAAACTAGAGGAAGATCTCCTTCCCACAATTCTTCCCACACAAGAATTTTATGTAATCATTTTCATCTTCCTACAACTAGAAGAAAGGAACAAATAATAGGAATAGAAATCATGTAGTGATTCTACCTGATAATGATAAGTTGTAGGCTTCACAATTTAGAAGCTTGCTTTCAAACTTGTTCAAAACCCATTGCTACATCTTAGGGGATACATTGGTACCAAAAGAGACATAAATTATCTTATCATATGATTAGGATTAATAGATTTTCAATTTATGAAAAGCCAAGTTGATATCTTCATAACCAAGATAAGAGCTTATACCTTTTCCTCACTCACCACAGCTCACACTACTTTAATAGAGAATTCCATACGTCATGTGTCCTTTAAAAGAGTTTCGAGTGAGATCCAAGGTGAGAAGAGAATCCTCAATTAAATCAAAATTAATTAACTGGCCATCACTAAGAAGAAGAATGCCTTGAATGTTCCCTTATATTTGGGCAACTTCAAGGAGAGATCCTAATGCATTTATTGGCAAGGATATAAATGAGCTAGGAGTAACTAATAAATAAGTTTAGTTGAGTCTATGAAGATCTTTTCACTGAATTTCAATGCCCTTGTTACCAGTGTGTTGATTACCAAATCTTTAATTGGAAGGTGGTTGGAGTCAATGCATAAACATCTAGAAGTATGTACAATTTTCTTATGCCTCTGGTTCTCCAACATACCATCCTCCTTTTTGGATATTAGCACATAAAAATGGAAATTTAACATCAGTCTCTACTTCTTATCCATAAATAGTGGGCCTATAGCCCATTTGCTTCAGTAGCATGGATTTTCACTCTCTCTCTCTCTCTCTCTCTCTCTCTCTCTATATATATATATATATATATATATATACATATATATTTTTGTGTGTGTGTGCCTTTTCAGATGTGAATGATTGTACAAGATTGGAAAAATGCATAGGCCTCAATAATACCTTGGTGCATACATTTTGGGATATGTTGGTTCGAACCACTCAAAGGATGGCTATAGGTGTAATTCAGTGCTCATGGATGAGTTGTTTGTGAGTTTATCAGTTATTAAATTTAAACAGAACATAAAAGGGGCTATAGGTACCCACTACCCTATGTACAAAGAGTGTGGGGTGCTGAAATAAAACACAGTGTAAATGGTGATCATGGATGAGTTATTTGATCATAAAAATAGCATAGAAGGGGATGTAGGTACTAGGAACCCACTACCATTTGTATAGAGAGTGTGTGCAGTGCTGCGCTAATACAATGTAAACAGAGCACCAACAAATTAATAGATATGTGAACATTGTACATGTATGTAATTCCTACGAACATAGACAGGAAAAAAATGTAATTCTGGATTTGTTCTTGTAATTTACGTAGTACACAAGAAATGAATTATGTTGAGAAATATATAGGGCTGCAGTAAGGATGATTTCACATGGGTGAACTTATATTAGGCTTCCAAGACTTCTTGAGACCTTCGCTTCATTTTCTCCTTCTTCTATGGTTTGAGGAGTGATTTGACTAGAGTTTATGTGCACTATTTTGTCCTATTCCTGGTAGAGTTTTTCCACCCTCTAATGCTGACATCCTAAGGCCCAAATTTGGCCCTATTAAAACAAATCACTGTAGTTGATTGTGGCATCCACTCGTTGTGATCCTCAGGTTATTTTTCGGGCTTATGAGGCCAATCCAAGGCCTAATTTTGAGAAAAATCTGAGTCTATTCCTAAGGCTTTAGAGTGATTAGGTATATGTATAAAATTTTCTCTTAGGATTATTCAACCACTTGTTCTTGTCACACTTCTATGGAATTATTTGGGATCTCTCCAAAAGCACAAATTTTAGTCAATTTTGCAGTAATTGAAAGCCCACTGAGGAGTAATTCAGGCCAAGTCTGGATTCTTCTGAGCATAAAAGTTTAAGTTTCATCTTCATTATTCACTGGGCTGAAGGAAACTTCACAATAAAGTTGAGATCTATAATAAGAACTGGAAGGGACTGTTGATGGAGGAAGTCTGAATTATGTCAATTTGTTTCTGAGGTCATTGTCTTCAGTCCTTTTGTAGAAGCCTCCTAAGGCTCAGAGCTAGTGCATTCCTAAGGCCCATTCTAGATTGGTTGAGGCTAACCTGTAAGCAGACTCATCTCAAGGACCCAATGTCCAAGGAAATCTAAACATAAATTCGATTATGGTTAGGCT
Source organism: Pinus albicaulis (assembly GCA_034641835.2). NCBI lineage: Eukaryota > Viridiplantae > Streptophyta > Pinopsida > Pinales > Pinaceae > Pinus > Pinus albicaulis. The sequence continues at coordinate 960,858,935 of CM076578.1, read as the reverse complement.
GAATTAAAGACAAACCATCTTCAAAGATCCTCTTGAGCTTACAAGCCTAAGGAAAAATTCTAAAGGATATCTCAATGGTGTTTTTTGTCTTTATAAGAATTTTTAATGTACATCAGTATTGTAGAAGGTTGACCTTGAAGTAGATCCGTGAGGTCTCTTGTTTAGAAAAATGAACATTGAATGAACATGTTAAGGAATTGAAGAAAATTTTTTTTATCACTATCTAAGGAGGATGAGTTCCTCATTACCTTTAGAGACCAAAGTTCCCTTGAAAATTTCAATTCATTCGCAGATCTAGTACTCTCCTATCACTATTATAGCAGTCCAAGGATATAAATGATAGAAGACATATTGGATTGAATTTTTTTAACGAACTTGTTGTTGCAAAGATCTAAGCTTTTAAAGTAACAATGCCATATGTACTACTGTAGAAAATCTTGCATTTAATGCTAATATTATTCATGAAATTAGTACTTAATGCAAGTGATTAGCTTGTAATTCATGAAATTCATGAAAGACAAAATCAAGATGGTGGTTGCAAGGAATGTGGCCCTATTTTAGGTAGTTTGAGGATGGTGAAAACTTTGAAGTTGTATTCATTGGCAGTCGAAAACATTGATGTGTGTGATTGAAAATACATGCTCAAAAGTGCACTTGTCATCTTCTTTATATTTTGAGGATACATTTTGTTGTTTCTTGGAACTGGGTGGATGTATTAAAGTCCATGGAAAGCATATTTTGTATCATAGTAGATTGGCAGATGGGAGAGAATGATCAAAAGCATTGGACGCAAATTATTTATTCTAAAACTTTTCAAAGCATATTTTGTATCATAGTAGATTGGCAGAAGGGAGAGAATGATCAAAATCACTGGACGCAAATGATTTATTCTGAAACTTTTCAAATTACAATTTTGAACCCTATGAGACCTTGTTGGTCTACAATAACTTGTATTCAAGTTCCTCTGATTATAATTCAGACTAATAAAATTAGGGCTCTAGCTTTGATAGGATGGGATGAATAACCTGTAAAACAAGAATGCTAGAAAGAAAAATTTGCATACAGATACAATACTAGGTAGTTGATGAATTTACCCTTTAAAATGTTGTTGTAAGGAAAATCTTTGTCTGTCGAGCTTGTAAGGAAAGGAAAATTTGCATACAGATACAATGCCAAGTGATTGATGAATTTATGTCTAACATGAGATGTTGGAGGAAATCTCGTCTCTTTGTCCTGTCACTCTCTTTAATCATCATAGTCTCTCTGCCTCTATCATTCTCTTTAATCACTGTTCACTTGTTTTTTCATGACTTAGCCCTCTTTTTTATTCGCTCACTTGTTTTTTCATGATTTATCGCTCTTTTTTATTTTTGATCTAAAAAAAGCATTCATTATTTATATATTTTAATAACTGGATTTTGAAATTTATTAATTATTTAATTAACACTCCATTTTAAATAGTTGGTTTTCAAAATTCATTAATTATTTTCTTAATACTCAATATTAAAAAAACTATAGTTTCATTATTTACCTTTCTTTTTCATTCTCCATCTAAAAAAAATGCATTATTTATATATTTCAATACCGGTTTTTTAAAATTCATTAATTATTTTCTTAATACTCCATATTAAAAAAACTAATTATGTTTGATTGTTTTGAAAAAAAAATTCAATCATTTAAAATATATTTAAGTTTAAGATAAAATAAAAAGTAGTAATATTTCTTTATAAAAATTGTATTTGTATTAAGAAATGACACTCCTTAAAATGTCATTGTCATAGTTTTGATGGAAAGTTTTGACAACATCACAGTTTAATTTTTCCATTACCCTTTTGCAAAAGAATGGAAAACAATAGGATAAACACCCAAAAGATGGCTATTAATGATTGGAATTTTCAATTGAATTTTATATGTCGAGAACCTTTTTGCACAATACCTTCAACTTCCACTCAAACAATTTTATGTATTTTTAACTATAAATGTTATAGTTTACTCATCTCTTGGACCTCTCACCCTTTAATTTGCAACTTTTGGATATGTGGTAGGCTATTATTGCATGAAAAACTAGTTTGAGACCATTTCTCGAGCATGTTTTAGTCTCATGTCAAGATACATCACACTAACATCATATGTCATGTCACCAGTCCTATCAGTTTCCCTGTCAAGTGATAGGTTGATTAGTGTAGTCACTTTTTTATTATGTCATCGACCCTATTAGCCGCTAGCTTAACCACCTATCACATAGTATGATTCATTACATGTTCAATCATCCAACAGTGTAGTTATTTATGACACTAGCTTATGTGTCAGAAAAGTGGTTTCCCCTGGAGTTCCTTGGTGGTTCAACATCCTCAAACTTCTACAACCATAGGCTACATCTCTTGTGACTGAAGCTTAAGCACTAACATTATTGGAAGACATTGCTAGTAGGTTTAGCCAACCATTGCTCAAGCTCAATTCCTTTCATTGATGGATTCATACATGTTCCCTCTTCATATTCCCTCCTTATCTTCTTCAAATTTAATGGTTTACCAAATATTCACTCTTATCAAACAACTAGATATGATAAGTTGCAATGTTTCACCTTTAGGAACACAAATATTATCTAGCTTGTACAAAAACCCACTATGGAGAATATAATTAATGTCATTGTCACCTTATTCGACATTAATTTTGTCATATGATACTAAAATAAATCTTTAAAGTCCCCATCTCCTGTGTATTCACGATTGCCAACAATTAGAGGAATACACACAACAAAGAAAAAATAAAACAATATTTTTTCTTTCAATAAATTTGAGCTACATTTAAATCTCCATATGCTATAACTTACAACGTTTCCTTTGCAAAATCTCATGAAATTTATAGTATATGTAATGTTCCATAATTTCATGAAGGGCGTCCTCCTATAAACCTCCTCATTTTTTCATAAATCATGCCAAATCACACAAGATCATGAGTCATGCCTCTAAATGTGCAAAATTTCCTCAAGGAACGTGACAAGTATTATTAAATAGATAATAATGTATGAAAATATGTAGAATCCCTACCCAATGGTAATATTTGCAACACATCACAATCCTCTTAACTTAGGTGCTAATCATAAATCAAGAACTTATGCTTTCAAAGTCACTTCCACGATATCATGCCCAAGATGCACCTCTTGGAAAAGATCATCAAAGCCACTATTCTTTATGGTTTAAAGGTTTGAGGACCTTGTTTGCTTCAAGCGAAGGGGACCCTTGCTCTGATGATAGAAGAAGTTTGAACTGATGTTGAGAACGTTGTTGGGGGTTTTAGGGAGAAAAGCTCTTGTGAACAAGGAGCTATGATTTAGAAAGGAGTCTGAGTAAGCAAGGAAGAGGAAGAGCAATCATAACATTAAGAAGAAGAACATATTCCTATATGGTGTTAGGAGTCAACATCACCATTTAGAATACTAATTAAATCTCCCAAAAATTCCTGGTGGGGCGAGTAATAGGTTAAAAATCTAGGTCCATAACCACTTATTTTATCAACAAAATTTTATGTACTCCTTTTCACTGAATATATGGAGAAATCTAGCGATGTTGGCAGACCTAGAGATGTAGCTGAGGAGAGGTGAAATCTGTCACGAAATCCTTTGTTTTTTCTCTTCATGAATGCATGTATGAGCTATGTGATGAAATTTCGCTTATGTTTAAGTTCACACTACACGATAAAATAGGAAAATATGCAACTTCCAAGACAAGCATGCAAAATTAAAGGATGCTTCGAGACTTGAGATCAAGCATCTTACAACGATAATCAAAGGAATTCATAACAACTCGCTCGTTTTCTTTATCAACCTTTAGAATCAGAATGTTTGGGTTGGAATTGAGCTGACAAAGGGCTATAAATTCCTTTTTGTTAAGATTAGGTTTGGAGATCTTGGAGATTGAAAGAATGTGTCCACATTACTTTTTCAATGAAAAATTTGATAAGGAACTAGCAATATCCCCAGACATATTTAACAACTCACAAGCCACATATATTGGGAACTAATATTTTAGCCTAGGAACGAGACAACGAGAGACCACTGGAACTGGAGTCGACATTCAAGACTCCAACGGGACGCCTATCCTTCCAGCCTTACTATGATGGGCCATGTCTCTAGGAACATGAACTCGGGTGGATGGGATGGAAAACCACCATCCCTACCACTTGAGTTAAGCACCTGTTGACTAAATGTGTCCACATTCTTGCCAAATCTCTTTCCCAACATGGGAGGGAAGGTGGTGGGAGACGGATTCAATGGAACAAATAATATCCATAGCGAATTTTTCAGAGAACAAGAGCAAAATTGAATATTTTTTCTAAACGTTTTAAGGAAGGACCATTAAGATGAACATTGGAAATGTTTACTAGTTTAATATTAAGAGAGGGTAGAGGATTAGAATAGCCTAAAATTTCTGAAAAGGGGGTTGGAGAGGACGTGGAAGAATTATTATTACCATAATAATTAATGCTATAATTAAATAACGATGAAGAATTAAGGTTGGAAGAGGGATGAGGTATGTAATTAAGAGGAAGAGGATTGGATTCAAGGGGAATTAAGGAGAACACGATTAAAATTAGTTTTAAAATTAGAATTAGAAAATATAAATGAATTAGAATTAGTAATAAACTAATATCAAACTTGATATTAGATTTGAAATTAAAATGTTATGCTTAAAGTATCATTAGAATAATTATTAAAATTAAAAATTCTATCATTAAAATATCATTATAATATTAGATATCATTTTTGGGATTCAACTGTGTTAAGTAAGTCATTCATCCATGACCATTTCCATGAGAGGTAGTTGCAACTAACTAATTTCTTATGAATTTTGAATAGTCCACTTAGAAGTCATTGCATCGGGTGATGCTCACAGGGGTGAAGAAGTGGGATTGAAACTAGCGAAATGAATCACATAGCATCAATCATCACTTACAGGGCTTGTACCTGGTAACCAAGACTTCTCGGGAGGTCATCCATCCCAAAAATTTTCTGGCTCAAGCGTGCTTAACTATGGAGTTTTCCCCACAATCAAGCCCACTTAGCTTGCTACCCCATTTGATTGTGGGGAAAACTCCATAGTTAAGCGCGCTTGAGCTAGAGGAGTTATGGGATGGGTGATCTCCCTGGAAGTCATGGTTACCAGGTGCAAGCCCAGGAAGTGATGATTTACGCTATGTGATTCATTTCACTAGTTTCAATCCCACTTCTACACCCGTGTGAACATCACACGATGCAATGAGTGTTAAGTGGAATATTAAAAAATCATGAGAAATTAGTTAGTTACGACTACCTCTCATGGAAATGGTCATAGATGAATGACTTACTTAATGCAATTGAATATCAAAAAATATATCTAATATAGTGCACTGCGGAAACCCCTCATACTTAAAAATACAAAGAGTAAAGGGAGCTCTACTTGAATGGTTCATGAGGCACAATACTTGCTAATGTTTTTCAAATGGGGTAGCAAGATAACTAGTCTTGATTGTGGAGAAAAATCCACAGTTAAGCGTGCTTTATCCAGAGGAGTTCTGGGATGGGTGACCTCTTGGGAAGTCCTGGTTACTGGGCGCAAGCCCGGAAAGTGATGATTAATGCTATGTGATTCATTTCACTAGTTTCAATCCCATTTCTTCACCCCTTTGAGCATCACAATGCAATGAGTGCTAAGTGGAATATTCAAAAAACATGAGAAATTAGTTATTTATGACTACCTCTCATGGAAATGTTCATAGATGAATGATTTACTTAACGTAGTTGAATCCCAAAAATGATATCTAATATAATGCACTGAAGAAACCCCTCATACTTAAAAATCATTTTAACAATTATTAAAATTATTAAAAAAAAGGATAAAAATACCATTAAAATAGTTATAAATATAAACTCAAACAGGTTTTAGAATGATTATTAATATTTAATTTAAAATCAAAATTTGTTTTTTAATTAGAGCAAGCAGTCGAGCTGCCAGGGTTTCTGACATTAGCAAGGAAATTGGATTGATTGGATCGATTTGAAGAAAGAGAAGGAAAATCATAGGGAATAAAAGGAAGTATATCAATGGAGGGAGGGAAAGAAGCAATTGGTTCTATGTGAGGATCAATGCAAGTTGAAGAGGGCTAGACAACAACAAAGAATAATTGGTTTCTAAAGGGGATGGTGAAGTTGAAGGAAAGGTCGAAGTGAATGTTGAAGAAATAGAATGGGGGCGTGTGGGTTAAAATCTGTCAACATATGTTGCCCTCTCGGTCATTTCCATTCAGTGGTGCATGTGTAATTTTCAATTCATATCTGTAGTTGGTGCACATCATCATTGAAAATTTATCGCGTTTGGTTTCGTTTGTACTTCTATGTCAGTGAGTTCTTCAAACTATCATTTTTGCACACTTTTAGTTTCACAAGTGTCACTTTCATGTTTTTGAATGTCACTTTTTCTTTCTTTCACTTTAATTAGTTTCTTTTTCATCTTATATTCACTCTGGCATGTGTTTCTTTCATCGTCGTTCGCATATCACAAGTGTCATTCACACTTTTCTCTTTATATAGAAAATGTCGTCTTTTGGCATGGGAAGTGTTGCTTATCATGTAAATTAGATTTTTGGCTTATTTCAAAGGGTAAATTTGGTGTTGATGTGTTCCCCTAGTCATGAAAACATGCCTTACACTCATTCCCAAATTTTTATGCATTATTGCAAAAGTGTCATCACTATCATCGCAAAGTGTATCTTTAGTGTCGCACTTGGGGAAAGTCACTACAACATCGTCACATTGAGGGAAGAATTTTTTTCATGTATTCTAAGTGATCAATGTTGTGTCTTCAATTTTTCTAAGTGTGTGATCATGCCCAACTTTTTTCCTTGTTCACTTTGGTCTCACTGATTCCACACTTAGTCTCATCCAAAAAATTTCACTCCTGATCCACTTGACCTCACTCAACCTTCCTAAACTGCACATTGAGTAGTCTCAACCCTCAATTCATGACCTTACCTCATTAAATTGTGCACTACGTAGTCACAATGCCCAAATTTGACCCTTGAGCTCCAGAACTATGTAATTTATGCCTCCCAGTCAGCCTTAAGTGCACATTGCGTAGTGCCAAGCCTCAAGCTTCCAGCCTAACAACTTGAGCTGAAAAATTGCGTAATACATTATATTTTCCTCCCTCTAGAATTGCGCATTGGAAAAATTCAAGCCTCAATCATGAGCCCTTAAACCACTCAACTGTGTAATCTCCCAGCTTGTTCTCCTTCTAGAATTACACATTGGGCAACTTCAAGCCTCAACCTTGAGCTCTTGAGCTCCTAAACTGCACAATCACCTAGCTAGGCCTCTAAAAACTATGCATTAGGCAACCTCAAGCCTCAAGCCTCAAGATTGACCTCCTAAATCCCTCAACTACAAATTTCCTTGAGTCTGTCCTTCGAGAACTTTGCATTGGGCAACCTCAAACCTCAAGCCCCAATATTGAGATCTTAATCCCCTCAACTATAGAATCCTTTGACACTGGCCATCTTGAACTGTGCATTGCACAGTATCAAGAATCAATCCTAGAAATCAACCTTTGGAACTGTGCAATCCCTAAGTTAGTCACCAGTTCCAGCCCTAACAAGTGATTTCATCAAACATGTTAGATTACAGGTTTTTCAAACTGATGTCATCTTGTCATGAATGATTTTCAATTGAAGGTACTCTATACCATCATGATATGATGATGATGGATGAAAATGAGAGGCAAAACATTGAATTGAAAAGAATGCTGGAAATGGTTGAAGAGGAGAAGAGGCATATGTGCCTTCAATTGCAGCATGTACTTGAGGAAAAATTTGCTAAAAGTTCCACTCCAGTGACAACAAAAGGAACATCCAAAGTAAAGGAAGTATGTGGGCATGGTTCAAATAATGGTTGTGGACCATATGAGGAAAATTATGCATGTGCATTTTTCAAGCATCTCCAAGGTTCTCATCAGATGTTAGTTGGTAAAAGTGGGTGGATAGAGTCATCTACAATGTCGTCATCATCATCAGAAGTTGAAAATATGAATGACAAGTTCAAGGAAGTAATAAGAATTTCAAGTACAATTCCTTCTATTTATGTTTACAACACCTCTTTTGTAGCATTTGATAAACATACCAAAGGCATTGGTATGAAGATGCTATCTAAAATGGGTTATGAAGGAGGAGGCCTTGACATCAATGGCCTCAAGGATAATGTTGTTTCTAGAACAATCTACCCACAATGGGATGCCATCATCAGGATTGTGCAAAGCACAATTGAGCATGGACGCCCCTTGGGATAGTTTAATTTCCCCAAAAGTGGTTTCCATCCTTAGCCCCCTCCCCATGAGGTTTGAACCTAAGATCTGGTGGGGACTAAACCCCACTCAAGCTAGCTAGTCTACACCTCATGGGTCACACATATATGACATTGCTTGTAGGGAGAAATTCCATTCCCGTGTAATAATGTCGTGTGACATTTTACACTCAATTCCCTATGAAATCTATTGAGCACACTGACAAAAATATAACCATATTCCTACCATTATTTGACAAGAAAATTAATATACATAGCAGGGCATGGCCCACTAGGGAAGTTCGATTGCTAATCCTACTCTACTCCTTTGGATTATAATAAGTTTTAGGACCAGTCCCACTATTCTAATAAGTTTTAGTATCAATCCCATTTAAATTCTTCTATGATCTTTAACATGTAGGTGGTCTTAAATTAAATACACATAGTAAGACATGGCCCACTAAGGGAGTTGCATTGCTAATCCTACTATACTCCATTGGATTTTAATAAGTTTTAGGATCAATCCCATTTAGGTGGTATTAAATTCATCATAGTTAAAATTGTGCTATATAATTTAAATCAAATAAACATTTATTAATTAAATTTAAACTGTCATTGGTTAACCATCTCCTAATTTCTTTCCAGAAACTGAACCATGAAATAAAATAATTGAACCATCACATAAAAACTTTTGTTATGGTTAAGTTCCACAAGCGTACTTGGGATAAAGAGCGAGGGAGAAATAAAAAATACTATATTGAAGAGTTTAATCCTACTCATAATAAGTAACAAAATTCTGACATAGGGGCCAATATTTCTTGGAGAGCCGAAATTCTTATAGCTCAGTTAAAGACTACTTCTCGTAAAATTTGTTATGAATCAAGGCATTGGAAAAGGCCAAAAGAAATGTGGGAAGAAAAAATATGTATTTTTTGCTCTTTCAGAAAAGTGGAAACAGAAAAAAAAAAAAAACATTTCATTTTAGAATGCAAGGCCTTCAAAGACAACACAAAAAGTTATGTAGATACTATGACAACTAGCTCTTGGGATAATTTATTCCACAAGGGGTTTGTCAAGAAGTTAGGAGCATTTATTGTGAGGTTTCATGGGAAAATGGTTGAATAAATATAGTAAATCAATTTGTCCCATAATATATCTTTAACCTCTTTAACGTTAAAATAATTAATTTGTTTCTTTCTAATTTACAACATTTTTACTCTCCCTCTCAATCAACAAACAACCCAATTTTCCCTTTAAATGGGGAAAGAATAAAGAAATAAAGAAATTATTTTAACCTCCAGAGGCTAAAAATAGCATATAGGACAGATTGCTTCTCCATCTGATTCTGGTATTCGGCCATTTTCCTATGGAATATTATAACAAACACTCCCAACTTCTCAACATTGAAGCTCTTATTCATCATTGACAGACACACCCAGATAAGAAAACAAAATTGGCAACACAACTTATGATATTTATGTTCTCCCTCATCATTGACACTCACATTAAAATACATTGAAAAAAATAACATTAATGTGAAATTAAATATATTCCCTTGTATTTATGTTCTCCCTCATCATTCACACACATTATGATATTTATGTTCTCCCTCATTATTCACACTCAAATTAGAGTACATTAAGAAACTGAATGTTAATGTGAAATGAAATCTATTCTAGTGTGCAGCAACATTGGCACGCCCCATAAGGTCCTCGAGAATTGGCTCGAAATATTTTTACGTGACTAAAAACATAAAACATAAGCAATCCGTTTACGGTCGCTTCCATTTGAAGATGACAACCTTCGTGCGTGCCTGCCTGCTTGCAATAATAGGAATTAAGATTGAATGAACTCACATGGTCTCTGTATATGATTAAGAGGATAAACGGTAGAAGAAGATGGACCAGGGGTGATGGAAAAGGTGAAGGGTTCAAATTTGAAAACATGGCACTGAATTTTTTTACAAATCAGGAATTATTCTCCTAAATTGTAAGCAATATAATAAATAAATGAGGTTTGTATGCAAAATTCTTGATTTGCCAGCAGTGACGACAACGTGAGTGATCTATCGGGGCCCAATCATAGACTCGAAGATATCCTGAACGATTCCAAGGAGGAATCATATTTGGAGGAGTCTGATGATGAGACTGCAAAACCTTTTCTCTTCAAAAACCATAGTTTCACATGTCAAAGGCAGGAAAACAATGAAAACAACGCAGACTAGGCTGAGAAAGGTTCGAAGAAAATGGAGAAAGTCGAAGGACATTCAAGTTCATTTTCAATTACAGACAGATTGAAAATTGGATATGAGAAAGGTAATTCTTACGACCTGATGCATCTAATTCTAACTTAGAGGAAAAAGGTAAGCCCTTTCATTCGATGGAAAATAAAGAGAAGAAAACTAGAGTTTCCACTGATGCATCTAGTTAAAATTCAGAGGAAAGGGGAAAGCCCTTGCACTCAATAGATAACAGATTTTAGAAAACTGAAATTTCCAACAAATTTCGGTCAGCTGGAGAATTGCATGAATTGAGGCTTAGCTTGAGCATGAAGAAGTCTGCATTTTTGGATTTTGTTGGTAAGCCTTTGGCATTTTCTGCTTCAACGCCTGCTTTTTTTTCGCTTTTACCTTGGTCACCTACTTTTTATCCATTACTTGGAAGTGTAAAGCTGAGTACAAAGCCCAGAGCTGCAGTTGCAACAACATCTCGAGATGTTCCTAGTCCCCATGCCACAATGATAAAGAATAGGATTTATGCATCTAGTTCAAATTTAGAGGAAAGGGGAAAGCCCTTGCATTCAATAGATAGTAGATTTCAGAAAATTGAAATTTCCAACAAAGTTCGGTTGGCTAGAGAATTGGTTGAATTGAGGCTTAATTGGAGCATGAAGAAGTCTGCATTCTTGGATTTTGATGGTAAGCCTGCATTTCTTGATATTTTTCTTTCAATACTAAATGTTGCATTACCAAAACAAATTTTAGCAACAATGTTCCATTTCTATTTTCAAGCCTCAATGCCAGATATTTTTTTTCCTAAAAGCCTTATGAGAGGTAGAAGGAAAGCACAATGGAAGGGTTTCATCCACTCAAATCTTTATTTGGCACATATAAGTAGGAGGATGTGGGCGATGAATGGAAATAATTTTGTATCCAAATTGTTAGGAAGGTACACTTACTGGTACATGAATGATATCCTGCTACTTATTGTATATAAATCCAGGTCACAATCATGAAATGTATAAACCAACTTAATTTGTTGATACTGAGCAAGAATGAGGCAATAGAAGGATTAAAAATTTTGATTATCTATTCTTCTTCTAGCCAAAGAATAGTGAGCCAAAATATGGATTGATCAGTTTTCAAACATTACTTCCATTTCAATCAAGTTCATCCCATGTATTTCTAAGAGGTGGGGTAAACTCTACGTTCCAAAATGGTCACGATGTAGACAAACATTTTTCACCTATTTTAATTTTTTTTTATCCTTGCTCCCCGATATAATTCAATGAGTTTAGGTCCAACATTGCAACCACTATTGCAAATTCGGTGAAATGGAAACCTCTCATTTCAATTCTCTCCGGTTTTAATAATCCATTTGAAATTTCAAGGAGATATTAGTCACATTCTCCATAAAACCTAAGAGAATACACCTTCCACAAGTAAATTTCCTAGGCCTTAAGTACAAGTCAATTTTTTTCAACTTTCCACACCCATGTAATAGATACATGACTCCATTATCAAGTGGCAAATGAGTGATTTGTTATTTTTATCCAACAAAACAAAACAGAGATCCCTAATATTCTTTGAAATATTTTTCAATGGTCATCAATTAAAAGTTATGTATGTTTGTAACACAAACAATAATAAACTTTAAATTGAGGCCACCTTGGCTATGGTAGAAATCCCTCTATGAAAAACTAAAATTTTCTCACCATTTTCAACTTCTTCTTCTCCATGCTCTACTCTCATTATGCTTAACCTTTGCAGAAAATAACAACAACTTTTAACTCTTTGTTTCAATTTCCACTTATTATATCTTGAACTTCAAGACTAGTGGAAAAACTATATAACTCATAATGATTTTCTATGTTCAAATATGTCAACTGTAATGATCATTTGTTTTGGGCTATTTTACTATAGTTGGTAATATCAACTAATTTGAGATTGTTGCTATATTTAGTATATCCACTATTATCAACATCAATCAATAATTGTTTAAGAGTAAATTTCTTATAGTGGTCAAATCGTTTTCATATTCAGTGTCTCCATATTCTTCAACTCTTGTGGAAGTGCATTGCAATAGGTGAAAATAATATTATTATCTTGATGGAAGCTTTTTTCCACAATATTTTGGGATCTCTTCCGTTTCTGGAATAAAATTTCTTGTGGTTTGGCCATTACTTTACATATATATGATACCTTTATATCATTGTTCACCTTATATATTGAATCTATCCTCTAGCATAATCAATCAATCAATAATATCATCGTAGCAAACCAAAAGTTGGAACCAATATTTCTCCTTTCCACAAAATTAATCATCATCTTATATAGACAAAGTTGCACTTCCTTTATCTTCACTAGCTGATGTAGAATGAGGGGGTGTAGAGTGGGTATTATGGCTTGTGGAAACTTCCATTGATAGTCAAACTAGCCCCTTCAATTTATTTTCCAAACAAGTAAAGGGTTGCAGAGGATAGATATTTTTGACTAAAACAGTGATCAACCGTTGTTTTAAGCTCCAGAAATCAGATTGACCAAGTGCAGCTGAGTGTAAGAATTAAGTAATAATAGCATTTGGTCTCTTAGAGTGCCCATTTGAAATGACTCTTTGAGAGTCTGAAATTATGATGATGAGCTTTATATGATTGGAAGAGAATGAATTCATATAAGACTGAGCAAGAATCGAAGATAAAGGTTGGCAACAATCTTGTAAACAGTGATGGCGTGATGACATTAATATGGAAATAAGGCAGTGACTGTATTCTTGACTTAAATATACTGACGTTGGGGCATGGCAAGGCTAGGTAATGACACTTTAAACTTTTGACTATGTTGACTAAGGAATAGTGTTCAATATGACAATAGGGCTTTGTCAATATTATGTGGCATAATAACCTTTAGAGAGTGGATGAGAAACCAACAAACGGATTAAAATAAAACCTCTAGATATCATAAATAAAACGAAATGATGCATATAGTAGAGAACTATGCCTAAATTACAAAAGAAGATAAATTAAAAATGCACCTCAGACTCTTTCCATCTAAGTGGTTATGTCTATATCTGGATCTATGAAAGGATACAAAGAAAGAAGTGAATCAATTAAGATTTTTTTTTTGTCGTTATGATTATGTCCAAGACTTCATTTGCAGGATCCACCAAGGAAAGGATATGGATGCAGCTATTAAGCCTGAGATACAGTTGATGACAGTCTTCTGAAAGTTCAAAGGAAGAAGAAGTATAGAAAATTGGGATCTCCTCTGCTACTAGCTATCAACTCCTCTTAATACATAAATAGTTAAACGAATTAATATATCATCTTTCCCATTGATTGTCGTAAGAAAATTGTCCATGTAATTAGGACTGATAGCTAGTAGCAGATGTCTCATTGGGAAACATCTCTTTTCAAATATTCATAGGGAGCTATAATTTAGGGGAAGATGATGTTTTCTTTAGCTTTAAGCAAAATTTGTTGATCCAGACATTTTGCAGGTACTCTGAGGTATGCTATCAAAATTTTTGAAGCACAAGTATGATGAATATTCAAGCTATAATTCATCTTAATTTATAAGATTGAAGTCTAGAAGCTTTGTTTAGGCTGTACATCAAAAGCAGTTAGCCATGTACTTTGGCTAGGCGTATGAGATATAGCTTAAATAACTCTCTACAAAAAATAGTGTCTTGGAGGGAGCCAAGGGGACATTCCAACTGAAAATACAAAGTTAATATGTTTCATTGATCCCATAGGCCAGAGAATGACCATTCATTTACAACATTGACCACTCAAAACCCACTCTCTACATTCTTGTGCCAATAGGCATATTACCACAAATATTCTAACCTTATTATAGTAGGTAGCATAGCACTCTTAAGGTACAAGATTCAAATAGGTAATTGAATAGACAAAATAGATAAGAACATACTTGGTAGAAGATACTAAACATCCATGAGGCATGATATTCAAATCATAGGAATCAAATCTATCATCATACGTTCTTGCAAATTATAGTAGCTACCTAAACACCCCTGAAGCATCAACTCCAAATGATAACTCATCTAGTGCAATAGTATCCATAATAAATGAATAAATGAGAATATAGTTGATATAAATCATCCAAGCACATCCCAGGTATGGCATCGACAAAATAGGAATTACTTCTATAATCATATTTTCCTGTGCTTGGTCCTAGTTACCCAGACATACCCAAGGAATGAGATTCAAATGATTTCTTATCTACCTTAACATATTCAGAATAAGAAGAGCATAATAATAGTAAGTGTTGGCTTTGAGCCAATACACAGTGTAATCAGTGCTCAAGGATGAGTCATTTGATCATAAACAAAACACAATATTGAAAGGAGTAGAGGATGTTTAGTGTTCACCTTAATTGCATGCATATCAATGCATATGCATATTTCAAAGTTTAAGCTCACAGGGTTGTAACTATTTGATAGGAATTTTTTTTTCTATTCTGAGCATCATTTCCCTATGGAGTGTTTTATGTATCTCATGCATTCATGTTTTATAGGAATAATTTATCCACAATTTTAATTACTTTCTTCTTCCAAATATCGTTAAATATTTTTATTCTTAAATTTTTTAATTCTATGACTAATGCGACTGCTTTATTGTGAAGAGGGCAATATATCCAAGTATGGATCCATGGAGCAAAGAAATATAAATCGACAATCTTATCTTATATGTAGAATTTTTATTTTAAATTATCTAGTGTTGTGTTCATTATTAATTTGAAAAGGGCCATTCGACAGGAAACTGAAACAAAGCTAACTTTTATTGATAATGTATTAACTGATTTATTAAATAAAAATAGGTGGTCTATTTTAATCACTCTTGAATAGAATGCAAAAATTGATTAGCATTAGATTATGTTGAAAATAGTTAGGTGGAATAGTGCAGAGCATAAGAACATATTGAGTTTAATGGCACAATTGACACCATGGAAGAAGCTTTGGAACAAGTGGTGGAGTATATGGTGGCTGAGCAAAGGGTTGCAACACTGTATATGAATTTGGAAAAGACCCCTATGCAATGGTGGGTAAGCACATCAAATCAAGTTGCATTCATGGCATGATATGATAGAGGAACTAAATGATAATTTCCTACCAAAAATTGGGGCTACACTAACTAATGACATTTTAGAATGCAGTTCTGTCAACTAGACCCTACAATTCGGTGGTACTTCCAATCCAATGGGCCACATGTATTATTGCAAAGTCATTAGGATATATAGGAGGTTCCTATTTAAGTATGGGTTCATAATTTTATACACACCTTAGAGCCATTTCCAAAGAAGTGATATTCTGAGGTAAAAATGCAGTGGTAGACAACTAGCTAGGTTGAATTATGAGAAAGGTTCTACAACACTTTATATAACTCTACAAGGAGGAGTCACAGATTACAAAGTTGTTAGTACATTTGGTGTTTCCTATATATGGACCATCCACAAAGTCTAATAATTTGTTCCACAAAGGAGTACCCCTTAGTGGAAATTTGGCATGTGTGGTATAAAGCAACCGATTCCCTTTTGAAACTATTGATAATGTGATAGGTGGTATTTCTTTGGAGATGAGAAGTATTGGTCTCCTTGTTGTTCTGTTAGTTGTTGATAGTGTATAGGAAGGTGGTGGAAATAATGGGAAATAAGATAGATGCGTATTCTATTTAAAGGATCATTTTTCAGCAAGGAATGTGTTGTAGTGTAATGAAATCTACATGTAAGGATCATTTTATTTCCAACCCTGCAATGCTTGGTCTAATTACATCTTTGGGAGAGTGAATGAGGAACACCAAAAATAATGCAAACAAAATATTTTCTAGAAAATCCATTCGAATACCAAGCCACTCATAGGCACCAACATTGTGGAGAGTAGATCTAGTCTACGCATGAGTCAATTCAGCAAGGATAATTCTTTCTGTAGATTTTGGAAGTATATTTATTATTGTATCTTTCTGAAGTATACATATCTAACTATATCTTGCATGCATATTATTCAACACAAGAATTCTCAAAGTTTGGAAGTGCAGAAAGAATTCTCCCCACTATCAAAGGCACTCCTATAAGCATACATGTACCAAAAGTAGAAACAAAGACAAATGTGGGTGCAACAGAGAAAACAAATGTTGCGATAGCTGATGCATAAACATATTTTTTTATCTAGCTACATTATTCCTCCCTCAAAATTTCTAGCTTCCAAAGAAATCCTGTCTCCCAAGCCTGCAAATCGAGTTTGATAAAAACAAATGGAACAAATGAACATTTACTTTAGCATTGACTTCACATGTTCAGATCATTAATCTACATTTTAGTGTAGTTTTAGAAGTCTTCTTAGGGACATCATTAATCAATTTCCACACATGTTTTTTTGCACCATTAATCCTTACAGGGGTCTTTGTTGTTGGTTCACCATTTATGTGGAAAATCCCTCACGCCTTTCCATGACAACAATCTCTTTTGAGCTTGATGTTTGTGATTTTGTAGAAATTCTTGTGTTGAAAATAGATTTTAGCCAATTCCCCAATTGGGGAGGGACTTGGCACATCCAACAATGTCTTCTTATTCTAATTCCTATTTTTCTTGACCACTGTGCCTTCCCCTACAGCGGGCTTAGCAGTAGCAACGCTAAAAACTCTCTGTATAACTCTTCATGCCCACATCAACGTTGTTTTTCTTTCCATACCTTCGATATCCCTTGACACACACAATATCCCTTCCTCCCTTTCATTCTTGCCTGGAATTCCTTGAAATCATATGCCACGAGTAAAACCCCTTAAAACCCTCTATAGATTACTTTTTTTGTCAGATGCTTTTGTTGATATATGAAACCTTTCAAGCAGTGGTCATTTTATTTTTCCTCTTTACTAGAAAGTTTACTACAAAGTAGAGAACCAATGCTCTTGGTGGCAAGAAAACTCCTCCTATGGAGGCACATCTACTCCTTCAGTGGATTCAATCCCTCAACTGATTTCATTACATATGCAGAGTGGATTCAACCTCTCAGCCACTATAACATTGGCACCTGATATTTTATATGAATAGACAATACCTTTGATGTTAAAAAAATACTGAGCTATTCAGATGTCCAGAAATGGGAAGGGGAAGGAATTGGATACCACAAACGTCCAGGAATGGGATGGGGAAGGAATTGGATACCAAGTAAAATATATGTTATTAAAAATAATCAAAATAGAGGTCTGCATTGGTCATTCTCTAGAGAGGGCATTAAGGAATTCCAAAAAAAAATATCCCTCACTCTCTTGTTTTACTTATGAGTAATGAGAAGCACCATTGGCACTGGGAAGGGGGGAACTTGTTAGATTTTATACAAAATGGTATCACAAATGCAAGTGCTTCTGGTGCTTGCTAGAAGAGAAATATATTCACTCTATTGTTGAAAAATTCATGTGTGATATTAGTGTATTTTATCTATTTCTCTCATACCAAAGCAACTCAAAAGCCCAAAAATATTTATGTGCAGTGGGTTTGATAACCATGTTGATGCTCATTTAGCACCTAAAACAATCCCTTAACCTAAAGTTGCTGGCATCACAGAATCTTTAAATACTGATGGAAAACATGAAGGTCCATGTTACGGGAATAAGCCTGGTAAAGAGCACAAAGACAATTAAGGATGCATTGAATTCTTTTGATGAAAATGAGTTGGAAAAAGAAAAAGGGCTTGAAAGATAAGTTGCTATTGACATTGACTCTCCTCAGAGGGGAGGGTGTTTTGCACGTCATTCAAGTATAATGGTAGAAAAAAAGAAAAATTCTCAGAAGTAAATAACTTAAGGGTAGGCTGACCTGTGTATGACTATAAGCCAATTTGTTTGATGTAAAATAGAAGATGGAAACCTGGAAGAGAATATCCAATCAAATGTTACCCTTTGATATTCATGGGAAATCTATCAATTCATCTCAGTCGGTCCTCCTATATACTTTATAATTATTGCTTATGCATGTACAAATGAGATTTTCCTCACAAGTTGTTGCATGCTAGTCAATGATGTGCATATTTTAGAAGAATTGCAAACTAAAAATGTTTTGTAGGTGTTAAGAAATGATGGACAAGTTTACCACCCCACATCATCCCGGATTTCAATTGTTTGATAAGGTGCATAGATATGGATATTTCTGTGAGTTTGCTAAGGAAGACATGAAATAACTATAGAGGCAGTTCCTTTCTCAACAACAATTAAACAATAATGGAAGTGAATTTAATGTGTCAAAAGCATAATTATAGCACTAGGAGGAAATTAATTCATGGTGGCCTTTATGGTTTTTCCCTTGTTGCAGTAAATGTATCAACTAATCACATCTCTGTGTTGATAAAAACATGTTGAATGTATTGAAAAAAGTTGGTGAATGTGTTTGAAATTTGCAGATAGACCTTGGCAGGCTTTAGTTATAGGCCTTTCCCCATATTTAGTATATTGGAGATCACATGCATATTAGGGAGAATAGAGTGAAGAGTTATTGAAAATGGCATGATGGATTGATTTTGGATATCACATGGATTCAGAAGTCAAAGAAAACTTTATTTGAAGCTGGGCTAGAGATGTTGACCAATGTGCCTATTATGCATGGCCACAAGAATTTAGTCTCATCCTACAAACTCCTAGTAGAAATATTTTGGAATGCGAGTTTGTAAAAAGGCTGAAGTCATAGGTATATAGTTTCGTGAATAAGGTACAAAATCAATTCTTCCAACATCAACATTGGATGTAAATTAGCACATATAAGATTTAAAGATTCATTATTATAAATAATTTTGTCCCCAAAAATTAAAGAACTACCATCTACGACAATACAGCACCATTTTTCAAGAAGGATGAGAATAGTCCTTGCAGGATTTGAGGATGAATACATGTTATTTATTGAACCTATGGATTAAGCATCGCTTGCCTCCCATACCACAATCAAATCCAGATAGTTTTCAAAAATGTAATTGCAATAAAATTTGAAACAATATTGTGTCCTCTAAGTAAGCCGCAGAGGAGAATTTCTGGAGATGGTTGGAGAATACATTTATGGTGTCACATAGTTTACAAAAGTTATTGTTGGGATTGATAAACATATCATGTTGTAAATCACATCTAATGTTGTTACCTCTTGCTGAGATATTTCAATTGCAATGATTAAAACATTTGGATTTGAGTTTTATAGATGGATGGATAACAGAGTTTGTTTCTGAAGAGGGGGTGCTTCTAATGGATTTATGTAAGAGTGGATTAGATTTTTCATGTGTTCAATAGATAAAATATTTTGGAAAATTTTATTGGATGAATAGGTGATTTGAAGCATGTAAATTTTTATTATTATTATTATCCAATTTTAAGGTCACCACTAAGCCAGACACCGAATTGGTGTATGAGACTTCCTTGTTTGTGGGACAAGAGCATGAGGTATTTCCACTAAAAGTTTGAATTTCTGGAGCAGGGGCCTTCTTCATCTTGCACATAACTACGCAGTATTTTGTGGGGGCCAAGTCACCCTCTTCTTTGGTGGACCACGAGTGCCACCCTAGGTCGGAAAATTATACTCATCTTTGGTAGCTGGGAGGATACCACACATTTTTGGTTCAGATGGGATGCAAGAAAGGAGCAGGAAAGGAAATTGTGGGGGATTTTCTAGCATTTTGGTGCCAACTCAACCAACAGCTGGAGGAGCTAGGGGGAAATTGGGCCAAAATTATGAGGCCAACATTTGGCCAATTCCTTCCTAGGTTTCTGTGGGTTATTGGAGGAGAACCTAAGGTTAATTTCTCGGAATTTTCTGGGAACCAGATGAGGCCCTAACAACCATTTTTCATAGTCAACAATGTATTTTTTCACTAGGTTAGCATAGATATTGTTGGGGAAAACCACATTGCATGCTAGAGTAGCTAATTTCATCACCTAGGCATTGTTAGGTTGCCTTGGGTAAGCCCAAGGGCATGCTTTCTGATCTTACCTTTTTACCCAAAATTTATATCAATAAAATGGCTCAACTCAACGCAGTTAATGGAGATTTCTTGGTATTTAATGTGTTGTAAATTATGTGTGTTTGTTTCTCTTACTATGCTTGTTTTGCTTATCATTGTAAATTTCCATTAGGAATATTACAATGGTATCAAAGCATGATCTTGGCCAGCTATGGGGAAGCTAGCAAGATCAAGAAGGTGTTAGACTCACATGAATAGTGATTGGTGAGCTTATAGACACTCCAGTGATGCAAAAAGGGGAAAGTACACAAGGGCTCTTAGAGGAGTTGATGAGGCAAAGCCAATAATTGGCTTGTGAAAGGGATTGAAGAGTTGGGGTTGTTTGGAATCAGATTGGTGAAATCGTGGTGTATTTTCCAACATTTTCGTGGAGCAAAAATCCCAACATCTGCTACAGGTTACAGTTTCTTCTTGTGGAGGAGGGCTAAGCATCTTGAGGTAAATTTTGGAGCATTAAAACTAGAGCAATCCCTTTCTAGGATTTTCTAGGTTTCTGACAAGGATCTCAGAAATAATTTGGTAGAATTTTCTGCATAGATTCGAGGGGTCAAATAGGGGTCCCAACTCAGCCAACAACTGGAGGCGTTGGGGGGGAATTAGGCCAAAATTTCGAGGTCAACATTTGGTCGATTCCTTCGTGGGTTTTTGTGGGTTATTAGAGGAGAGTCTGAGGTTAATTTCCCAGAATTTGTTGAGCACCAGAGGAGCCCTAACAACCATTTTTTGTATCCAACAATGCAATTTTTCACTGGGTTAGCGGAGAGATTGTTGGGGACAACCACATTGCATGTTAGAGTAGTCGATTTCATCACCTGGGCATTGTTAGCTTGCTCTGCCCAAGCATAGGTGCATGTTTTTTTATCTTACCTTCATACCCAACATTTATATTAATAAAATGGCTCAGTTCAACATAATTTATGGAGATTTCTGGATGTTTAATGTGTTGTAAATTTTGTGTGGTTTTTTTTTTTACTATGCTTGATTTGCTTATCATTGTAAATTTCTATTAGGAATATTACAGAGAATGAAAATGCAAGATTTGATAGAAAATCCATCAGAATACTAATCCATGCATTGGCCCCAACACTGTGGAGACTAGGTCTAGTATACATTGTTGGGTGTGGAGCTTGATTATCTTGTTTATTTTGTATCACAGTGTTGGACCCATGTACCTTAATGGGGTGGAAATTCCACCCATAATTAAATGCTGCCTAGGGGGTCGAGGGGGGGTAGCACCCCTGAAGCTAAAAATAGATATAAAACTTTTTTGTAAAAGTATAGTAATTTCTAGTCAATCTGGGTCGTTCATTAGGCAGATGATATGATGGTAGAAGTTATGTTTAGTTTAGGGTTTTTTTCCCTAGAAGGCAACCCCTCACTTGTATGAGGGTATTGTATTGCGGTTGTGTATTGTATGTGTACTCTCAAAGAAAGAAAGAAATAGGGAGATTGTGACAGAGAACAGAGGATATTACAGTGGATCTGTTGTAGGTTGTGTCTCTTCATTTTGCTGGATAATAGAAAGGAAGGACTAGCTGTTTGAGGTGAACGTAGCCCAAACTAGGTGAACCACGCATATCTGTGTCTCTCTGGTTTTATGTGTTTTGTGTGCTTTTATTTTACGCATATTTTATGTGTTTCATTTCTCTGTAATATACAATTTTCTAACAACTGGTATCAAAGCTGAATGTCTATTTGGCTAATAAACTCATAGGAAAGAAGGGTTCCTGGTTTGAGTGGGAGAAATGGCGGAAGATGGTAAGTTTAGGGTCAAGAAATTTAACGGCTAAAACTTACCTCTATGGAAGATGCAGATGGAATATTATCTACATCAAAAATATATGTACCTACCATTGAGCGGAAAAACAAAGAAGCCTACGGCTATGACAGACACAAAATGGGAGATTCTCGATAGAAAGGCACTCAGAATAGTACGGTTGTGCCTCGTGGCATCGGTAGCCTTTAATATTTCAAAGGAAACAAAAATAGAGGGTTTGATTAAGGCGTTGACGAACCTATATGAAAAACTCTTGGCCTGAAACAAGGTATTTCTTATGAAACGTTTATTTAATATGAATATTTCAAAAGGTGGATCTGTTGCAGACCATTTAAATGATTTTAATATAGTTACCAATCAATTAAGTTCTTTAGGGTTAAAATTTGATGATGAATTTAGTGCTCTTTTATTTCTGTGCTCATTGCCAAAAATATGGAATGGTTTAGTTATGGCCATTAGTAACTATGTCTCTGGGTCTAGTACTTTAAAGTTTGATGATATTGTCGGTCCTATCCTTAGAGAGGAAATGCGAATGGAAAAGCTCCGGGGAGACATCGGGCAATGCTTTGAGTGCAGAGTCTAGGGGAAGAAAAATGGAAAGAGGAAAGAGCTCAAGATATCGCAGTGAATCAAGGAAAGGCAGATCAAAGACCAGATCAGGGATAGTGTGCTGGAAATCCAGAAAGAAAGGTCACCTAAAGAAATACTATAGATATCCGAAGGGAAAAGAAGGAGATGCACAACAAGAAAACAATCATGAAGAAAATGTGACAGGTGATCTATTACAATATGCTTTGAATCTTTCTTTCGAAAATGTTACTGATTCCTGGGTGGTAGATTCAGAGCTCTCATTCCATGCCACACCTGATAAAAAATATTTTCATGACTATGTTCAAGGAGATTTTGTACAAGTTCGTTTGGGTGATGATAAACCCTGTAAAATTGTTAGAATGGGTAAAGTTCCTGTAAAACAACAGAATGGAAATCAACAGCTATTAAAGGAGGTAAGGCATGTTCCAGATTTGAAGAAAAATCTGATTTCAACAAGGCAGTTAGGCGATGAAGGTTGTGTGACAACTGTCACAGATAAAACTTGGAAGGTCACCAAAGGAGCCCTGGTAATAGAAAAAGGTGAAAATGTTGGTACATTGTATTTATGCAATGATATTTCTAACTCTGTTAATGCTTTAACTTCCAAAGGAGTATATGCAGCATTATGGCATCAGAGGCTCAGACACATGAGTGAGAAGAGGATGAAGATTCTTCACTCAAGAAATTTGTTTTCAGGTTTGAAGAATGTTGATTTGGATTTCTGTGAGAATTGAATTTATGGAAAACAAAAAAGAGTCAGATTTCTCATAGCTGGGAAAGAAAAGAAGACTGAAAAAATAGAGCCTGTGCATATAGATGTATGGGGACCTGCTTAGGTATCATATCTCGGTGGCTCTCATTATTATGTTACTTTTATTGATGATGCAACTATAAAAACTTGGATTTATTATATTCAGAATAAATATGATGTATTTGATTCTTTCAAAAAATGGAAAGCTTTGGTTGAGATTGAAACAGGAAGGAAGTTGAAGTGTCTCAGATCAGACAATGGAGGTTAATATTGTAGGAAAGAGTTTGATAGGTATTGTTTAGAGCATGGAATTCGAAGAGAGAAGACAGTTCAAAAACACCACAAGAAAATGGTGTGTCAGAAAGGATGAATAGAACAATCATGAAGCATGCAAGGTGCATGAGATTGCATGCACGATTGCCTTTACAATTTTGGGTAGATGCTGTAGAGACTGTTGTTTATCTAATAAACAAAGGGCCTTCAATTTCCTTGGATGGTGGTATTCGAGAGGAAGCATGGATAGGTAAAAAGGTAAACTATTATTTTTCAAAGCCTTTTGGTTGTGAGGTCTTTGTCCATATTAATAAAGAAAATAGAACAAAGCTTGAGGCAAAATCAAAGAAATGTACCTTTATTTGATATGGTGTTAATGATTTTGGTTATCGCTTATATGATTACGAAAATCACAAAATCATTAGGAGAAGAGATGTAGTATTCAATGATAAGTTCTTGTACAAGAATCAGTTGCAGGAAAAGAAATAGGAAAAAGAAAACAAAGAATACACAGTTTTTGATGAGATCACTGAAAAATTAAAGGTGCCTGAAAATAATAATAATCAACAGCCACAACAACAACAACCACCATAATAGCAACAGGCACCTTAAACAACTGAAAGTGGTGTTAGAAGATCTACCAAGATAAGTAGACCCCCTGAATGATACTCTCCTTCATTATATTATTTATTGTTGACTAATTCTGGTGAACCTGAATGTTATGAAGAAGAAATGCAGGTTGAAAGCGGGAATAAGTGGGAGCTAGCCATGGAAGAAGTGATGGAATCCTTAATGCATAGCCAGACTTGGCACTTAGTTAGGTTTCCTACAGCTAAAACTACATTGCAGAATAAATGGTTTTACAGGCTGAAGGAAGAATATGGAGGGAAATATAGGTACAAAGCTAGACTTGTGGTGAAGGGGTTTGTATAAAGGAAAGGTATTGATTTTGATGAAATATTTTCTCCTGTTGTTAAGATGACCTCAATCAAAACTATTTTAAGTCTTGTAGCAGTAGAAGATTTACATCTTGAACAGTTAGATGTAAAGACAACATTTCTCCATGGAGATTTGGAGGAAGAGATATATATGGAGCAACCAGAAGGATATGAGGTCAAAGGAAAGGAAAAATTAGTCTGTAGGTTAAAGAAGAGCTTGGATGGCTTAAAACAGGCTCCAAGGTAGTCGTATGTAAAATTTGATAGGTTTATGTCTGAACAAGGTTATTCTAGATGTCATTCTAATCATTGTGTTTATCTAAAAAAGAAAAATGATGATAGCTATATTATATTGTTATTCTATTTAGATGACATGCTTGTTGTAGGGTCTAGCATGCGGGAAATAAATGTGCTCAAAAGAAAATTGGCAAATTCATTTGCAATGAAGGATTTGGGAGCTGCAAAACAAATCCTTGGTATGAGAATAACTATAGACAGGAAAAATCACAAATTAACACTATCTCAGAATAAGTACATACTAAAGGTGTTGAAAATATTTAATATGCAGAATTAAAAACCATTTAGTACACCTTTTGCTAGCCATTTCAAACTTAGTAAGGAGATGTGACCCAAGACCCAAGAAATGTACTATATGTCTAAAGTTCCATATGCATCAGTAGTTGGAAGCTTAATGTATGCAATGGTTTTCACGAGGCCTAATATTGCACATGCAGTGGGAGTTGTAAGCAAGGACATGAAAAATCCAGGAAAAGAACGTTGGATGGTAGTAAAATGGATTCTCAGATATTTGAGAGGTACCACAAATCAAACATTATGCTTTGGTGGTTCAAACATTTTGTTAGTGTCCCATGATTTGGCTGATTGGCAAGCCAAGTGATAGGGTAACATCAAACCAATCTTTGGATCCCAAGGACCTAGCCTTCCTGGACTCAGAGAGGGCTTTCTCTATTTGTGTAAGGGATATCTATGTTTGCTTCTTGTGTTTCTGATTTTAGGCTAGTTATGAAGTAAGTTTTTGGTTTTGTTTTTAGGTTTGTGAGGGATGAACTGATCAAAGACTAAGATAGGTAAAAAGATGTTAGATCAACTGGTCTATGGGGTCGAAAAGGTCAATAAAGCTCTAGATGGTGATACAAGGTATGTTGAAGGGCCGATTTGATCAAGGTAAAATGGATCTTTGGGTAAAATGGAGTAGGATGGACACTAAGTTTGTGAAGAACAAAGTCTTTCAAACATAAATAGTTCAATAGCTGACATAAACATGGTAGGGCTAACCATTAATCATGAGAAATGTAACTATAAACTAATAAAATCATAGAAATAAACATTCAAGCAATACATAGAGATATATGACCATGGAAAATTTTAGGGGCTAATATTCGTAGATGGGCTAATTTTCCATGGTTTTTCCAAAAAAAAGACTCGCCAATTTCCATTTTTTTATAAAAGTGATTCGCCCAAATCTTACAATATAAAATTATTTTACCTTAAAATCGCAAAAATTATATAGACAATATATATAATATGATTATAAATTCGAATAATTTTACAAATACATCAATAAACATTTTATATTTTTCACATTAGGGACTAGTGAGATTCGCCAATTTTTTAAACTTCAAAATAATTTTCCATCCTTAAAATTTTCCCTGTATATGACTCTCTAACTTTAGGAAATTGCTATCAGACTTTGGGGAAAGACAATTAAGACAAAGAAATAACTCAAATCACTATGAAGAAACACCTAAGCATAGTATTCCAAGCTATCGGGCACTTTGAAGTAAGGTTGCATAGTTTTAGGCAAAGGGCAAGATCAGTACAAGACCTCCTTGGTTCAACTAACACAATAGAACAATCAAAGAAAGGTTTCATAGGTGCATCTATGACTAGTCATGAGTAAGCAGGGCATACCGTGAATCATACTTAGCATGCATAAAACCATAAATGAAACAAGAAAACAATTTCTTCAGTTATCAAAGAGCAATCAATGATTCTTTGATATGACTAAGAAGGAAGAAAACATAGAAGCTATAAAGAAGCAGGAAATCTGAGGTGCCTCAAGGGCATGTCTCAAATTTATTCTCTACTGTCTTATAGCAAGCAAGAACATGAAATATGAATGAAAACAAAGAAAACATAATAGAGAGGGACACTACACCATTTTACCAAGTCAAGTAATCCAACAACAATCCTCTTTCATCATCCAAAACATTCAAGAAACTATCCAATGCATGAGACAAGTGTTTCTTCCAAGCTTGTATGACTATATATTGATCTATATCATCAAGTTCAGCCTCATTTACAATGAATTCTCTTGGAATATATAGGCCAAGATGAGGGAAAACCTCCTAGTGCAACATTCAATCTCATTGGCCCATCAAAAATATCTGATTTTGTTCCTCAGGCTTTGCAAAGCGCAAGGAAAAAAATATCTATAGAAATATCCTAAAAATGCTAAAAAAGGAAAATATATTGACTTTTCATAACTAACCATGGCCAAAAATAGCTAAATGCACATGAGGAAAAGTCACTTTAGAAAAGTGCATTTTTCACAAAAATACTTAAGAAAAATATCAGCAGAAAGTCTTTTGTCTTGTGGGCAACTTTTGGAAGCCTTCCCGATGTCGAAACAAGGCCTCTAATGGGTCGTTGGAAACATATGAATATTTATTTTCTGAAAATTTTTAGTTTTATCCAAACTGATCACTGGAAGTCTGTAAAAAACTGACCTGCATGTAAAAACCTAGAAAATAGACTTTGCTGATAAACGGGGCAAAGTGTGGAAAAAGTGATTGTTTTTTGCCATTTTGGGGGACCAAATCATCTTCAATTGATCTGGAAATCACTGAGTAGATTCCATTGAAATTATGGCATCCAATTGACAAAAAACCAAAACTTGTTTAATTTCGCCCAATTTTTGCGAGCATGACACTCAAGGGTTTTTAGAAAAATGCTGAGAAGCTGAGGCCAAAATTTGGAGACTTGAGGTGTCTTTCTTCATTTTTGGTGTCGGACGCCTATTTTGAGCTTCCTTGATCTTTTCCTGTGTGGCCTTCAATTTCCGTCGGGCGAACTGATTAAGCTTCTTATAGTGCCCGGTCATCCTCCTTTGAAGGTCCAAATCTCTATTGGCCTTTTCCAACTTCTTCTCCAAATGATAATTCACCCTCTCAAGCCATGCTTCTTGATTGTTTTCTATCTCTTGGGTGAACAAATTAGTGAGAGGAAAATATTGGAAAAGGGCAGCTTCTTCCTCCTTTTGTTTCTCTATGGCTCTTCTGAGTCCCATGGTCCTTAGCCTCTTTCTTCTTGGCTGATATTCATCTTCGCTATCATTGAACTCGCCCATGAGTTTTTCCAACTTAATTTGCATCTTGGGGGGCTCTTTTCGATATTTGATGGCCCGTGTCTCATATACCGCCATGTGGAAACTCATCTATTTGTTTTGTGTTTGCAAAAAGTGAATGAAGTTTCTAGACCTCTCTAGATCTGCCCTTAAATCATGAATTTGTTCTTCTCTATTGATCAAGAGAGACTCTAAGATTCAGGCCTCATTGTCGCTATCATCACTTTGGATCTGAATTATGTCAAATTCCCTCTCCTTCTCATGGCTACTTTCTTCTTTCTCCTTTCCCTTGCTTTGGGTGGCCTTCTTGGTCTTCCTCCTCTTGGGCAATTCGACGATGGGTTGCTTGGGCAACTTCCCCTTGCTTCGGAGTGCCCTAGTAACATTTGGAGTTATAGTTTGAGGCACTCTTTTCCTTGATGTCTGGGGCTTTGTCACTTTTGGAGAAGAAAGCATGGCCCCTTGCCTAGGAGAGGCAGCTAGCACATGCTCTATTTGCTCTTTGCCCTTGCTACTTCCCTCATCATCCTTGCCATTTTTTTGAGTTTCTTCATGACTTCTTTGACTGTCATGTTGAATGTCTTTTTGAGGGTTTCCCTCTTTACTCTTGTCCTTGCTTTCTTTAGGACTTTTAGGCTCTGTCTCCTCAATTCTTTGGGCTTCATCTTCATCATTTTTGCTGTTGTGAGGGCTGCCAATATCCTCATCAAACTGTTCAATTTCCTCATCATTTCCCTCCTCACTGTTTTGCTCTTTTTCATGGCGGTTTTCTTCATCACTGTGCTACATATCATCACTATGTTTTTCTTCACTTTGTTTCCTTTCCTCACTACGCTGCTCTTCTTCATCATGTTGCTCTTCTTCATCATGCTCTTCTTCTTCATTATGCTGCTCTTCTTCACTAATCATGGGAAATTTTAGCTTCTTGGGAATGGGCTTACTTGAAGAAGGTGAACGATGCTGAGTGGAAGGTGAAGGAGATGCATGGGATGAAGAAAAAATGGCGAAATCAGGATGTGCAATGAAAGTGTCCCAAGAGATTCCCTTCTTCTCAAGTTGATGAAGAATGACAATATTGATGAGGGAATGATAGAAAAAGCAAGCTGACTACTGAGAAGGAGGTCTTTTTTGAACAGTGGAGGCCATATTTTCAATACTTCTATGGAGGAAGAAGGGAAGGTTTAACAATTGCGCAACTGGACATGGTAAGCATAGACTCAGGAAAAGCTTCCCTCACATGTGAAATATTTCATGATTGTCTTCATGAGGGGAGCATAACTAGTTAATAGATATGAGAAAGGAAACATGGATGGACATGATCCCGATGCTCCGGCTTCAAAAAGGGTTTGTACTGTTCTGATTCTAGGTAGCTCTGTTTAAACCATTTTACCCCGACATAAGGGATTTTGGTAGCTTTGGAAATGGATCTAGGAGAAAACTTGAAATACAAGCTTGCCAATTGAAAGTGTTTCCCTTGCAATCTCAAAGCACATAGATGTGTCAAGGGGAGATAGCTTTTCACCTCTTTAACCCTTTGACAAAACTCTAGACATCCAACTTCATGAAAGTTAAACAGGACTGATGGATGAGCATTTACCTCTTTAGTTGAAACAGGTTCAAACCTCCTGTGAGGGCCACTTCTGTTGTCTTTCCTGGGAGACATTTTTTTTTGGATTCTCTTTGCTAGTTGACTAAAAGAGTCTGTTCCAAATGGTCTTTGAAATGGTTTCCCAATACTACACCTTGTCCTCTTTGCAAGTCACTGTGCCTCTTTGATGCCAACAAACAAGTATTTGTCAAATGAAAAACAAAAACACCTTCATCACTGTGCTTGGGAAAAGGTCTTGAAAAGATGTGTTTTTGGTTTCTTGTTGAAGAAATAACTCTTTTGTTTGGCACAAAAGATCCTACCCTCAAGCAATGCTCCTTTTCTGTTTACTTCCCTTTAAAAGGTAGACAAAAAATATTTCAACTGACTTAAAAGACCTTCACAACATACTCTGTTTTTGGAACCCTGGGGGCTGCACAAAGTTCACTATCTCACAACACAAAAATGGACACTTTATATATATCAAACCTTCATATTCTAACCACTATCTAGGTGATCACTTAAAAATGTTTTGAGATATCTGCAATTTTGTTTATCTGTCTAGCAGCTGTGGGCTAGTTTTAGCTTTTTAATAATCCTACAAGAGCTTTCAAATTTTGTCTAACAAAACTCCTCTTTATTCACTGTTTTATCCTCTGCTAACCATGACGAAAGAGACCCGTTTCAATTTTACAAATAACCTATCTCCCTTAACCACTACTTTTTAGTAAAAGGTTTAAACAATATATCTTGGTGGTTTTTGTTTGAAGTGGAAACTCCCTTTGTTATGGCACAAACACCCTTTCCCTTCAAACCCTACTCCTTTCTTATCACTGTCTTTGAAAGAAAATTAGGGCTTTTTAAGACCTATTGAAAAAAATTTGTATATTACTGTATTGATCTTTGACACCCACAGCAATAAACAACTTTGATTTTGACCCAAAACCCCACCCTCTTTATCACTATTTCTCTCTTGAAAACATAGCAAGCATACACCACCTTTTAACCTCAAAATTCATCACAGAGTGAGAAAAATACCTTGAAGAATGCTTAATGGCTTTGTCAATCCTTGATTCAGCTTTCAAAGGTGTTTTTTGAGGGCTTTTGGGTGAGCAACACGTTTGCAGAAGAGAGTGCCACACAATGGAGGTAGCTGAGTCTTGTTTGGGCATCGGTGAACGAAGACACATAGGTGCACCGCGCGCCGCTACAGGTGCTACGCAGTGGTGTAAACATTGTTTCTGGGCGATCACAGTTGCGCCACATAGGCTTGGAGCCATGAAAACTTTGAAATTTTCCCGAAAAACAAGTTTCTCCAGTGAAACAGCTAGGGGAGCATTTGCTTCGTGTTTTGAGAAATGCTCTTGGGCCTTTTAAACGGTCACTCCCGCCTTAATATTTGAAAGAAACACTTAAAATGCCTTAATATCATGTTTTGGAGGGTGTTACATAGCAATTTTTCACCGTCCCTGCAATTCCCCGTCCCGCACATTGGAGGGCTTATTCCATGACCTGTGAGCAGTGACATGATCTGAAAACACTTTCATGACATTCCCCTAGACATGGAATTTCATTCCTCTGGAGACAACTCCTTGTGAAAAACCCTAAAAATATCCTTTTTATCCTTGGCGTGACTGCTCAGTGTCATACCCGTGCCAATGGGGGAAATCCTCCAAAGAGGGAACGCCAACTGGCGCACTGTCTTAGTGTTGTACCTGCGCCAGGATTAATAAGGAGTGTTTTTTTAAAATAAATGGTGGAATATTGACTCCAACAAACTCCTAAAATAGACTCTAAATTGAGTTGGGACATTTGGCTTCGGTTCTCCATGTAGAGGAAGTAGTTTTCCACCTCTCATGGAAGCTTCCTTGAGGATAGAGCCAATCCCATGATTGTAGGGATCCCAACTCCCCTTCCACCATCTATATAAGCTTGCCATTTCCCTTTTCAAGCTAGTCTCCAAGAGCCTTCATAGCCTAAAGAATGCTGCAAGAGCCTTGATAGTCCTCATAGAGTCAAATCAGTAGCAAGGAGATTGACGATCGAAGAGAGAGGCTTCTCCCCATTCCCGACGAGCTTTACCGAGACGTATTCTGCTAACAACCCACTGAAGGAAGATTCAGCGTCAGAGCCAGGGTGTATTTTCCTTTGTATGAATTAATGATAAGAGACTTTGGTTATGGTTCCACTCATATTTTTCATTATGATCATGAGTTGTGTCTTCTCTGACTGATACATAATTGCATATATTGGGTTTTACTCTTGTGTTTTTCGTGTTTCTTATGTGTGCAGGTGTTCGATCGCGGCGAGCGAGAGGATTGTGATCTACTGGAGCAAGGAAACGAGAGCACCATCTTCTCTACAAACAATAGTGTTGGACTTGAGGTAGGCCTTCATCGCAAGTTGGTTTATTGCAATTAGGAACATGCACCTTAGCATGATGCGATTGTTGCTAGACCCGATCTGGGCTAGTAAGGATCGCCTCTGTCCGCAGAGGGGATTTAACTCTACAACAAATTGGTGACTCTGCTGGGGAGACATTGATTGGAGTTTGTGTTATCTTTTTAGTTGATTTTGGTCTTTGTCTACTTGATCAACTCTTTTGGTTCGCTTTTTTCTGGTGTAAAACCTCTGTTCAACCCCCAGAGGATCAGATCTGACCGCTGTGTTTCCAAATTTTCATCTTTTCATGGTTGGCTTGATTGGCGTGATTTATGCCCTGACAGTCGTGCAAATTGGCGTAGGTTTCCAGTTCATCACTCGCGCCATCCCCTGTCTGGCGCAGATTAAAGCCAGACAGTCACAACATCTCCTGTAGGTGATAGGGTTTTCCCTTGTTCAGAAGTTTCTTTTGGTTAGTACTTTTCTTTTGGGTTTGTTTTAGATTTTACTTGAAGTGGTGAGTCTGGTCTTGGTTGGGAGAAATTCTTTGTTTTTTCATTTTCAGGCGTTGGCGCTTGTTGTCAGTTAGAAACCTGTTCCAATTTACCATTGGCGCTAGTTTTCAATGATAAAGTCATGCCAATTTCAGGGTGTGTGAAAATTGAGACTTTTTCCCTAAATCCTTCACCAGTGTGTATTTCCCTTCTGGTCTTTTCACTGTATGAGCATAGATTACATTGCTCATTCTTTGAAATGTCTTCTCTCCATGATTACTTGATGTAAAAGGGAATGAATGCCTTGTTTCGATCTCATGCTTTGGAATTCCTCTTTGTGTTTTGTCACCTTTTGATAATTTCATTACAAAGTGTTTAAAACAATGATTGCATTCTTAGTGTTTGTTTACATCTCGTTTGCATTCATCTAGAAGATTTGTGTTCATTTAGTTTTTGTCTCAAAGTTTTCTTTTCCTTTAAATGCATTAGATCAAATTGCATCGAAAAGTATTTTTTGAGATTTATCATTGGACTTAGATCACATTGTTTAATGATTGAAAACTAAAAATCGCTTTGAGTGCATCCTCTTTCATTAAAAGCATGCAGTAAGTAGATTCTCATTTCATCGAAAAATGCATTGAGTGCATTCTTATCATTTGGAAAGGAAAAGGGAAATTGTGCATAGATTACAATTGCATAGTTTTTGAAAAAGAGGATTTTCCATAGATTACATTGCATTATTCACATCGTTGAGTGTTTGAAATTACTTTTGGATAGTGAAATTCATCTAGTTTGGAAAATATTTCAGTTGCAGTGTTGTTTTATGTCGCATCATTGTGTGAAGCTCTTCCCTTAACTAGATAGCATTCATCGAATTGATTTTTTTTTTTTTCTCATATAGCTGCATTTAGGAGATTTTGGGACATAACACTTGCTAGGGCCTCAAAACTGAAACATAATTGAAGATAAACAATAAAATTTATTCAATTTACACTAAGGCAGCATTGGAACATTAACGAAATATTTAGAGGTCTAGGCTAGAGATGTGTTCCGTCGTCTTTAAACCTAGTAGCTGTCGTTTGCCTCTTGGCCTTAGATAGCGCTAGTACAGACTTGTGCTCCCCGTAATGTCGTGTATATAAAGGGAGACCCTACTAGGTTGTTATCCTTTATCCATAGGAAGCCGAGTCTACCGTGTTGTACCCGTGATACACCGAACACATCATTCGAGGAGATTGCTTGCACGTATGTTAAGTCCTTGGTTGATTTCTCTTTCATTTTGAAACCAAGGTGTATATTGCAGTTCACGAATATCTGGTACACCCTTTTTCCTAGATTTCTAGAGGAGTCATTTCAATCTTTTCTGACTCTTTAAATTTGAAAAGATCATCAAGCGCTTGTCCTTTCACACTTGTTTCAAAACTGAAAGAGATAGAGTCACCTTTTACTCGTTTCTCGACTCTTAAAATACGAAATGGTAGAGATTTGTTTCAATGTTTTAAAAATTAACTGCCCATGAGATATTCCTGGTTAAAGTTAGTTTCCTTAGGGTGTTGTTCTGAAGATCGTTTCTAATGGAAACTTTTCTTGAGTTCACCAACCAAGGAATCCCCTCCGATGGGAATCCAGGTCCTTTTCCTCCTTTTGGAAATGTTGGCGCTCCTTATATGGCAACATTGTCCCTTCCTAGGTTAACTGTTGGGTTGCCTGTTTGGTTGTTTTCAACCTCTGTGGTCCCAAATGTCTCAGCTACTATTCAATCAGTTCCTCCACCTGAAAAACATCATGTTGATTCTAAGGTGGACATCTCCCCTTCTTCGCCTGTTTCTGCGTCCTCCTCTTCTAGTTCTCCTGGTGAAAGTTTGGATTCGAGTAACCAGGTGGATAAGAAGAAGAAGAAGAAGAAAAAGAAGAAGAATTCAAATAGAAGAGAGGCTAACTCTACGGCTTTTGCGCCTAAGGAGCTTCCTCTTCATAAAACTTCCAACCCTCCACGGAAAGTCAAGTTCCCTTGCATGTTGTGTCAAGGAGACCATCTTCTTCGATATTTCCCTGACATTCCCAAGGTGCTCGAAGTATGGTCCAACGGTCATCCACCATTGCCTTTGGCTTCTGGGAGTCAGGTTGGGGGTACATCTTCAGCTAGTGCTGGTAAAGCTCCTAAGAAGCAGGGTAAGCTCACCAATCCCTATAACTTGTGTGAAGGGCACCATGCCATTCACCTTTGTCCGTATATTGATGAAGCAAAATGAGTTTTGGACAACTTAACTGGTTCTACACCATGCCTTCTAGCTGGTTATAATCGGCTTTCCTTAAGTCCTTCACTAGCTAATCCTACGATTGGTCAAGAGTCATCCTTGGTCAATCCCGCTCCCTCGGAAATTCAAAATCAAGAATCCATTCCCGACCAACCATTAGTCATGGGATCGGTTGAATTGGCCCCATCTACGGTGCACCAGGTCTTTTCCATAGAGAGTGGATCTCACACCCCCCATGTCCTTCTGGTTTCTTCATATTCTTCAGACTTGGAGAAAGATTCTCCTGTCCCTATACCAAAAGAAGCTGCTCCTCCACCTCCCGTGATGGAGGTCCTAGAGGATACTCTTCCCAAATCCATGATGGAAGTTGTGGAAGATGCTCCTTCTTCCGTAACACCAGGGGAAGACCTTCTTGGTTCGATGGTAGCCCCTCCGAGTAGTTTGGTCACTTCCTTTGATTGGAGTCGATTTGCAGGATACCGCCTTTCGTCTTATGTGCCTTTCGAGATCACAGTACAGGCTTTTGGTCTGGTTGTACCCAGCACCATTATAGATGAAGGTGCATCTATTAGTGTTCTATCCTCAACTACTTTTCAAGCTTTCGGTTCACCACTGCTTGCGCCTGTTACACAGAATCTGTTGACGTTCAACAGAAGAACTAGTCAACCGTTAGGGATCCTTCCAAGGTTACCTGTTACTTTGGGAGGTAAAACTGTCCATATGGATGTGATGGTTGTTCCAGGCCCCTTGTATTTCAATCTGCTCTTGGGGTGCGATTACACCTATGCCATGGGAGCTCTTGTCTCCTCCCTTTTTCGTGTGGTCTGTTTTCCACATGAAGGACGGATCGTGACCATTGACCAGCTTTCATTCTTTGGTCCTGAAGTGGTAGCTGGCCCACCATCATCCCTTCATGGTATTTATCCACCCATTGTATCTGCCCCACCGCAGGTCAACTATGTGGCTACCTACCCCGTGCTTATACTCAGTGACGATGTCGTCATGCATAGTGTGCTAGGGGCATTGGGTCCTAATTTCCGAGATGTTTTTCTTCCATCGGGAGTGGAACTCTTGGAAGCAATGACTTCTTGTTCATTATGATGAGGTTGGTCAGAGCATGGTTCTTTTCCTATGTCAAGCTCCTTAAAAAATTAAACCGGGTCTGGTCAGAGCACAGTTCATTTTCTTGTGTCAAGCTCCTTAAAAAATGAAACAAGCTGGTTGGAGCAGAGTTCCTTGTCTTGTGTCAAGCTCCTTAAAAAATGAAACAAGGTTGGGGAGCAGAGTTCCTTGTCTTGTGTCAAGCTCCTTAAACCATGAAACAAGGTGTCCTGAGGATAGTTCTTTTAATGTGTCAACCTCATTTAAACAATGAGACACGTTCCCATTCAATTCGAGTCTTTAATAAGTTCTCATAAAATCCCAATCAAGTCTTTCTCTTGATCTCATATTTTGAACCTTCACTCCATCTGCCTTTCATATGGATTGAAGCTTGGGGGGCATGTACCTCGAATTGAGTCACCATGCTGGGGGCATGCTTACTTTTTCAAGCAGATTTTCTTGATTTCAAGCTTGTGTAAAAATGAAACCTTTCCCATTTTACCTCTTGTGATTGCCATTTTATCAGCCTGTTCTTGCCAGATGAGCCTTGGTTTTCTCATTCCATCATCACTATCTACTTGGCTGATCATATGCCTTAACTTGGTTGTTTTACCCATTCCTGAGGAACTGCTATGATGAGTGGTCTTGTTAGCCAGCCTCTTAACCTTTACTTGTTCTGAGCAGTTCCACCATTACCAAAACCAGTTGCTACCCTTTATACCACTCGTTCCTCCAGGAGGAGTCAACTTTCAGCTCTTTTCTGACTCCCTAAACATGAAAAGATTTCCAAGTCACTTATATTTTTGATCTCGTTAAAGTGGTTGTGAAACGACATCTACTCAGTATACATTTACCCCTTTTTCAGGTTGGGATAGATTACTTACAAAAAAGGAATATCCTAGCCTATCGCGACTAGGAGGTTTTCTCAGACATAGTTTTCTACCTTTTCGGATTTGAGGAACTATTTATGAAAAGGGACTTTTGGAGTTTACTTTTCTGCTGTTTTTTCAAACTCTCTAAATATGAAAAGACATCGATTTCTTCCTTTGTCGGACTCGTTAAACCCTGATGACATCGGATCCAGTCGCAATGACAATATTCGAGTTTCTCCTTCCTAGGGCTCATTAAATGTACTAGGATGGATTCGTCCAAAGGACGGACTTATATGACAAGAATATGGTATCCTCTTCAAGATTGTGTAAAAATAAAGAGGTAATTGCCAAAAATGGTGGGGGCAAAATGGAACCAGCATCATTGTCGTGTCGGCAGTATGTCACTCTTGAACATGGCACTTGTCTGCATTCGTGTCAGGTTGGGGACATCTCATCTCGTTTTCCACTTGCCTCCGTGGGTTTGGGTAATCCCTTTTGACCTCTCATCAACTCTTTTCCTCGTCATCATGACCTCTGATCTTTTGATGTCAAATACTGCCAAATCCACTGTCGTGCCACCGATATGTTCAAGAGAAGTTGACCCCTGCAAGTTTCAACCTTCCTCTGATTCTCATCAGATCTTGATTCACAAATACATTATGTTCCTCTATCTCACATCGATGATGTGGGAAACATTATGGCCCACCTTCGATCAAGGTCACTTCCTGTCGACTTCAGCTCATTATCCAGGAAGCTAATCTAGAGACTCCTTTCTGGTACCTCGGAGCCTACATGCCTCAATGGTAGGTTCTTCCCGTTCGACATGAGGTTTTCATCATTGGCCTCCGATCTAGTGATTCTACAGTTGTTCGACGCCAGCTCACTGATTCACATGTCGTAGATTGTACCTATAGTACCTTGAGGACCATTGTCATTATTGGTGGTACCTCTCGCGTCTGTTAACAACTTTCATCATTAGCTAGTAATCAGGCGATGTTCTTGCATGTTTGACTTCAACTCACTTATTCACATGCTTGAACTTGTACTTTTTTCGGGTTGAGATGGGGTGCAAGACCCTGGATTTTTTCTATTGAAATCTAGGCTGCGATTTTGTGGATTATTATGATTGGTTGCATGACTCATTCATTGGATGGCTATGACCATACCTGAGTTTACTTATTGATCCTTACTGGATGGCTGCGTTTATGTCTTGGATCTGTATTATTGTATACTCTATTATAAATGGTTGCACCCATACCACATATATCATGTATTTGAGATATCATTTGTACTTGTCTACGCAGATTTTTCGACGGTAGTGTTTTCAGTTGGACACATTCTCGTAAAGCATTTCACCCCTCTCTCTCTCTCTTGGGCCTCATGCTTTAGGTGGCATCTGTTACACAATAATTTGTCACTATCCTTGCAATTCCCCGTCCCGCACATTGTAGGGTTTATTCTGTGACCTGTGAGCAGTCACATGATCTGGAAACACTTTCATGACATTCCCCTAGACATGGAATTTCATTCCTCTGAAGACAAATCCTTGTGAAAAACCCTAAAAATAGCCTTTTTATCCTTGGCGTGATTACTCAGTGTCATACCCGCGCCAATGGGGGAAATCCTCCAAAGAGGGTGCGCCAACTGGTGCATTGTCTCAGTGTTGTATCTGCGCTAGGCTTAATAAGGAGTGTTTAAAAAAAAAAAATGGCAGAACATTGACTCCAACAAACTCATGAACTGTACTCTAAATCGAGTTGGGATGTTTGGCTCTGGTTCTCCATGTAGAGGAAGTAGTTTTCCACCTCTCATGGAAGCTTCCTTGAGGATAGGGCCAATCCCATGATCGTAGGGATCCCAACTCCCCGTCCACCATCTATATAAGCTTGCCATTTCCCTTTGCAAGCTAGTCTCCAAGAGCCTTCATAGCCTAAAGAATGTTGCAAGAGCCTTGATAGTCCTCATAGAGCCAAATCAGTAGCAAGGAGATTGACGATCGAAGAGAGAGGCTTGTCCCCATTCCCGACGAGCTTTACTGAGACGTATTCCGCTGATTACCCACCGAAGGAAGATTCAGCGTCAGAGCTAGGTTTTATTTTCCTTTGTATGAATTAATGATAAGTGACCTTGGTTATGGTTCCACTTGTATTTTTCATTATGATCATGATTTTTGTCTTCTCTGACTGATACATAATTGCATATATCGGGTTTTACGCTTGTTTTTGTCGCGTTTTTTGTGTGTGTAGGTGTTCGATCATGGCGAGCGAGAGGATTGTGATCTGATGGAGCAAGGAAACGGGAGCGCCATCTTCCCTACAAACAACAATGTTGGACTTGAGGGAGGCCTTCATCGCAAGTTGGTTTATTGCAATTAGGAACTTGCACCTTAGCATGGTACAATTGTTGCTAGACCCGATCTGGGCTAGTAGGGATCGCCTCTGTCCGTAGAGGGGATTTACCTCTACAACAGAGGGTTTTGATGTTTTTGAAAAGTTTTATGTCATGTCAAAACATAATTCTTTGTCTTTTTTATTCCATTACTTTTAAAAAATCATAAAGACCCATATTTTATAAAGTTATATAACAAAATGACGTGTTATGCCTCTTTTTGAAGACACCATAGTCATGGCTTTCGTTGAAGTAAAAAGGCCTCCTTAAGACACAAAACCCCTTTCATTGCCTTTTCATTTAGGAAATAACTCTATCACTGTTTTTCCATTTCTATCCTTCAAAAGGGAACATTGCTCCGGAGCAATATCAAAGAATACTGATGCATCCTTATAATAATATTTCTCCTTGACTGTGGGTAAAACCTTAGTTTCATTCACCGAGGCTTGACTTATTTCTGTTGATCAAGGAAAGAGGCCTTTAGGGACCCTTAATGCAATCACATACAACAATAAGGTTTTTTCATATGTACATAAAGAGGTATTTGTCTGTGACAGTGATATCCCTTGTTTCTTTGAGTTTTGTCTTTGAATTTAAAACATTTTTCATACCCTTTCCTCACACATATTGTCTCTCTGTATTCATTTGCAAAAGTCTCTTTCACAAGAAAGGCTCAGAATATCTTCTTTGTCATTTTGATAAGGTTGTTCTAAGTTTGGGCATTCTAGCCTCAGATTACGCTTTGAAGGAAACCTTTGATAGAAGAAAAACAAAGCTTCTTTGAATGCCATAATATCACTGCTTGGCCTATTTTTAACACCAGCCCTCAACTCATAAACCTTGAATTGTTTTCTACTAATTTCCACTCTGTCTTTCAAACAGTGAAACCATGTAAGAATTCCTTGAAACACCACTGTTGTATCAATGGTTTCATCCATTGGAGAAAATGGTGTAACAAGTTTTCAAGCCATTTGAAGCATTGTCATCCTTGTGCTCTTTGAATGAGATTATACCTCTGTTGCTGACCCTATGCTTGCTAAATGAAGGAGGCCTTTATAATATTTCCAAACCATCTGATTTTAAATGAACGAGGTTTACAAAAAATGACCTAACCATATGCTCATGTTTGGAGGAGGTTAACAAAATCACCCAACCATCTGCTCATGCTTGGAGGAGGTTAACAACAAGTGACATTTCATCCCTTTCTCAAACTGTGTCGTATTTCCTTGTAATGTCTATCTCTGTTTTTTATATCACAGTAAGTAATAAGGTGTAAATTTGACAATATGCTATGAGGGGCATGCTTTGAGATATGTATCCTTTTTAACTGTGTTTGCAAAAGTTTATTGAATTACCTCTCTGACTAGCATTTTTATTTGAGGCTCGAGACAACATGAGAAGCAGTTGTCTTATCAGGTTTAGCTTGACAATTTCTGCTGGAACATTTGTACATCTTTGCTTTTTGAAAGAGACACTAAAACACTGTAAATCCACCTAATATCATTTTGGGTTTTGCAATATGTACTACTGAGACATCAAGACTTTTTAGTGGCGCGACCTAAGGGTGTATCAAGCTTTGTTTGCAAAATAGGAAGGCCATCTATGACTGGTTGGTATTAGACAGAGGTTCTTTTGGCTTAGGATAGTTGCCAAGGGAGGATTTCCTAAAGCGCCACTACCTAACTTAGGGGAGATCTTTGACAGATTTGGAGTATTCTCCTTGGTATGACCAGATCTTAAGATGACATATGACTAGAGGTAAGGTAACTGACATTATTATCAACAGTTGGTTAATGAATGCCCTGGGCATGAGGGTGAATGACAACAGATGAATTTAGCTTATGACAACTGATGGACAAGCTTATATGACTGGGACTAGATAGGGCTTGACAACTAGGTTTTTTCTCATCATAGGTTGATTGAAAAGGTAGGAGGACAAAATGTTTAGGGGTGTTTTCTAGCTGACAAATTTGACAAATTGGAGATCGGTTTCTAGAAAATTTGGCTTTAAAAACTAGTCATCATCAACAGGTGAAAAATACTGATGACTAATAATGGATCCATTTGGGGAGGGTAGCTTGTTTTCAGGAGGTGTCTAGAATTTCAAATCTCAGTCCTTTGAAGTCCAGTGCCTTTATCCATTGGCGCAAATTTCTTTCTTCCTTGATGCTATTTCTGAAAGTTGACAACATGATTAGAATCAAAGTCGTTTCTACCTACCCTGCTACATTTCCTAACATTTTTTCTTCTTTCGGGTGCATTTGGACTAGCAACCCTTTGACATAATTTTTTTTTTTTT
Organism: Pinus albicaulis; assembly: GCA_034641835.2. Classification (NCBI taxonomy): domain Eukaryota; kingdom Viridiplantae; phylum Streptophyta; class Pinopsida; order Pinales; family Pinaceae; genus Pinus; species Pinus albicaulis. Next base: position 960,817,321 of record CM076578.1, on the reverse strand, counting down.
TTTGAAAAATGATACTATCTAGTTCTACACTTATATCTGCCAGGAATTTAGATTAATCTGATGAACTATGTTTCTCTACCTATGCTGGATCGACTGTCAAGGTTAAGCTGTTTGACAGGATTTTATTCTCCATTCTAAAACATGAAATTGAAAATTGACTTAAATCAGTATTAGACAGTTTGATTTTTCATGTACTTGTGGCATGGAAGACAAACTGCGGACAAATATTATTTTGCATAAAATGAAATCTAGAAAATCAGGGCTAGAATACACAGTTTGTTTTTCATCCCTACTTTCCTCTTTGGTTCTGTTTTGAGAATGTGGAACCAATATCTTTTCCTAACCTATTTTCTTTGACAAGTCAAGCTTACATAATATTGACAATCTTTCCTCTCACTAACTTATTAGCAAATAAATTTAAAACATATTCAGTTATGATTAGGCTAGATAACTAAAAAAGACATTTTGAGCACTAGTAGCAGCATTTAGACTTGCGCACTTTCAGAATGACTATTTTCTGAACATGGGGCTTTCTTTCTATTTTTCAAACTGCCCTCTTTTTCTACTTTTCTATTTTTTTTGAATTTTCTGTTTTTTGATTTATTTTCCAAACAATGGTATATACAATGATTGAAAATGTTTTAACTCATAAATCTTGGAAATGGTGAAACTTAAGCATCTTATATTCATAAGGATCTCCTACTACTCTTGGTCCACTCAGTTCTTGAAAAGAAAAATTTGGAAAATTTTCTCTTTAAAGCATAACATAAGGATTCATGCATGAATCTCTAAACAACCCTGTATCTTCCCATCGTACCTCTTTATAGCTTTGATTCCCACTTCTTCTTTTGCTGTACATATTTTTCAAATAATGAAGATATTCTTTGTCATTTTTGAAGTATATGATGGCATCATCAAGGTACATCATAATGCAGAAATTCATAACTAGAAACATGGATTTTAGGGGCATGTTTTTGGTGTCTGGTGGTTTTGCAATTCTGGGTTTGAAGATGGAACTACTTCCAGCATACTTGAAAAATTGTTTGAGCTGTTTGCTTTGCAAAGGAATTATTTGGTGATATCTTGAAACATCATCTTGCAAAGACACATGATTAAAAGCACTTATCATTGGTATATCATGGTCTTGGGTAGGAAGGATATAATTTCTATCACAAGGGTGTGTATTAGTATTTCTAAAATCAAAACAAATCCTACGATCAGTTGTTTTATCTTTGACTACTATTGTTTGGTCAAGATTTTTGTATTTTCTTTTGTCAAAGTTGTTTCTTGGAGTGATGGCAGCGTCATAGTGCTTCTCACTATTTTCTCTACATGAAGTAGTATCTTGAACAATATTGCAAATTCTAGCAGTTCTAAGTCTTTGGTGGAGTGGCAGAATGCTAGCTTGTTCAAACAACTCAGGTATATTTGGACTGCAGTCATCATATCCTTTCATAAGAAGTTTTTTAGACATTTTCCTGGATTTTGAGCTGTTATGGCTGCAGTCAAGGTTTCATTTGAAGGGGTAGAGTTATGTGATGGTAAATCCTTAAGGTATGGTAAGAAAATTAAGCTTCCCTGCCCTTGATTTCCAAAGAGGTTTGTGATATGCAAGTCTTCTAATGCCTCTGTTATGAAAAAGTCTCTTGATGCTACTGCTGATGTTTGCCTATGGTTTGAGAAATTTTCTTAATGGTATATAACGTTTTGTGCTTCTTGCTCTATCTCTATTTCAAGAGGAATGAACTCTCTTTCCTCAAGACATAACTGCTCACGGTCATGATAATTTTGAGTGTCTAGTTCATCATAGAGAACTTGGGGTAGCTGATGTGGTGGGTCTAAGTTTGTTTCAAATCCTCCTGACTATTATTCAATGTCTTCATCAGTGTGTAAAATGAAAGAGTTCAGATCAGAATGCAAGGAGTACATCGAGATGTTATCTGGCCTCTCTTGGCTGCTGATGATATATTTCATGTGTGATTCCCGATAGAGTATTCTAGTTTGGTTAAACACAGGAATGGTGGCGTAGGACATATCAAGTTGAATATTTCCCTGAAGCTTAGCTCCCCAAGTTCTGGGTTAAAGCATTCCTTACTTGGGAGGGATGTCTGCTACCATTATGTCCATGATCATGGGTTTTGCAGGTATCTAGGCCAAACTGAAACAAATATATTTGATTAAGCCTAGACATCTGACTCTACTTGAATCAAATGAATATAATTCTGTTTAAGGTTTTGTTATTTATAGGCCTAATATTTCCATCACAACATTTGGAATGATATTATGCAAGGCCCCAGAGTCTAGCATGGCATTATGTAGGATTTGGTCAAGGATATTCAGACTGATGCAAAAGGGAAGAGTGGTTCCTTCTTGGAATTTCCCTTCTATTTTTGGACCAAACAACACTTCAGGAGTGTCATTAGCTAGATTTAGGGTGTTTGCATCATTTCCTATATTCAGGACCTTTAACACGTGGGATTTATAAGAGTTTTGGGTGATAATTTCAGTGAGAGGCATGGTAATATTTATTTTTGCGATTTCTCCCTCAAAAATGAAGGGTGCTTCTAGTTTAGATAGGTTTGCTTCATTTTTTTCAGCCATGACTTTCTCTATGTTCTCAGTTTTCTGACTTTGTTTCAGGATTTTGTTCAAAACAACCATCTTGAGAATCTTGGAAGAGGTACTAGGAAAATCTGGGCCAAGGTTTGTCTGACTAGCTTTATCTTTGCTTTGGTCAGTTTTCTTGACCGCAATTTTGTTGCTATCCACTACTCTTTTAAGGATGGTATTAGGGGTTTTAGCAGTGTCTGAGCTACCTTTCTTGGAGTTGTCTTGGTTTTTTCCGCTTCTAAGATCATACTGTCTATAAGCCTCTATTATGGAATTCTGAAAATCTATAGCAGGATCTTTGGGATCTTCATAGTTGGTTTCATTTTGATTCGGGGAGAAGAAAGCTTGTTCTTCTTCTGTGAGGTAAACCTCACTCTCGTTATCATAACCTATTAGGTTCAAATGAATTTAATCAATGGGTTATGTATCCCTCTCATCCTCATCAACATAATTTTCATTAAAGGGTGGCCTAATTTGTTGATCATTTTCCCTTGGTTTGTTTTGAGGTTGTTCTCTCCTAAATTTTTGGTTCCGGTTTTTGTTTGGAGGGTTTGGTTGGTTGTCCCTAAAAGGTGTCTTTTCACTTATCTTTTCCCACATTTTCACCATGGATCTAACCAAGTCATCTATTCTAGGATCTAAGGAAGGGGCTAAAGGGGAGACCTCATCCCGGTATGTGACTTTCCTTTCTGATTTGGTCCTAGATCTCTTTTCTGCTAAGTTGGCTTCTGCACTTATGGCCAATTTTTGCATTTCCTCTAAGGTTGGGGGGTCCTTGTCTCTTAGTTGATAAGGCATGTATGGGTTGAAGCCTTCGGGGAAATTTTCAAAGGCTGAACCAAGTGGAGGTTTGAAATGAGGCGGGAGGGTGTTATAAACATTATTGAACCTAGTGCAGTATTCCTATAAATTTTCCCCATTTTCCCTTTTTAGATTGTTATATTCCGACAGGATTTGAATGGGGTTCTTTCTGATTTCCCACTTATTTATGAAGGTTTGGTAGAGTTCTGGGAGATCGTGTATGTTGTTTGGAGTTAAGCTCTTAAACCATTTTTTGGGTTCTCTGCCTAGGCTTTCGGCGAACATCCTCATTCTTATGGTCTCGTCCTCTATTCCATGTATTCAAAGGCATTGCTAATTCTATCTACATGTTGTTGAGTGGCAGTAGCCTCAACTCCGGTAAAGTGCGGGATTTTGGATTGATAGTCTTTTTTTAAAGGAGCCAAAGGGTGTGGCAACACCAAGGGTGCATACCAAGCTGCCATGGAAGGAGCTAATGGATGATTTACAATATGCATGCTTGCAAGATGAGCTAAGGTGATTTGAAAAGTAGTGGCTTGGATAGGTGTGGCGGATGTACTTGGGCTAGTGACCTGATTTTGAGCAGATATGGGGTGGTAGGAGCCAAAGTGATGGAGAAGCTGAAAGTTGTGAGGTGTAGTAGGTGAGGCTTCTCTACTGGGACTCTGTTGCAAATCTAGGGGCTCAAGATCGTCAAAGTTTACTTTACTTTGTGACTTGCTTCTAAAAAGGGTTTTTGCTGATTTTAAGTCAAATGGGGAATCCTGCAAGAATGTGAGGTGTTCAGGTACTGATTTTTCTTTACAGATGGACCTATTGGTAGTTAAGTTCCCAGTTTCGAAATCTTTCCATAGAATCTTCTCTGGGTTATCAAGTATGATAGGGGGATTTGGGTCTGGATGAGATTTGGTATTGATTCTTCGTGAAGCCAGATTTCAAATTCATTGTTTAGAGAGGATGGTATTTGTGATTGTTTTGGATGGATGGCCTCTCTAGGGGTTTTTTTAATGTGAGGGATGTTCAAAACAAAAATGAGGGCTAGTGGAGTCGCCAGGTGGATTTATTTGAGATCTATGGTCCACCACCAATAATATCAAAGATGCTTTTAGGAAAAAGTTTTTATAGCAAAATTTGAGGTGAAGACTTGCAAGAAAGAGTTATTACTTGGTTTCAACAGTTTTCTAGGCTATTTGGACAAGCTGATGGTTCTATTTGCAAGTTTATTTTTGTTTATCTCCTATGTTTAGGTTAAGTTTTCTGAATCGCTAAGTTATACTTAGTTTGTCACTGATCACAGAGTTTGCACCATGAATTTAAGTTTTGGAAAGGATGAGTCGACATAAAGGTATGGTTTATGAAAATTTTTGTTTTTTATCGAGTTTTAGGCCTATTGGAGTCTAGTGGAGTCGCCAGGTGGTTTTTGGTTGCTTTTATAGAGATGTACCTATGGTCCACCACCAATAACTAGGAATAGCCAATCTGGGGATGTTTTTTGGGGTTCTCTGAGTGTTTATGTGCAACCTATGGTTTATTAGAGTGTTCTAAACCTGATTCATCACTTTGCTAGGGTGGTGAAAACAAAAAGAGTTTACTCTAAATGATTCTATTGACTACTTTCTTGTTTAAATTTTAAAAGACTAATGAATCTACAAGAGTTTGCTAGACTGTTATGTACTCAGTTAGTCCCATCGTGATCGCCATTATGTTCAGCGTCCCACTGTGATTACCATTATGTTAGTGTCCCATGATTTGGATAATTGGCAAGCCAAGTGACAGGGTAACATCAAACCAATCTTTGGGGCCCAAGGACCTAGCCTTCTTGACTCAGAGAGGGCTCTCTCTATTTGTGTAAGGGATATCTGTGTGTTTGCTTCTTGTGTTTCTGATTTTAGGCTAGTTATGAAGTAGTTATTTGGTTTTGCTTTTAGGTTTGTGAGGGATGAACTAATCAAAGACTAATATAGGTAAAAAGATGTTAGATCAACTGGGCTATGGGGTTGAAAAGGTGAAGAAATCTCCGGATGGTGATACAAGGTATGTTGAAGGGCCGATTTGATCAAGGTAAAATGGATCTTTGGGTAAAATGGAGTGGGATGGACACTAAGTTTGTGAATAACAAAGGCTTTCAAACATAAATAGTTCAATATCTGACATAAACATGGTAGGGCTAACCATTAATCATGAGAAATGTAACTATAAACTGATAAATGCATAGAAATAAACATTCAAGCAATACATAGAGATATATGACTCTCTAACTTTAGGAAATTGCTATCAGACTTTGGGGAAAGACAATTAAAACAAAAAAATAACTCAAATCACTATGGAGAAATGCCTAAGCATAGTATTCCAAGCTATCAGGCACTTTGAAGTAAGATTGCATAGTTTTAGGCAAAGGGCAAGATCAATACAAGACCTCCTTGGTTCAACTAAGACAATAAAAAAATCAAAGAAAGGTTTCAGAGGTGGAGCTATGACTAGCCATGAGTAAGCAGGGCATACCATGAATCATACTTAACATGCATAAAATCATAAATGAAACAAGCAAACAATTTCTTCAGTTATCAAAGAGCAATCAAAGATTCTTTAATATGACTAAGAAGGAAGAAAACATAGAAGCTATAAAGACACAGGAAATCTAAGGTGCCTCCAAGGGCATGTCTCAAATCTATTCTCTACTGTCTTATAGCAAGCAAGAGTATGAAATATTAATGAAAATAAAGAAAACATAACAGAGAGGGACACTATACCATTTTACGAAGTCAAGGAATCCAACAATAGTCCTATTTCATCATAAAAAACATTCAAGAAACTATCCAATGCATGAGACAAGTGTTTCTTCCAAGCTTGTATAACCATATATTTCTCTATATCATCAAGTTCAGCCTCATTTACAACGAATTCTCTTGGAATATATAGGCCAAGATGAGGGAAAAGCTCCTAGTGCAACTTGCAATCTCATTGGCCCATCAAAAATATCTAATTTTTTCCTTGAGGCTTTGCAAAGCCCAAGGCACAAAATATCTATAGAAATATCCTAAAATTCTAAAAATGGAAAATATATTGAATTTTCATAACTAACCATGGCCAAAAATAGCTAAACGCAAATGAGAAAAAGTCACTTTAGAAAAGTGCATTTTTCACAAAAATACTTAAGAAAAATATCAGCAGAAAGTCTTTTGTCTTGTGGGAAAATTTTGGAAGCCTTCCCGATGTCAAAACGAGGTTGGTGAAGGCTCGTTGGAAAGCTATAAATGTTTATTTTCTGAAAATTCTTATTTTTATCCAAACTCATCACTCCAAGTTTGTAAAAAACTAACCTGCGTGTAAAAACCCAGAAAATAGACTTTGTTGATAAACGGGGCATAGTGTGGAAAAAGTGATTGTTTTTTTCCATTTTGGGGGACCAAATCATCTTCAATTGATCTAAAAATCGCTGAGTAGATGCTCCTAAAATTATGGCATCCAATGATACCATTTTCATCCTTTGAGGATTTCCCAAACAGAAATTGCGATGCCCATTATTTTTAGCCAAAAGCTAAAAAATGACAAAAAACCAAAACTTGTTGAATTTCGCCCAATTTTGGAGAGCATGACCCTCAAGGGTTTTCAGAAACATTATGAGAAGCTGAGGCCAAAATTTGGAGACTTGAGGTGACTTTATTCATTTTTGGAGCCGGGCACCTCTTTTGAGCTTCCTTGAGCTTTTCTTGTGTGGCCTTCAATTTCTGTTGGGCGAACTAATTAAGCTTCTTATAGTGCCCGGTCATCCTCCTTTGAAGGTCCAAATCTCTATTGGCATTTTCAAACTTCTTATCCAAGTGATCATTCACCCTCTCAAGCCATGCTTCTCGATTTTTTTCTATCTCTTGGGTGAACAAAGTAGTGAGAGGAAAAGATTGGAAAAGGGCAGCTTCTTCCTCCTTTTGTTTCTCTAAGGCTTTTCTGAGTCCCATGGTCCTTGGCCTCTTTCTTGTTAGCTGATATTCATCTTCGCTATCATTTAACTCGGCCATGAGTTTTTCCAACTTATTTTTCACCTTGGAGGCCTCTTTTTGATATTTGATGGCCCGTGTCTCATATACTGCCATGTGGACACTTATCTATTTGTTTTGTGTTTGCAAAAAGTGAATGAGGTTTCTAGACCTCTCTAGATCTGCCCTCAAATCATGAATTTGTTCTTCTCTATTGATCAAGAGAGACTCTAGGATTTGGGCCTCCTTGTCGCTATCATCACTTTGGATCTAAATTATGTAAAAGTCCCTCTCCTTCTCATGGCTTCTTTCTCCTTTCTCCTTTCCCTTGCTTTGGGTGGCCTTCTTGGTCTTCCTCCTCTTGGATAATTCGACAATGGCTTGCTTGGGAAAATTCCCCTTGCTTTAGAGGGCCCTAGTAACATTTGGAGTTATAGTTTGAGGCACTCTTTTCCTTGATGTTCGGGGCTTTGTCACTTTTGGAGAATAAAGCATGGCCCCTTGCCTAGGAGGGGCAGCTAGCACATGCTCTATTTTCTCTTTTCCCTTGCTACTTCCCTCATCATCCTTGCCACTATTTTGAGTTTCTTCGTGAATGATTTACTATCATCTTGCATGTCTTTTTGAGGGCTGCCCTCTTTACTCTTGTTCTTGCTTTTTTTAGGAATTTTAGGCTCTGTCTCCTCAATGTTTTGGGCTTCATATTCATCATTTTTTATGTTGTGAGGGCTACCAATATCCTCATCAAACTGTTCAATTTCCTCATCATTTCCCTCACTATTTTTCTCTTTTTCATGGTGCTTTTCTTCATCACTGTGTTGCATATCATCACTTTGTTTTTCTTCACTTTTCTGCCTTTCCTCACTGCGCTACTCTTCCTGAGCATGTTGCTCTTCTTGACTGTGCTGCTCTTCTTCATCATGCTACTCTTCTTCTTCATTATGCTGCTCTTCTTCAATAATCATGGGAAATTTTAGCTTCTTGGGAATGGGCTTACTTAAACAAGGGAAAATATGTTAAGTGGAAGGTGAAGGAGATGCATGGGATGAAGAAACAATGGCTAAATCAGGATGTGCAACGAAAGTGTCCCAAGAGATTCCATTCTTCTCAAGTTGATGAAGAATGACAATATTGATTTTGGAATGATGGAAAAGGCAAGTTGACTGCTGAGAAGGAGGTATTTTTTGAACAATGGAGGCCATATTTTCAATAATTTTATGGAGGAAGAAGGGAAGGTTTAACAATTGGGCTCTTTTAAAGTGCATGAGCAACTGGACATGGTAAGCATAGACCCGGGAAAACCTTCCCTCGCATGTGAAATATCTCATGATTATCTTCATGAGGGGAGCATAACTAGTTAACAGATATGAGAAAGGAAATATGGATGGACATGTATCCCGATGCTCCGACTTCAAAAATGGTTTGTACTGTTCTGAGTCTAGGTAGCTCCGTTTAAACCATTTTTCCCCGACATAAGGGATTTTGGTAGCTTTGGAAATGGATCTAGGATAAAACTTGAAATCCAAGCCTGCCAGCTGAAAGTGTTTCCCTTGCAATCTCAAAGCACATAGATGTGTCAAGGGGAGATAGATTTTCACCTCTTGAACCCTTTGAAAAAACTGTAGACATCCAACTTCATGAAAGTTAAATAGGATTGATGGATGAGCATTTACCTCTTCATTTGAAACATGTTCAAACCTCCTGTGAGGTCCACTTCTGCTGCCTTGCCTGGGATGCATTTTGTTTTGGATACTCTTTGCTGGTTGACTAAAAGAGTCTATTCCAAATGGTATTTGAAATGGTTTCCCAATACTACACCTTGTCCTCTTTGCAAGTCAATGTGCCTTTTTGATGACAACAAACAAGTACTTGTCAAATGAAAAACAAAAACACCTTCATCACTGTGCTTGGGCAAAGTTCTTGAAAAGATGTGTTTGTGGTTTCTTGTTGAAGAAAGAACTCTTTTGTTTGGCACAAAATATCCTATCCTCAAGAAATTCTCCTTTGCTATTTGCTTCCCTTTAAAAGGTAGACACAACATCTTTCAATTGACTTAAAAGACATTCACAACATACTCTGTTTTTGGAACCTTGGGGGCTGCACAAAGTTCACTATTTCACAACACAAAAAGGGACACTTTGCATTGATAAGACCTTCATCTTCTAACCACTGTCTAGGTTATTACTTAAAAATGTTTTGTGATCTCTGCACCTTTGTTTATCTGTCTAGCAGCTGTGGGCTATTTTTAGATTTTTAATAACCCTAGAAGAGCTTTCAAATTTGGTCTTACAAACCTCTTCTTTATTCATTGTTTTATCCTCTGCTAGCCATGACCAAAGAGACGCTTTTCAATTTAACAAATAACCTATCTTCCTTAACCACTATTTTTTAGTAAAAGGTTTAAACAAGATATCTTGGTGGTTTTTGTTTGAAGTGGAAACTCCCTTTGTTATGGCACAAACACCCTTTCCCTTCAAACCCTGCTCCTTTGTTATCAATGTCTTTGAAAGGAAATTAGGGATTTTTAAGATCGATTGAAAAACTTTCCTCTATTACTATATTGATCTTTGACACCCACAACAATAAACAACTTTGATTTTGACCCAAAACCCCACCCTCTTTATCACTTTTTCTCTCTTGAAAACCTAGCAAGAATAGACCACCTTTTAACCTCAAAATTCATCATGGAGTGAGAAAAATACCTTGAAGAATGCTTAAGGGCTTTGTCGATCCTTGATTCAGCTTTCAAAGGATTTTTTTGAGGGATTTTGGATGAGCGGCACATTTGCAAAAGAGAGCACCACGCAATCGAGGTAGTCGGGTCTTGTTCAGGCACCGGTGAATGAAGACGCATAGGCACGCCGTGCACCACTATAGGCATGCCGCGCAGTGGTGTAAACACTATGTTCAAGTGCTCACAAGTGTTCTGCGCACACTTACAGGTGAGCCACGCAAGCTTGGAGCCTTGAAAACTTTGAAATTTTCCTGAAAAACAAGTTTCTCCAGTGAAACAGCTAGTGGAGCGTTTGCTTCATGTTTTGAGAAATGCTCTTGGGCCTTTTAAATGGTCACTCCTGCGTTAATATTTGAAAGAAACACTTCAAATGCCTTCATATCACGTTTTGGAGGGTCTAGATTTTTTTGAAAAGGTTTATGTCATGTCAAAACATAATTCTCTGTTTTTGTTATTCCATTACTTTTAAAACATCATAAAGACCCATATTTGATAAAGTTATATAAAAAAATGTCGTGGTCAGCCTCTTTTTGAAGACACCATAGTCATGGCTTTCGTTGAAGTAAAAAGGCCTCCTTAAGACACAAAAATACTTTCAATTCCTTTTCATTTAGGAAATAAATCTATCATTGTTTGTCCATTTCTATCCTTCAAAAAGGAACATTGCTCCGGAGCAATATCAAAGACTGCTGATGCATCCTTATAATGATATTTCTCTTTGACTGTGGGTAAAACCTTATTTGCATTCACCGAGGCTTGACTTATATCTGTTGATCAAGGAAAGAGGCCTTTAGGGACCCTTAATGCAATCACATACAACATAAGGGTTTGTTCATATGTACATAAAGAGGTCTTTGTCTGTGACAGTGATATGCCTTGTTTCTTTGAGTGTTGTCTCTGAATTTAAAACATTTTTCATACCCTTTCCTCACACATACTGTCTCTGTGTATTCATTTGCAAAAGTCTCTTTTAGAAGCAAGTCTTAGACTATCTTCTTTGTCATTTTGATAAGGTTGTTCTAAGTTGGGGCATTCTAACCTCAGATTACCCTTTGAAGGAAACCTTTGATAGAAGAAAAACAAAGCTTCTTTGAATACCATAATATCACTTCTTAGCATATGTTTAACACCAGCCCTCAAGTCATAAACCTTGAATTGTTTTCTATTGATTTCCAATCTGTCTTTCAAACAATGAAACCATGTAAGCATTCCTTGAAACACCACTGCTATATGAGTGCTTTCATCCATTGGAGAAAATGGTGTAATAAGTTTTCAAGCCATTTGAAGAATTGTTATCCTTGTGCTCTTTTAAAGAGATTACACATTTGTTGCTGACCCTCTGCTTGTTAAATGAAGGAGGCCTTTATCATATTTCCAAACCATCTAATTTTAAATGAAGGAGGTTTACAACAAATGACCTAACCATCTGCTCATGTTTGGAGGAGGTTAACACAATCACCCAACCATCCGCTCATGCTTGAAGGAGGTTAACAACAAGTTACATTTCATCCATTTCTCAAACTGTGTCATCTTTCCTTGTAATTTCTATCTCTGCTTGGTATATCATAGTAAGTAATACGGTGCAAATTTGAAAATATGCTATGAGGGGCATGCTCTGAGATATGTATCCTTTTTTACTGTGTTTGCAGAAGTTTATTGAATTACCTCTCTGACTAGCATTCTTATCTGAGGCTCGAGACAACATGAGAAGCAGTTGTCTTCTCATGTTTAGCTTGACAATGTCTGCTGGAACACTTGTACATCTCTACTTTTTGAAAGAGACACTGGAATACTGTAAATCCACCTAATATTAGTTTGGCTTTTGGAGTATGTACTGCTGAGACATCAAGAATTTTTAGTGGCGCGACCTAAGGGTGTATCAAGCTTTTTTTGGAGAATAGGAAGGCCATATATGACTCATTGGTATTAGAGAGGTTCTTTTGGCTTAGGATAGTTTTCCAAGTGAGGATTTCCTAAAGCGCCACTACCTAACTTAGGGTAGATCTTTGACAGATTTGTAGTATTCTCTTTGGTATGACCAGATCTTAAGATGACATATTACCAGAGGTAGGGTGGCTGACATTCTTATCAATATTTGGTTAATGAATGACCTGGGGATGAGGGTGAATGACAACAAATGACTTTAGCTTATGACAGCTGATGGACAAGCTTATATGACTAAGACTAGACAGGGCTTGACAACTAGTTTTTTTCTCATCATAGGCTGATTGAAAATGTAGGAGGAAAAAATTATTAGGGGTGTTTTATAGCTGACAAATTTGACAAATTGGAGATCAACTTCTAGAAAACTTGGCTTTAAAAACTAGTCATCATCAACAGGTGAAAAATACTGATGACTAACACATTTCTCTATAGGGATATGTTGATGTAGATATGGCAGGTGACAGAGATAAAAGGAGGAGCACTACAGAGTATGTATTACTATAGGTGGAACAACTGTTAGTTGGGTTTCAAAAATCCAAAGTGTTGTTGTAGTTTCAACAACACAAGCAAAGTATGTTGCTGCTATAGGGGCTAGTAAAGAAATGATTTGGTTACAAAGTTTTATGGGTGAATTGGGTAAGAAGCATGATATGGGCACATTATACAGTGATAGCCAAAGTGCCATTCATCTTGCAAATAAGTTAGCAGTTCATTCCAGGGCTAAACACATATAGCTCAAGTACCATTTCATACAATCAGTATTGGAAGATGGATAGTTGAAGATGGAAAAGATACATACTAGCCAGAATCCTACAGATATGCTAACAAAAGTTATAACCAGGGAGAAAATGAGATTATGCTCAGTTTCAATTGTTATTAAAGGATGACAATGAAGATGTGAAATAGCTAGGTCCAAAGAGGAGTCATTTTCCAACAAATGAAGTAGCGGTGGAGTTTCCACAATCAGTCTCCAAGTGGGAGATAGTTGGGTGTGGAGCCTGATTATCTTTTTTATTTTGTATGATAGTGTTGGACCCCTGTACCTTAATGCGGCGGCAACGTCGCCCGTAATTAAACGCTATCTGGGGGATCCGGGGGGGGGTAGCTGCAACTTTATGGAGGCCCCCTTAGTAGGGGGTTTTTGAGGCAGCACCCCCGAAGCTAAAAACAGATGTAAAATTTCCTTGTAAAAGTATAGTAATTTCTAGTCAATCTGGGTCGTTCATTAGGCGGATGATCTAACAGTAGAATTTATGTTTGGTTTAGGGTTTTTTTCCCTCGAAGGCAACCCCTCACTTGTATGAGGGTATTGTACTGCGGCTGTGTATTTTATGTGTATTCTCAGAGCGATAAACAGATAGGGATACTGTAAAAGAGAACATAGGATATTACAATAGATCTACTATAGGTTGTGTCTCTTAATTTTGCTGGATAATAGAAAGGAAGGATTGGCTGTTCAGGGTGGACGTAGCCAAAAATGGGTGAACCACATATATCTGTGTCTCTGTGGTTTTATGTGTTTTGTGTCATTGTATTTTCTGCATATTTTATTTTTTGCATTTCTCTGTAATATATAATTTTCTAACAATTGGTATCAGAGCCGAATGTTTATTTTGCTGATAAAATCGCAGGAAAGAAGGGTTCCTAGTTCGAGTGGGAGGAATGGCATAAGATGGTAAGTTTAGGGTCAAAAAATTTAACGGCCAAAACTTCTTGCTATGGAATATGCAGATGGAATATTATCTGTATCAGAAAGATATGTACCTATGATTGAGCAGAAAAACAAATAAGCTGACAGCTATGACAGACACATAATGGGGGATTCTCGATAGAAAGGCACTCAGAACTGTATGGTTGTGCCTCGCGGCATTGATAGCCTTCAATATTTCGAAGGAAAAAACAACAGAGGGTTTGATTAAGGCGTTGGAGAAACTATATGAAAAACCCTTGGCCTCAAACAAGGTATTTCTTATGAAACATTTATTTAATATGAAGATGTCGGAAGGTGGATCTGTTGCAGACCATTTAAATGATTTTCATACAGTTACCAGTCAGTTAAGTTCTATAGGGGTAGACTTTGATGATGAAGTTAGGGCTCTTTTATTCTGTGCTCATTGCCAGAAATTTGGAATTGTTTAGTTATGGCAATTAGTAAATATGTCTCTGGATCTAGTACTTTAAATTTTTATGATGTTGTCGGTGCTATCCTTAGCAAGGAAATGCGACGGAAAATCTCCGGTTAGACATCGGGTAATGCTTTTAGTGCAGATTCTAGGGAAAGAAAAATGGAAAGAGGAAAGAGCTCAGGATATCGCAGTAAATCAAGGAAAGGTAGATCCAAGTCCAAATCTGGGATAGTGTGTTGGAAATGCAGAAATAAAGGACACCTAAAGAAATACTGTAGATCTCAGAAGGGAAAAGAAGGAGATGCACAGCAAGAAAACAATCATGAAGAAAATGTGACAGGTGATGCGTTACAAGATGCTTTGATTCTTTCTTTTGAAAACATTACTGATTCCTGGGTGGTAGATTCAGGGGCCTCATTCCATGCCACACTTGATAAGAAATATTTTCATGAAAATGTTCAAGGATATTTTGGACAAGTTCCTTTGGGTAATGATAAACCCTGTAAAATTGTTGGAATGGGTAAAGTTCTTGTAAAACAATAGAATGAAAACCAATGGCTATTAAAGGAGGTAAGGCATGTTCCATATCTGAAGAAAAATATAATTTCAACAGGGCATTTAGGTGATGAAGTTTGGTGACAAATTTCACAGATAAAAGTTGGAAGGTCACCAAAGGAGCCCTGGTAATAGCAAAAGGCGAAAATGTTGGTACATTGTATTTATGCAATGTTATTTCTAACTCTGTTAATTCTTTAACTTCCAAAGGAGCAGATGCATCATTATGGCATCATAGGCTTGGACACATGAGTGAGAAGGGGATGAATATTCTTCACTCAAGATATTTGTTGTTGGGTTTGAAGAATGTTGATTTGGATTTTTGTGAGAGTTTCATTTATGGAAAACAAAAGAGAGTCAGATTTCTCAGAGTTTGGAAAGAAAAGAAGATTGAAAAATTAGAGCTTGTGCATACAGATGTATGGGGACCTACTCAGGTATCATATCTCAATGGCTGTCATTATTATGTTACTTTTATTGATGATGCAACTAGAAAAACTTGGATTTATTGTATTCAGAATAAATCTGATGTATTTGATACTTTCAAGAAATGGAAAGCTTTGGTTGAGATTGAAATAGGAAAGAAGTTGAAGTGTCTCATATCAGACAATGGAGGTGAATATTGCAGAAAAGAGTTTGATAGGTACTATTCAGAGCATGGAAGTCACAAAGAGAAGACAGTTCCAAGAATGCCACAAGAAAATGGTTTTTCAGAAAGGATGAACAGAAAAATCCTGGAGCGTGTAAGGTGCATGAGATTGCATGCAGGATTTCCTTTACAATTTTGGGCAGATGCTGTAGATACTACTGTTTATCTAATAAATAGAGGACCTTCAAGTTCCTTGGATGGTGGTATTCCAGAGGAAGCATGGAAAGGTAAAATGGTAAACTAATATTTTTTAAATTGTTTTGGCTGTGAGGCCTTTTTCCATATTAAAAAAGAAAATAGAACAAAGCTTGAGGAAAAATCAAAGAAATGTACCTTTATTGGATATGGTGTTAATGATTTTGGTTATCGCTTATATGATTATGAAAATCAAAAAATCATTAGGGGTAGAGATGTAGTATTCAATGAAAAGATCTTGTATAAGAATCAGTTGTAGGAAAAGAAACAGGAAAAAGAAAACAAAGAATACATAGTTTTTGATGAGATCACTAAAAAAGTAAAGGTGCCTGAAAATAATAATAATCAACAGCCACAGCAACAACAACCACCACAATAGCAACAGGCACTTGAAACACCTTAAAGTGGTGTTATAAGATCTACCAAGATAAGTAGACCCCCTGAACGATACTCTCCTTCATTATATTATTTATTGTTGACTGATTCTGGTGAACTTGAATATTATGAAGAAGCAATGCAGGCTGAAAATAGGAAGAAGTGGGAGCTATCCATGGAAGAAGAGATGGACTCCTTAATGTGTAACTAGAATTGAGACTTAGTCAGGTTGCCTGCAGGTAAAAATACATTGTAGAATAAATGGGTTTATAGGCTGAAGGAAGAAGATGGAGGAAAACAGAGGTACAAAGCTAAAGTTGTGGTGGAGGGGTTTGCACAAAAGAGAGGTATTGATTTCGATGAAATATTTTCTCCTATTATTAAGATGACCTCAATAAGAACTATTTTAAGTCTTGTAGCAGCGAAAGATTTACATCTTGAACAGTTAGATGTAAAGACAACATTTCTCCATGGATATTTGGAGGAAGAGATCTATATGGAGCAGCCAGAAGGATGTGAGATCAAAGGGAATGAAAAATTAGTGTGCAGGTTAAAGAAGAGCTTGTATGGCTTAAAACAGGCTCCAAGGCAGTGGTATCTAAAATTTGACAGGTTTATGTCTGAACAAGGTTATTATAGATGTCACTCTGATCATTGTGTTTATCTCAAAAAGAAAAACGATGGCAGCTATATTATATTTGTATTGTATGTATATGACATGCTTGTTGCAGGGTCTAACATGCAGGAAATAAATGTGCTCAAAATAAAATTGGCAAATCCATTTGCAATGAAGGATTTTGGAGCTGTAAAACAAATCCTTGGTATGAGAATAACTAGAGATAGGAAAAATCGCAAATTAACACTCTCTCAGAATGAGTACATACAAAAGGTGTTGAAAATTTTAATATGTAGAATGAAAAACCAGTTAGTACACCTTTTGCTAGCCATTTCAATCTTAGTAAGGAGATGTGCCCCAAGACCCAAGAAGAAATGGACTATATGTATAAAGTTTGATATGCATCAGTAGTTAGAAGCTTAATGTATGTAATGGTCTGCATAAGCCCTGATATTGCACATGCAATGGGAGTTGTAAGCAGGTACATGAACAATCTAGGAAAAGAACATTGAATGGAAGTAAAATGGATTCTCAGATATTTGAGAGGTACCTCAAATCAAGCATTATGATTTGGTGGTTCAAACATTTCTCTACAGGGATATTTTGATGCAGATATAGCAGGTGACAGAGATAATAGGAGGAGCACTACAGGGTATGTATTTAATGTAGGTGGAAAAACTGTCAGTGGGGTTTCAAAAATCCAAAGTGTTGTTGTAGTTTCAACAACAGAAGAAGAGTATGTTGCTGCTACAGAGGATACTAAAGAAATTATTTGGTTACAAAGTTTTATGGATGAATTGGGTAAAAAGCTGTAGAAATTTTGAATAACTGTTCAATTATTCACCGAGATTATCCTGATCACACACTATTTGAGCTTCATGCATAATACATAACCTCTTCTACTATTGATGATTAATTGCGGAAATATAAACAATTTCATGCGCACATTAAAACCATAAACAATCACGCATATAAACACAGTATTTATGGGAAATATTAAAGCTGAAAACCCCCAACTATCTGTATATTATAATTATAGCGATCATGTAACAATCATTGTACAAACTCCTCACAAGCTCTCAGTACAATCTCCAAGTGTTACACACTAGACAAGCTCAGATCTAGCAAAACACATGCTCCAATCTGCTCCACCTGTTAGTCTGCCTCTATTATGCAAACCAAGATGAGTAATGGCCCAATCTGAGTTCAAATCCCTCTGGTATGCAATGTGCAATCCTAATTGGCATCTCCATCAATGTGTGGTGCAAACTCATGCACCAGTATAGTCACAACTGATAGTCACACTTTCTCTTTCACCTACCTCTCCACTGGTCTCCACTGAAACTATCCATGCACTGAAGTTAACTGATGTATTCTTTAGTTTATTTATGAGTTAATAATTAGTGAATTAATTAATAATTAATTCACACCACTCTCACTAGTGTATCAATCATTAGACGAGATACAACTAGCTCAACTATGTTTAACTGAGTTAAACTGAATACAACTCCACTAACTCCTCAATCAACTTTACCAAACTCTGTCGCCTGAGTTCTAACTGAAGTCTCCATGCAATAGCTCCACTAAACCCTCAAGAATAGTGTAATTCCTTCTGTCAGCTACATGTGCCACATCTGTGCACTTAAATGAAGTGCTCCAAGAGGATAAGATAATGTTTAGAGTCCAAATATTATTAAGAGCTAATAATATTTGACATATCTATTTTTAGACTGGCAATCTAAAAATAGATTCCGCCGAGTATGTCTAAAAATAGAAGTCCATATATTTTTTCTGACTTGACAAACCATCCACAAATAGCATCCTGCAACTCATAGAACATGATCCATATGTCTAAAAATAGACATAGTCTAAAAATAGACTTTGCGCCAAAAATAGCCCGCGGGCCCACTTAGTGAAGGTGACTTCTTTCCACTAAGCTCATCATCTTGTTGCATTCTCAACACTCCCTATAAAAAAATATATGGATTATCTGCAACCCCTATCCTGCCTCTGTGGTATTCAAATTTTCTCCTGGTGAGCACCTTCGTCAAGATATCTGCATCCTGATCCTCCGTAGGAATGTATGAAAGTAACATGATCTTCTACTACACACAATCTCTGATATGATGATACCAGATGTCAATGTGTTTAGATCCATCATGAAATATTGGATTAACTAAGAGTTTGATGCAACTCTGATTATCACAATAAATCACAGTAGGATCCAAGTGTGAACCGAGCAACCCGACCAGGATCTTCCTCATCCATATAGCTTCGCATGCAACCAAACTCGCTGCCATATACTCGGCCTTTTCTGAACTGAGTGCCATGGATCTCTGCTTCCTGCTGTACCAATAAACTATTGTTGAAATGATACTAAAAGTCCCTCCAAATGTGCTCTTTCTTTCCATTGGGCTCCCTGCCCAATCTGCATCCGTGAAGCCACATAGCTTCACCTCATCCAAATGTCTGTACCACAATCCATATCCCGATGTGCCTCTGAGATATCTCAATACATGCTTCCCTGCCTTCCAAAAGAGCTTGGTAGGCTTAACCATAGCTTGTGAAAGCTGATTAACTGCATAGCATATATCGGGTCGTGTATTGACCAGATACATAAGCGACCCCACCAACTGTCGATAAACAGTGGCATCCACTACCTCCGTCGAAGTAGCATCCTCCTTCCTCCAACCACCAGGAAGAGGAGTATCAATAGGCTTGCAGCCATTCTCCAATATCTCCCGGGCATACTTACCTTGAGAAACAAATAGTCCATCACTGTGCTGCCAAATTTCCAATCCCAGGAAATAATGAAGGAGGCCCAAGTCCTTCATCTCAAAATATTTTGCAAGATCATCCTTGCATGAGAGTATCAACAGCTCATCACCTGTCAAAATCAAATCATCTATATAAATTACAATGATCAGCAACTTACCCTCCACCACAATCTGGTATAGGTTCGGATCCGCCTCACTCTTGGAGAATCCAAGTCCGGTGAAATAACTGTCTATCCGTGTGTACCAAGCACAAGGTGCTTGTTTCAACCCATATAACGCTCTCTTCAGCCTGCACACATGCGACTCACTGCTAAAGATCTCAAAACCTTCGGGCTGATATATGTACACCTCCTCCTCAATCACTCCATTGAGGAACGCAGTCTTCATATCCATCTGATGAATGTGACACCCCATCTGCGCTGAGAGAGCAAAAATTGTCTGTATGGAAGAATACCTTGCGAAAGGTGCAAAGGTATCCTCATAAACAATCCCCTCAATCTGTGAAAAGCCTCTGGCAATAAATCTTGCCTTGTACTTCTCCACACTCCTGTCAGCTACCTGCTTCACTTTGCATATCCATCTCAAACCCACCACTGATTTCCCTTCCGGCCTTGGGACAATCTCCCATTCACTGTTTCTGACAATCGAATCATACTCTTCCGCCATGGCATCTACCCATGCAGGGTCCTCCACATCTTCCTAGAAAGAGGATGGCTATATCACGATACACTTGCTCACAAGAGCCATGTATCCAGTGTACCGATCAGGTGACTGTCTCTGTCAGCGCTGTGTTGTAGGTGCTCCTACAACCTTCTCTGCATCTTGAGCCAGTCGCTCAGCTTCTGTAGTGTGCTTCCGCCCGCTGATGGTTAGTGTTGCATGAGTGGTCTCTTCCACTCCATGAACCTCATCTTGTGGCTGATCCACATCCTGAGACTCATCCTTAGGAACTAATAGCTCCTCATCTGCATGCAAGTGTGGCTCCCTCTCAAGCGAACACTTCATGGCTTTCTCCTCCTGAAATTTGATATCCCGTCGCACAACAGTCTTGCGACTGTCTGGAAAATACACACGATAGGTGTGGGGCATATCAGTGTACCCCACAAATATCCCAACCTTTGCGGTCGACTCCAGCTTCTTCCCGGCATCCTTCGTTACATGAATGTAAACAGGTGAACCAAAAATCCTCTAATGGGAAATATCAGGCTTCTTACCAGAAAATGACTCCTCGGGTCTACTCATGCCAAGTATCTTGTGAGGACAAGGGTTCTACACATATACTGCAGTATTGCATGCCTCCACCCACAAGTGAATGGGTAGGCCCTAATCATGCAACATCGCCCGTGTAGCATCCACTATCATTCTGTTCTTCCGCTCAGCAACCCCATTTGCTGTGGGTTATGAGGTGCTATGAGCTCTCTTCGAATTCCTTCTGCGCTGCAAAAGTCCTTGAATTTGCCAGAGATGAATTCACCACCATTGTCACTCCTAAGAGCCTTCACCTGCTTCCCCGATTCTTTCTCAACCAGTGCCTTGAACTGACAGAACTTTGAGTATGTCTCGCTCTTCTTCTGCATGAAGAAGATCCAACACTTATGAGAAAAATCATCAACAAAGATCATATAATACCTTTTCTTTGCTGTCGAAGCTGCTGAGAAAGGTCCACAGACATATGTGTGAATTATCTCAAGGATCGACGTGGCATGACTATCCTTCTCGTGAAAGGTGGCTTTCACAAATTTTCCCAAGGTACACCCTTTGCACTGATTTGACTATGCAAGAGTGCCTTTAGGAAGCTCAGTATAAATCTGCTGCAGTATCTTCAAAGCTCCATGCTGAAGGTGGCCCAATCTCCGGTGCCACAACTCACCATCATCCTGGCTCACCACTCCTTCTGCCTTGCCTGCCATTACTGCACAACCATATACTTGCAATTGATAAAGGTTCTTAACTCAAACCCCTATCCTTCGGGTCTCACCAGTTTCCTTACTGCGAAGGAAAGCCTTTCCCTCGCTAAAGACAACATCATATCCCTTGTCTTCTAACATCGCCACAAAGATAAGATTCTTCTTTAGTCCTAGAACCTGCATCACTTCCTTCAATACGAAGGGTTTACTAGAATCCCTCTCAAAGGAAATGGTACCGATACCGGTCGCACTGTATCTACCATCATCGCCCATCTTGATGTGCACTTGAAGATATTTCTCATCCAGATCAGTAAACAAATATCGATCTCCTGTCATGTGAAAAGATGCACCACTGTCCAGAAACCACACTGAACCCATCACACTTGAGAAAAAGCATGCGATCATTGAAAAATGCAGCTCAAACTGCAAGGCTAAGGCCTCTCCAGCTGCAGATCCAGCAGCCTGCTTATTTTTCTTCTTCTGCAGACAATTTGTGGCATAATGTCCATGTTGGTGACAGTGAAAGCACTTCACCTTGGACATGTCCTGCTTCTTTCCTTTGACACTGGAATGAGAATATTTCTTGCTCTTCCCCTTCTTTGCTTTGGCAGCCAAAGCACAATTCTCTTCATTAGAGTTGCTTGATGAAGATCCGTCCCTGGTACTCCACCTTATCTCCTCTTGCACAAGATCCGACCAAAGTCGCTCCCATCCTGGCAATTTCTCCTGACCATTGACAGAGTTCTGATAGGAATGCCAACTCTTCGGAAGCCCATGGAGAGCCAAGCTCACCAAGTCCTCATCATCAACAGTCACCCCCACACTTCCCAGCTCATCCCTACATTGGATGAACTTCGTGAGGTACTTGGGCATACTGTCTCCTTTCTCCATCTTTATGTTTCTAAGTTTATCCTTGAGTGCCAACTTCCTTTGGTCGCTCCTTCTTTGGAATAAATTTGTCAAGGCTTTCCACATCAAGAATGGAGAATCCTTACCATGAAGTTTGGACACTATGTAATCCTTCACGCCCTCCAACAGAATTCTTCGACACTTTGTTGTTTTCTTTTGCCATGCGTCAAGTACGACAACATCAGTAGAAGTAAGCTTTGGAATTTCTGCATCTACGAAATCCTTCAACCCATTGTCATCTAGCACTGCCTCCATATTTTCCTTCCATGCAATATAATTCAAGCTTCCATCAAGGGCATACTCCAATCACAATCCATTGAAAGACATCTCAACTTCGACACCAAGAAAACACTATTGCAAATTTGAATTCCACCAGCACAAAACTCAACCACTTCAATGTTTTGCAATTGCTCCAATGATCAATATTGCTCCGATACCATGTAGAAATTTTGAATAATTGTTCAATTATTCACCAATATTATCCTGATCACACACTATTTTATCTTCATGCATAATACATAACCTCTTCTACTATTGATCATTAATTGCGGAAATATAAACAATTGCATGCGCACATTAAAACCATAAACAATCACACATATAAACACAGTATTTATGGGAAAGATTAAAGCTGAAAACCCCCAAATATCTGTATATTATAATGATAGAGATCATGTAACAATAATTGTACAAAGTCCTCACAAGCTCTCAGTAAAATCTCCAATTGTTACACACTACAAAAGCTCATATCTAACAAAACACATGCTCCAATCTGCTCCACCTGTTAGCCTGCCTCTACTGCGCAATCCAAGATGAATGATGGCCCAATATGAGTTTGAATCCCTCTAGTATGCACTGCGCAATCCTCATTGGCATCTCCATCAATGTGTGGTGCAAACTCATGCACCTGTATAGTCACAACTGATAGTCACACTTGCTCTTTCACCTACCTCTCCACTGGTCTCCACCAGAACTGTCCATGCACTGAAGTTAACTGATGTATTATTTAGTTGATTTATGATTTAATAATTAGTGAATTAATTAATAATTAATTCACACCACTCTCATTAGTGTATCAATCAATTAGACTAGATACAACTACCTCAACTATGTTTAATTGAGTTAAACTGAATACAACTCCACTAACTCCTCAATCAACTCCACCAAACTCTGTCACCTGAGTTCTAACTGAAGTCTCCATGAAATAACTCCACTAAACCCTCAGGAATAGCGTAATTCCTTCTGTTAGCTGCATGTGCCACATTTGTGCACTTAACTGAAGTGCTCGAAGAGGATAATATAATGTTTAGAGTCCAAATATTATTAAGAGCTAATAATATTCGACATATCTATTTTTAGACTGGCAATCTAAAAATAGATTCCACCCAGTATGTCTAAAAATAGAAGTCCATCTATTTTTCCCGACTTGACCAGCCATCCACAAATAGCATCCTGCAACTCATAGAACATGATCCATATGTCTAAAAATAGACTTTGCGCCAAAAATAGCCTACGGGCCCACTTAGTGAAGGTGACTTCTTTCCACTAAGCTCATCATCTTGTTGCATTCTCAACAAAAGCATGGTATGTGCATGTTATATAGTGATAGCCAAAGTGCCATTCATCTTCCAGAGAACTCAAAATTTAATTCCAGGACTAAACACATACAACTCAATTACCATTTCATACGATCAGTGTTGGAAGATGGACAGTTAACGCTGGAAAAGATACACACTAACCAGAATCCTGCAAATATGCTAAAAAAAGTTGTAACCAGGGAGAAACTGGGATTATGGTCAGTTTCAATTGGTCTTCAAGGATGACGATGAAGATGTGAAACATCCAAGTTGAAAGAGGATTCATTGTCCAGCAAATGAAGAAATAGTGGAGTTGCTACAATCAGTCTCCATGTGGGAGATTGTTGGGCTTCGAGCCTGATTATCTTGTTTATTTTTTATCACAACGTTGGACCCCTGTACCTTAATGGAGAGGCAATGCCACCCATAATTAAAATCTTCCTGGGGGGTGCAGGGGGGGTGACTATGGGGGGTTTCGGGGTCAGCTCCCCTGAAGCTAAAAATAGATGTAAAATTGCCTTGTAACAGTATAGTAATTTCTAGTCAATCTGGGCCGTTCATTATGCAGATGATCTGACAGTAGAAGTTATGTTTAGTTTAGGGTTTTTTACCCTAGAAGTAAAGCCCTTGCTTGTATGAGGGTATTTTATTGCAGCTGTGTATTGTATGTGTATTCTCAAAGCAAGAAACAGATAGGGAGATTGTGAGAGACAACAAAGGATATTACAACGGATCTGCTGTAGGTTGGGTCTCTTCATTTTGCTGGATAATAGAAAGGAAGGACTGGTTGTTCAGGGTGGACGTAGCCCAAACTGGGTGAACCATGTATATCTGTGTCTCTCTAGTTTTATGTGTTTTGTGTGATTATATTTTCCGCATATTTTATGTGTTGCATTTCTCTATAATATATAATTTTCTAACATACATATCAATCAACTAGATATTTCTCTCCATGAACCAAGAATCCTGGTCAACAATTCTAATGGTGGTTGCTCTAGAGATTGATTCTCCGAAATTTTGTACGTTTGGAGCTCTGGAAACTAATGACAATCGAGCCACTTCACTAGTTGATGGGATGTAATATTGATGATACCATATACAAGTTGAACCCACTGGTATAAGCATAATGAATACTAGCCAAGAAATCTGAGACATGATTGCAATCATCCCCAAAAGTTGTATAAATGCAAAAGCCAAAGCTCATGGTTTTGTACGAATCAATGTGTCCACTGTTGATCAATTGATTCCTGATTCAGTATTCACCCAAATGGAGTTGCCTCAAAGGACATTTGTGCACACAATATAGACCTTTGTAGATTGCTGAAAATTTGATTGCCAGTTTTAAGTCCAACCAGTGAAAGAAGCATAGAGCTCATAAGAATGCACAAAGAGTTACTTAATTTCAAAGCAACGTATGCGAGAATGAGAAGGGATTTTCTAACAGGGGAAATATCATTTTCTTTTGTAGAGTTTGACCATGGCACCTAGTAGTTACTAATTATTTGAAGTAGCTTTATTATTTGGGCCATTAATATTATAGGTATCAAAGTACCATTGTATGCAACAATAATGTAAGACTAGTATACCAACATGTTTACCCTTCTTCCTCTGCATCCACCCCCTCCCATAGCCAAAATGTATTCACCTCTCTAGAATTTGATATGTGCAAAGCCAAAATGGAGAAGAAATAGCTCTGCATACTCAAACAAGCCATATTAACAAGGGCTTATCTACACTACACTGCTACCCAACAAAACCAATGTTAAATATACAAGCGTCTACTCCAAATTTATATTATGTTGGTTAAAAATATTTACTAAATGCATAATATTTACAGTGTTCTCTCAAGATCAGATTTAGAGATCCATGAAAATGGTCCAAGATTATCTGGCCAGACCCCTGTGTTAAACGAGTTAGTTCTATACCAAGCCAATAGAACCCAACCTTGAGTTACATACGAGTAAATTGGCATGGTTGGTTTCCTGTTCAAAATAGTTGTTACTGCATTTTCTATGAAACTTCATGGAGAAAAACCCACAAATCTTGGAATTTTTTCTAATTTCATATTGTTATTGACAATCTGGTTGTTTGTGCTAAAAGGAAATGTAGCACATGTTAGATTTCAGTCCGCTTGTAATGTTATTATTTCCATTGTGTTTGTGTTTTTCCTAGAGGAAAATTTAACATGTCCTAGTTTTCTTTTGGCATGCACCTTTGTTGCTGGCAATATGCTTGTCTTTCTACTAAAAGTAAATCTAGCACATGTTAGATTTCTTTCACCTTTCAATGTTGCTATTGATAATGCCTTGTATCTATGATAGAAGAAAATCTAGCAAAAAATAGATTTATTTTTTCCCTGCAATATTTCTTTTGGAAATATACTTGTGTTTGTGCGAAAAGTAAATCTAGCACGAGCTAGATTTATTTAACCTTGCCATGTTGTTATGTGCTTATGTTTTTGTTATAGGAAAATTTAGCATGGGTTAGATTTCCTTCACCTTGAAATGGTGTTATCGACAATGTGCGCTTATTTATTCTAGAAGGAAATATATCACTCATTATATTCTTTTCATCTTACAATGTTGTTATTAGCAATGCACTTTCATTTATGATAGAATGAAATCTAGCATGTGTTAGATTTCATTTGCTTGATAATGTTGTCATTGGAAATAGGCTTGAGTTTTTGCTAAAAGTAAATATAGCACATGTTAGATTTTTTTTTCCTTACAATGTTTGTTATGTGCTTGTGTTTGTGCTAGAAGGAAATTTAGCATGCGCTAGGTTTGTTTCCGAATGCCATGTTGTGGTTAGCAATCTGTTTGTGCTTGAAGGAAATATGCTATATTCCTTGACCTTCAAATGTTGTTATTGGAAATATGAATGTGTCTATGTTAGAATGAAATTTAGCACATGTTAGATTTATTTTGTTGCAATGGTGTTATTGGCAATATGATTTAGCTTGTGCTAGAAGAAAATTTAGTCTGTTAGATTCATTTAACACTACAATATTGTTATGTTCTTATGTGTGTTCTAGAAGGAAATCTATCATGTGCTAGATTTGTTTCATCTTATAATGTGCTTGTGTTGTGCTGTAAATAGATCTAGCACACATTATATTTCCTTTTCCCTATAATGTTGTTGTTCTCAACATGCTTGTTTTTGTGCTAGAAGTAAATCTAGCATGCACTAGAATTATTTCACCTTATAATGTGCTTGTCTGCTTGTGTTTATCTTAGAAGGAACCTTACACACATTAGATTTATTTCACCTTATAATTTTGTTATTGGAAATGCACTTTTGTTTGGGCTAAAAGGAAATATAGCACACGTTATGTTTCCCTCACCTTGGAATATGCTTTTGTTTGTGATAGAAATAAATCTATAGCATGCACTATATTTCTTGAGTCCTACAATGTTGTTATGTGCTAGAAGGAAATATAGCACGTGTTAGATTTATTTCAATTTGAAATGTGTTTGTGTATGTGTTGGAAGAAAATTGATCACGTGTTAGATTTCTTATACTCTACAATGTTGTTGCTGGAAAGATGCTTGTATTTGTGGTAGAGATAAATCTAGCACTTGCTAAATTTCTTTCACTCTACAATGTTGCTATGTTCTTGTGTTTGCGCTAAAATAAAATCTAGCACATGTTATATTTCTTTTACCTTGCAATATTGTTACGAGGAACATCTTTGTGTTTAGGCTAAAAGGAATTCTGACATGTGCTATATTTTTTTTGTCCTGCATTGTTGTTGTTAGAAATATTTATATGTTTGTGTTAGAAGTAAATATAACACAAGATAAATTTTTCTCACCCTACAATGTTGTTATGTGATAATGTTTCCATTAGAAAGAAATCTAGTATGCATTAGATTTCTTTCACCTTGAAATGTTATTATTTGCAACGTGCTTCTGTTTCTGATACGAATAAAGCTAACTCGTGTTAGATTTTTTTTTCCCAACAGTGTTGTTGTTGGCAATATGTTTGTGAATTTGTACTAGAAGGAAATCTAGTATGTGTTATATTTTCTTCTCAATGCCATATCATTTTTGACAATCTAGTTGTTTATGTTAGAAGGAAATCTAACGCTTTGCATTGTTTTTATTTTGAAATGTGTTTATGTCTATGCTAGAAGGAAATTTAGTACACACTAGATTTATTTTTTCTTTCATTGTTGGAAGTATGCTTGTGTTTGTGATAGAAGTAAATCTAACATATGCTACATTTCTTTCACCTTGCAATGTTGTTATGTGCTTTTTTTATGATAGAATGAAATATAATGCACATTAGATTTTTTTCACCTTACAATTTTATTATTGGCAATGTGATTTTGTTTGTGCTAGAATAAAATCTTGTGGGTGCTAGATTTCCTTTTCCTGACAATGAAGTTATTGGTAATATGCATGTGTTTATGCTAGAAGTAAATCCAACATATACTAGGTTTCTTTAACCGTATAATGTTCTTATTTTCTTATGTTTGTGTTGTAAGGATATGTTGCATGTGCTAGATTTCCTTTTACCCTGCTGCAATGTTGTTGTTGACAAGATGCTTATGTTTTTGCTAGAAGTAAATCTAGTACACGCTAAATTTCTTTCACCTTGCAATGTTGACATGAGCTTTTATTTCTTCTAGAACGAAATGTGGCATGCTTAAAGTTCTTTCACTTTCCAGTGTTGTTGTTGGAAATGTGCTCATGTATTTATTAGAAACAAATCTAGCATGTGCTTCATTTAATTTTTTTTGCAATATTGTTCTTGGCAATGTGCTCATGTTTTTTATAGAAGTAATTCTACCACATGCTAGATTTATTTTACCATACAATGTTGTTATGTGTTTGTTTTTATGCTAAAATGAAATGTAACATGCATTATATTTCTTAGACCACATATTCAATACAAAGGGCCTTCTAATAATTCAAGGTTTTAACATTTATTATATTGTAACAACGATTTACGTAGGCATGTACTAAAATCTCATTGTCTTCAAAAAGTAAGGACAAATTTCGCAAGCTTGGAGATGTCTTAGGAAAGATTATTATTGCAATGTTTTTTTTTAAAATGTGTTTGTGTTTGTGATAGAAGGAATTTCATCATGCATTAGATTTACTTTACAATGCAATGTTGTTGGCAATCTCTTGTATGTGATAGAAAAAATTCTTCAATGTGTTTTCCTTTTCATGGTCTCTATAGAAAACTAAGAATATACATGACTATAAAAAATAAATTTTGTGTAAACATGTTGTTGTTGTAGTATCTATTATTGTTGTTATTTATTCACAATGTATTGTTGTCTTTTAGTAACATGCTTATGCTTGTGCTAGAAGGAAAGCTAGCAGGTGCTAGCTTTCTTATAGATACAATTAAAAGAACATAATAAATTATTTAGGGGTGGCGTCGTTTTACTAATCAACACCATGATTAGCTATTATTGTGAGTTATACAGTTGTTGTTGTTCTTGTTCATTTTGTTACACATACAATGATGCAAGTAGTTATAGTATTTATAAATTCATATTTTATACAATAATGTGAAACTATGATAATAGTTTCTTAGTTTATTTTCAGAAACCATGGACCCTGAAGCTAGTGGGAACTCAAAAGAATCATCCATGGAAAAAGGAATTTCACAAAATACAACACCAAAATCTTTAAATGGTATGACAATTTTAAAATTAGTTTGTACTTTGTTACAATGGTTGATAATGAATTTTTGTTGATTAATGAAGTTCATGATATTCTTATTTTTTAAGAAAACTTGCATATGCTTTGAGCTTCTTTGCTTTTTTGCATATGTATGGAATGAAATGTTATAGAAGATGAATTCTTACTATTTTTTAATTCATTTAGATTTTTCCATTATAAATTATTTCAAATGTTTTCAGATACTAAGAACTATGGTACAAACGGCGAGATTCTAAAAATCTATTTTATATTCACTTTCAAATAATTTGAAAAAATTCTAGGATGAAATTTACAACTTAATGAATTTTGATTTATTATTGAATAATATCCTACCTAATATTGCTATGAAAATTGAAATATACCATGTTAGTTGGATTTTCCACATTAAAAATCGACTTTTACACAAACACATGCATATAGCACTAGGAGTGGGTTTTTAATGTGGAAACCCCATACTAACATGGGTATTTTTCTTTTCCTGACAGTTTTGGTGTCATATAGTAAAATTGAATTAGAAATGTGCTCCTTTATTATTGTGTATGTAAATGAAAATGGTGTATTATAAGGTTGTTTAATAATATTTTGCATTTCATGCCTTCCATAATTTATTTATTTATTTATTTTTTCATAAGCTGTGGAATCTCGTGTCCCTAAAATTCCAAGTAAATGAGTGAAGAGAAAACGAAAAACAAATGATATACAAAATATGTCTCCTTGAATTGGTATGGTTGTTTTATATTTTATGTATACTCTCTTGTAATTTTTATTTTCCTAACAATTTTAGCTAGGTGATTACTCTTGGTGTCATATAGTAAACTTGCATAACACATGTACTCCTTTATTATTGTGTATGTAAATGAAAATAGTGTATCATAAGGTTTAATAATATTTGGTATTTCATGCCTTCCATAATTTTTTTATTTCGTTATTTATTTTTCATAAGTTGTGGAATCTCATGTCTCTGACATTGCAAGTAAAACAGTGAAGAGAAAATGAATAAAAAGTGATATACAAACAATGTATCCTTCAATTGGTATGGTTGTTTTATATTTGTTAGAGGTCAATTTGGGCACCATTCCCAATGACCTGGTTAACTGGACATCATCTCCACGACCAATGAATAGGGTCTATCATCCCCTATCATTTCAGTTGTTATATGCCCTAAGACAAAGAACAAGACAAATCATTCAAAGAATTTCATCTGCAAAGGTTTCCAAGATTTGAAGTTTATAATATATCATATGAGAGCTCATCAATGTTGCCTCTAAACGGATTCCACTGGGGATATTACTCTTTATCCTAGGGGTTTTAGCCTTTGATTTTCTTTTTTTATTCACCCAGTAGTTGCTACACATAGAGATTAGGTTTTTTAAAATCCAAATTTGCAAAGAAGTGTGTTAAACAGTTGTGTTTTTCCTTATACACCACGCCCAATGCACTCTTAGACAAGACACAGTGATTTGCATAGCACTGTCTCCCTTTTAGTCATGTGCTGTAAAGCACTATCTCTCTTTAGAGACGACGTTGCCTCCTGAAACCATCCAAATTCCCTTGAATTTATCTTTGCAATTTGTTTTAGTTTGTTTTCTGCTGTGTTTGAAAAGCATGAGCCTCATATTGACTAGTGAACTTATCCACCTCTTCCTCCTTTGAAAGACAATTTGTTCAATGTTTGTTTAAAGCATTTTTCTTTATCATTGACAAATTGATTTAAAATTATTTTCATTGTCGCATTAGATCCATTTGATTTTGAAAAAGGAAATTGTCGTAAATTCTGCGTTTCCTGATAGGAGAAATTGTTGTTTAATTCCTCATTTTTCCTTCAAAAGAGAAATTGTTGTTTATATTCCTCATTTCTCAAAAGTAAAAGGCATTCGTTTTTGTTGATTTAGTGCACTTAGTTTCTTTTCTACATTCATAACATTAAAGGAACCGAAAAGAAAAATCTGCATTTTCATGTAGTGGTTTATGTGTTTTTTCAAAAGGAACAATTAGGAAATATGCATTTAGTTTGTGTTCTTTGACTTGTTTTCTCACAAATTGTTTGCTCTTTCCCTCCAGTAGCTAGGAATTTCATTGAAAAACTAAAAGTGAAATATTTCTTATCATTCTTAGTTTGCATTTTAGGAATTTCCAATTGTAGAAATTATATAACTAATGCGTTATATACAAATATTCTCCTGATCACACACTATTTTAACTTCATGCACAATACATAATCTATTCCACCATTGATCATCACATGCGGAAATAAACACAATTGCAATGCACACATGAAACCATAAAAATTCACACACATTAACACTGATTTAACGGGAAAGCCTGAAGCTAAAAACCCCAACTATATGTATATAATATATGTCATAGAGATCATGTAACAATCCTCATACAAATCTCCTCACAAGCTCTCGGTACAATCCAATCGCTACAGACTAATCAGGCTAGATATTGCAAATCCATGCACTGATCTTTGCCACCTGCTAGCCTGCATCTACTACACAATCCCTATTGAAGAATGGCTCTAAATGAACTCGAATTGGTCCAAAATTTCTCACAAAATCCTCATTGGCATCTCCATCATTGTGTGGTGAAAAATCATGCAACACTATAGTCACAACTGATAGTCATCTTGCCCTTTCACCTATCTCTCCACTGGTCTCCACTGAAACTGTCCATGCACTGTAGTTAACTAATGTATTCTTCAGTTGATTAATGAGTTAATATTTAGTGAATTAATTATTAATTAATTCACACCATCCTCACTAGTGTATCAATCAATTAGACTAGATACAACTAGCTCAACTGTGTCTAACTGAGTTAAACTGAACACAACTCCACCAACTACTTCTACAACTCCACCAAACTCTATCACATGAGTTATAACTAAAGTCTCCATGAAATAGTTCCACTTAACCCTCAGGAATAGTGTAATTCCTTATGTCAGCTTTTGTGGCACATCTGTGCACTTAACTGAAGTGCTCCAAGAGAATAAGATAATGTTTAGAGTCCAAATATTATTAAGAGCTAATAATATTCGACATATCTATTTTTCGATTGGCAATCTAAAAATAGATTCTGCCCAATATGTCTAAAAATAGAAGTCCATATATTTTTCCAACTTGACCAACCATCCACAAATAGCATCCTGCAACTCATAGAATATGATCGACATGTCTAAAAATAGACTTTGCGCCAAAAATAGCCTACGGGCCCACTTAGTGAAGGCGACTCTTTTCGCTAAGCTCATCATCTTGTTGCACTCTCAAGACTCCCTCTCAACAAGATAGGGATTATATACCACCCAAATCCCACCTCTATGGTGTTCGAATTTTCTCTTGGTGAGCACCTTCGTCAAGATATCAACATCCTGATCCTCCGTAGGAATGTAAGAAAGTAACATGATCTTCCGCTGCACACAATCTCTGATATGATGATACCGAATGTCAATGTGTTTAGATCTATCATGAAATACTGGATTAACCAAAAGTTTGATGAAACTTTGATTATCAAAATATATCACAGTACGATCTAAGTGTGAACCAAACAACTCGACAAGGATCTTCCTCATCCATATAGCCTCGCATGCAGCCAAAATTTATACCATGTACTCAGCCTCCACTGAACTGAGTGCCACGGATCTCTGTTTCCTACTGTACAAAGAAATTGTTGTAGACCTGATACTAAAAATCCCTCAAGATTTTCTCTTTCTGTCCGTTGGGCTCCCTGCCCAATCTGCATCCGTGAAGCCAAGCAGCTTCACCTCATTCGATTGTCTGTACCATAATCCATATCCCTACGTGCCTCTGAGATATCTCAATACACGCTTTCCTGCCTTCCAAAAGAGCTTTGTAGGCTTAACCATATATTGTGAAAGCTGGTTAACAACGTAGAATGTGTCTGGTCATGTATTGACTAGATACATGAGCAAACCAACCAACTGTCGATAAACAGTGGCATCCACTACCTCTACTGATGTAGCATCCTCTTTCCTCCAACCACCAGGAAGAGGAGTGTCGATAGGCTTGTGGCCTTCCATGTTGAACTTCTCTGGTATCTCCTGGGCATACTTTCCTTGATACACAAATACTCCATCATCACGCTGCCAAATTTCCAATCCCATGAAATAATGAAGGAGGCCCAAGTCCTTCATCTCGAACTCCTTTGCAAGATTAGCCTTGCATGAGAGTATCAACTGTTCATCACCAGTCGGTATCTAATCATCTACATAAAGTACAATGATCAACAACTTACCCTCAACCACAATCTGGTACAGGTTAGGATCTGCCTCACTCTTGGTAAAACCAAGTCTGATGAAATAACTATCTATCCATTTGTACCAAGCACGAGGTGCTTGTTTCATCCCATACAACGCTCTTTTGAGCCTGCACACATGCAACTTGTTGTTGAAGATTTCAAAACCTTCAGGTTGCTCTATGTACACCTCCTCCTCAATGAATCCATTGAGGAACACAATCTTCACATCCATCTGATGAATGTTCCAACCCATCTGTGCTGAGAGAGCAAGGATGCTCCGTATGGAAGAATACCTTGCGACAGGTGCAAAGGTTTCTTCATATTTTATCCCCTCAATATGTGAGAAGCCTCGGGCAACAAATCTTGCCTTGCACTTATTAACGCTCCCGTCAACAACTTGCTTCACTTTGTAGATCCATCTTGAACCTATCACTAATTTCCCTTTCGACCTTGGGACAATCTCCGATGCACTGTTTCTGACAATCAAATCATACTCTTCCACCATGGCATCTACCCATGCAGGGTCCTCCACAATTTCCTCGAAAGAGGATGGCTCTGTCATGATACACATACTCATCAAAGCCATGTATCCATTATATCAGTCAAGTTACTATTTCTGTCTGCGCTGTGATGTAGGTGCTCCTAAATTCCTCTCTACATCAAGGTTTAGTCGCTCAGCTTCTGTAGTGCGCTTCCTCCCTCTGATGTTTGGCACTGCATGAGTGGTTTCTTCCACTCCATGAACCTCCTGTTGTGGCTGATCCACATCCCAAGGCTCATCCTTAGGAACTAATAGGTCCTCATCTGCACGCAAGTGTGGCTCCCTCTCAAGTGAACACTTCATGGATTTATCCTCATGAAATTTGGTATCCCGTCGCACAACATTCTTCCGGCTGTGTGGCAAATATACATGATAGTTGTGGGGTGTTTATGTGTACCCAAAAAATATCCCAACCTTTGCGGTTGACTCCAGCTTATTCCTGGAATCCTTCGTCACATGAATGTAAACAGGTGAGCCAAAGATATTCAAATGAGAAATATCAGGCTTCTTACCAGAAAACGCCTCCTAGGGTGTACTCATGCCAAGTATCCTATGAGGACAACGGTTTTGCACATAAACCGTAGTGTTGCATGCTTCTACACACAAGTGTATGGGAAGGCCCTGATCATGCAACATCACCCGTGTAGCACCCATGATCGTTATGTTCTTTCACTCCACAACCCCATTCTACTATGGGTTATGAGGCGCTATGTGCCATCTTCGAATTCCTTTTGTGCTACAAAATACCTTGAATTTTCCAAAGATTAATTCACCACCATTATCACTCCTAAGAGCCTTCACCTGCTTCCCCGAATATTTCTCCACCAATGCCTTGATCTCACATAAATTTGAGAGTGTCTTGCTCTTCTTTTTCATGAAGAAGATCCAGCACTTATGAGAAAAGTCATCAAAAAATATCACATAATACCTTTGCTTTGTTGTCGAAGCTACTGAGAAAGGTCCACACATGTCTGTGTGAATTCTCTCAAGGATCGTCATGGCACGACTATCCTTCTCATGAAAGGTGGATTTCACAAATTTTCCCAAAGTATATCCCTTGCACTGATCTGACTGTGCAAGTGTACCCTTGGGAATCCCGGTAGAAATATCCTGCAAAGTTTTCAAAGTGCCATGGTGAAGATGGCCCAATCTCTTGTGCCACAATTCGCCCTCATCCTAGCTCACCACTGCTCCTGATTTTCCTGCCATTGCTACGCAACCATCTACCTGCAATTGATAAAGGTTCTTAACTCGAACCCCTATCCTCCGAGTTTCACCAGTTGCCTTACTGTGAAGGAAATCCTTTCCCTCGCTGAAGACAACATAATATCCCTTGTCTTCCAACATAGCCACAAAGATCAGATTCTTCTTCAATCTTGGAACATGCATGACATCCTTTAATATGAAAGGTTTACCAGACTCCATCTCAAAGTAAATGGTCCTGATACCTGTCGCACTATATCTACCATCATTGCCCATCTCGATGTGCACTCCAAGATCCTTCTCATCCAGATCAGTAAGCAAATATTTATCTCTAGTCATATGGAAAGATGCACCACTGTCAAGAAACCACACTGAACCCATCACACTTGAAACCAAACACACGATCAACGAAAAATCCAGCTCAAACTACGAGGCTAAGGCCTCTCTAGCTATAGATCTAGCAGCCTGCTTATTTTTCTTCTTTTGTGGACAATTAGTGGTGGAAAGTCTGTGTTGGTGATAGTGAAGGCACTTCACCTTGGATATATCCTGCTTCTTGCCTTTTGCACCGAATTGAGAAGGATTTTTCTTTCCCTTTCCTTTCCTTGCTTTGGCAGCCAAAGCACAATTTTCTTCATCTTCATTCTTAAATGAAGATCCATCCCTAGTACTCTGCCTTATCTCCTACTACATAAGATCTGACCAGAGTCGCTCCCATCCTGGAAGTTTCTCCTGTCCATTGATAGAGTCCTCATAGGAATGCCAACTCTTCAAAATCCCAAGGAGAGCCAGCCTCACCAACTCCTCTTCATCTACAGTAACCCCCACACTTCCTAGCTCATCCCTGCACTGGAAAAACTTTTTGAGGTACTTGGGTATACTCTCGCCCTTCTCCATTTTTATTTCCCTAAGCTTGTCTTTGAGCACCAACTTCCTCTGGTCGCTCTTGCTTTGGAACAAGTCTATCAAAGATTTCCACATCAAGAATGGAGAAGATTTACCATGAAGGGTGGACACTATGTGATCCTTCACACCTTCCAACAGAATCCTTCGACATTTTGTTGTCTTCTTTTGCCATGCGTCAAGTGTGGCAACATCACTAGAAGCAGGTTTTGGAATTTCTGCATCTGTGAACTCCTTCAACCCATTATCCTCCAGCACTGCCTCCATCCTATCCTTCCATGCAATATAGTTTTAGTTACCCTCAAGGGAATACTCGAATCGCAATCCGTTGAAAGACATCTCAACTTCAACACCAAGAAAACACTACTGCAAATTCGAATTCCACCATCACAAAACTCAACCGCTTCAATAATTGCAATTTGCTCCAATGATCAATTGCTCCGATACCATGTAGAAATTATATAAATAATGCATTATACACCAATATTCTCCTCATCACAAACTATTTTAAATTAATGTACAATATATAATATATTCCACCATTGATCATCACATGCGGAAATAAACGCAATTGCAATGCACAAATGAAACCATAAAAATTCACACATATTAACACAGTGATTTAACGGGAAAGCCTGAAGCTAAAAACCCCAAATATTTGTGTATAATATATGTCATAGAGATCATGTAAAAATCTTCATACAAAGGTTCTCACAAGCTCTCATTAAAATCCAATCGCTACACACTAATCAGGCTAGATCTTGCAAATCCATGCACCGATCTTTGCCACCTTCTAGCCTGCCTCTACTACGCAATCCCTACTGAAGAATGGCTCTGAATGAAATTGAATTCATCCAGCCTTTCTCATTAAATCCTCATTGGCATCTCCATCAATGTGTGGTGCAAAATCATGCAACACTATAGTCACAACTGATAGTCATCTTTCCCTTTCACCTATCTCTCCACTGGCCTCCACTGAAACTGTCCATGCACTGTAGTTAAATAATGTATTCTTGAGTTGATTAATGAGTTAATATTTATTCAATTAATTATTAATTAATTCACACCACTCTCACTAGTGTATCAATTAGTTAGACTAGATACAACTAGCTCAACTGTGTCTAATTGAGTTAAACATAACACAACTACACCAACTACTTCTACAACTCCACCAAACTCTGTCACATGAGTTCTAACTGAAGTCTCCATGCAATAGCTCCACTTAACCCTCAGGAATAGCGTAATTCCTTTTGTCAGCTCCTGTGCCACATCTGTGCACTTAACTAAAGTGCTCCAAGAAGATAAGATAATGTTTAGAGTCCAAATATTATTAAGAGCTAATAATATTCAACATATCTATTTTTAGACTGGAAATATAAAAATAGATTCCTCCTAATATGTTTGCAAATAGAAGTCCATCTATTTTTCCAACTTGACCAACCATCCACAAATAGCATCCTAGAACTCATAGAATATGATCGACATGTCTAAAAATAGACATAGTCTAAAAATATACTTTGCGCCAAAAATAGCCTGCGGCCCCACGTAGTGAAGGTGAATCTTTTCACTAAGCTCATCATCTTGTTGCAATATCAACACCAATATATCATCGTGGTGAAACTTTGAAAGGAAAATTATTAAAAAATATCAACATAAAATTAATCTTAATTTACCTAACAAAGCATTGGAAACATAACGATAACATTTAGAAGGTCTAGGCTAGACACATGCTCCGACATCGTAAAAAATAGCAGTTGTCGTTAACTTGTTTGCAATAAATTCCAAGTGTGATACCTCACTCCATGTACGTAAGTATATTATAGCTCATCCACATAATTTCGGGTATATTAGGTGATGTTACAGTACGATAAGTATAAAGGGGTGCTCTCACTATACAGTTTTGCATCAGACAACGCTAATACGGACTTGGGCCTCCATGTATCTTCGGGTATATTTGGGAGGACAAATTTTAGGTTCTATCTAGCCATAGTGAATCGATTCGGTCACCTTGTAAATTGTGATACACCAAACACAACATTCGAGGAGATTTCCTGCCCATACTTCTTGGTTCACCAGGAGGTATTCTATAATTCACAGTTTCTTGGTAAACCCTTTTGACTAGCATTACGCTTTTATTTTGTTTATTTGTTTTTGATTAAAATAAATCAGTAATCATGGAAGAACAAAATCATTTACTCCATCGTTCACGTAGACTATAATTAAAACCACCTTTACCACTAGAATTTACTTCTGGTAGACAGAGGTGATCATGCTTTGCCGAATCAAGTACATTTCGTACCTCTAGTGAAATATCATTTTCTCATAAACTAGAGTTAGCTCAAGTTGTTTCTACACATCCCAGTTTATCTACTTTTTTCGAGACAGAGTCCTCACAACTACCCGTGGTCATGATCCATCCAATTTATGAGACCATACCTCCCGAACCCAACGTTGTTCAGCTGTAAGTTGATCCGGATCCCATTGTGTTTTAGGGGGTAGCTGTTATTTCTAATATTGGACATCGTCCTGAGGACCAATGAAATAAGGTATATCATCCTCTTATATTTTAGTTGCTATATTCCCTAAGTGGAGAAAATCTTGATCCCGAAGTCGAACAACCAGAAGTTGTTCCTGTATTGGTCACTCCACAATCTATTGTAGCCATTGAGTCTCCCATATCGCATAGTCAACCACCTAAAATATACTTCAGGCCAGACGGAAAAGTTCTTCCACTTGGTTTGATTTCGATTGAAGAAATATCACAAGACGATACACCTTTATCTCCAACTAATTTTCGATAAGAGCTTTACCTGTACGAGTATTTTATTCAATCACCTTCCTCTACTTTTTCTGATCCTGTTTCACTTCGAGTTCCCATAAATTCTAAAGGGTATACATTAGGTCATTTGACCATGGCTGAGATAATATCCCAGACTGAACCATCTATTTCAGTTGTGAAAAAATTTCTTGTTGCTTCATCTTCGATGTTTTTTCCTTTCAATTCATCCATGTCATCATATAGAATCCTATCTAGTTCCTCCTTTATGAGTACTAAACATCTTGATCCTTTATTCACATATTTAGTGAAATATCAAGCTGATCCCATCAGTTATTCTCCTTGGTGGCCGGTGATACCATAGAAATTACCCTTGGAAATTCCAAAATTCAATGGAAACCCTGGAGAAGACCCGTCAATGCATGTTATAAGTTATCATTTGTGCTGCTCATCAAACTCCTTAAATGATGGCTCCATTATACTACGTCTTTTCTAGCACACACACACTAGTCCAACTGCACAATGAGGATGGTTCTTTTACTGTTTCAACCTCGTTAAAACATGAAATAGGTTATGAGGATGGTTCTTTTACTGTGTCAACCTCGTTAAAAAATGAAACAGGTCATGAGCATAGTTCTTTTCCTATGTCAAGCTCGTTAAAAAATGAAACAAATCCTCCCCTATAATGAACCTTCATTCCATCCAGCTATCAGTAACCAGTAATCTACTTAGCTGAATGAAATGAAGCTTGGGGGGCATCTGCTTTTACAAGGGGCATTCAAAAAATTCTTACCAATTGCATGCAATCGACTGTTGAAGTTCAGGGGAAAAACTGGTCCAGAGCTCCAAAATGAAAATGGTAACTATTGAATGGTAAAAATGAATAGTAAAAATCTTTTTATCTAGTCATTTAATTGTTTGAAATGAATATTTATTTCTATGACTATGGTTTTATTATATTTTCATCATGAAACATGTATTTTTAATCCATTTGATGTTGTTCTGAATAGGTTTTACAATTGATGAATAGATTAATCATGAAAATTTATTTCAAGAATTATTTGACCACAAAGCATGATTTTTATCCTTATTTTTTTAGCTTTGCTAAAAACGAAAAAGGATTTGAAGTGCACTTTTATCTCTTTTTCGAGCTTTGATAACAATGAAAAACGAACCCCTGGAGTCTTCTTTCAGCTCTTTTTAGACTTCGATAATGTGGAAAGATTGCCGAGAAATTGTCTTTTTGAGATTGTAAAAGTAAATGAATTGATATCTACTCAGTATAAGTTTAACCCTTTTCTGGACTGAGATAGATTATTTATGAAAAAGTAATACCTAGGTTAAACATGACTAAAGAGGTTCTCTCAGATATTATTTTACACTTTTTCGGATCTAACCAACAACTTTACGAAAAAATACTTATGGAGTTTTCTTTCGTCCTCTTTTTCAAACTCTCTAAATATGAAAAAGGACTGGGCTATCACTGTTGTTAATCTCGTTAAAACATAAAATACTGACGGGCTTGTCAATCATGGCAAGAATCTAGTTTCATTCATTGCTAGCCTCATTAAATTATTAAATAGCGATACATTATTCGACCGAAGGGTTGAACTATAGATCAAGAAAATTTTATCCTCCTCAAGCTTGTTAAAAAAAAAAAAGAGGTACTGGTCAACAAATGATTGGGGAAAATTTGGGAAAAGTGAGCAAAATTATTTATGGTAGCAATCACTCTTGAACATGAAACTTCCTTCACTCCATGTTCGTGACTGTTTGGGTTGGGTAATCATCTTGGCAGTTCATTCGTGCCTATGGTGCATCATACCTTCACTTCGGTTTTGGGTCAATGCTACCAACTCATCTCAGTGTCGGTGATATGTTTAAGAGAAGTCATCCAATGAATACTCATCCTTTTTTCAATACTCATAAACCTTCATTCTCATGACCATCATCCCTGAAAATTGATATATCAAGTCATACCTTTGTCTCTGAAATCAGTAAATCTCATTTCGAAATAAGGTGGCTTCCTATCGGCAACAAATATTATCCAGGAATTTCACTTAGAAACATTAGATTCCAGTACCATGAGGCTTGTTACAACATCGACAAGATCCTTGCTTTCGAATTTTTTACCGAAAGATTTTGTTTGGCATTTGACATCAAATCATCTATTCATGCCTTACGAAATGTACTGTAGTACCTTGAGGGCCATTGAAATCAATGGTGGTTCTCTCGCATTTGTTAACAACTCACATCATTGGTTGTTAATCAAATGATGTCTTTCCATGTTCGACTAAAAATCATATATTCGCATGGCTACACTTGTACCCCAATGATCGAGTGAATGAGATAAGAAG
The DNA here is from genome assembly GCA_034641835.2 of Pinus albicaulis. Lineage (NCBI taxonomy): Eukaryota > Viridiplantae > Streptophyta > Pinopsida > Pinales > Pinaceae > Pinus > Pinus albicaulis. The sequence continues at coordinate 960,775,857 of CM076578.1, read as the reverse complement.
ACCCCGAATCTAGTTTCAGACATCCAAGTTGTGATTTCAGGATTTTTTTACAGATCATCTGTACGATGACTTTACATATATATCGTCATCAGAACATGGGCCTATATCTGTAGGCATGCCTGTATTCGGAAACATTCCAATGTAGACAACTTTCTGAATTATGTACATGTTATTAGATTGTTTATGTGCCGAACATGGGAATTCCTACCCTCAACAATTATGATCAAGAGGATATATCATGATATAATGTATTGTAATATTGATGCAGGTCATCACTCTGTTTCATCTCTGGCCCATCACAGTGTAAAGCATCTCAATAAAAATATTATTATTATTATTATTCTGACTTCATGCTTTAGGGGGGAATTGTTATAGGTCAATTTGGGCACCATTCCCAATGACCTGGTTAACTGGACATCATCTCCAAGACAAATGAATAAGGTCTATCATCCCCTATCATTTCAGTTGTTATATGCCCTAAGACAAAGAACAAGACAAATCATTCAAAGAATTTTATCTACAAAGGTTTCCAAGATTTGAAGTTTATAATATATCATATGAGATCTCGTCAACGTTGCCTCTAAAGGTACTAAGTGTGTTGCATATGCAAGTAGCCCCATGCAAGGCTACTCTACAAAGCACTTCCTGACATCCAAGGGTGTGTTGGTCACATTGGGAGTGAAATTCTCATTGTTCCGTAATCTCCACTTGGCCAGCCTTCTAGAACAGTTCACATGCGTCAAACTTCGAATCCATATGTCCATTTGACATCTACAAGATTGGGAATATTTCTTGCCTATTATTGGAAATTCATTGATTGTAAAACTACCTTCAGCTCCTCTATAAATTGAGCACAAATATTAGTGTTTGAAAAGGAAGAATTTGTGTAGAGAAATGTTGGTGGAATTTCAATTGAGGAGATTGATTTGAGTGGCATATTGTTGGAGATATCTGCATTGTGATGAGGTTAGGATGCTACTGGATATGGTGACACCAAATCAATCACTTGGTTGTAACCTCCCCTTCTATCATTAATAAATATTATTGCTTATTTTTCCCTATATGCATCTGTATAAGCTTTGATTTTCCATATCATGATTTCTTATTTGATGTATATGGTTTATGCTTTATTGATTGAGTTAAATAAATTGAATAGACATATGTATTATTTCTATCTCTTTCTTTTTAGTGTTCATTCTTGCAGGAAATATTTTTCGCAGTCGGCCGGAATTTGAAGCTACAACAAAAGCGACAGAAGGAGATTTATGAAGCGCTTGTATCCCAAGTAGGGTTCTTATTTAATTCTGTGTGTCTGTTTACAGTTAGGAAAGATAGTCATAAAGTCTTTGACCTGTTGTTCTAGATTAGCACCTATCTAGGGAAGAGTGATTTTTCCGTAATTCATAATTCCACATAACAATATTATATGTATACTCTCTTACAAATGGTTAGGTTAGGTGGTATTGTAAATTTTAAAATAAAATTACATGAAAATATTTGAAAGTTTAATTTCATTTTGATTTATGAAAATGATTTTTTATTTTTGTATGTAGAATTGGTTGGCACCAAAGCAAGTGAAATGTTACAGTCATCATTTAAGTAAAAGAAAAAATCAACTCAAATGGAAATATCAATAACACCTTCAAATTCTACTTTTGAAATGATTAGAAAATACAACACATCTAATAAATATGACTTTGTGCATGATTGGTATGTCCAGATAGAAATTCCCATGAATATGTATCCTGACATGTACCTATTTGGATCCATAGATGGAAAAGAACCTGAGATATATGGAATGACATTGACTTTCAAGTGGAGGTGATTAAAGAAAATTAAGTAAAATTAATTTCTTGTCAAGTGGAGTGTACAAAGATTTGATTGAAGCTTCAGGTAACGTTTCACCAAATACGATACTACAACCAAGACCAAATTATTATATGGATGGTTAAAGATGATTCATTGTTTATATAGTTGTTAATTCTTTTATTCATTGTCACAATTTATAACATTTTTTATGTTTATTATAGTGACAAGCAAGGAGAACAAAGACATGGATCAAATGCATGTGAAAAAAAGCTATAATCAAGCAAATGATATCATATTTGGTAGTTAACATGAAATTTTTTGTTTATTATTTTGTTTTTTTTTAATTCAATTAAACATTTTCACAATTTATATGATATTCATTGTACATTATAGAGACAAATAATGAGAAAAAATACAATAATATGAAGATTGAGAATAAAAGTTATAATCAAGAACAAAATATAATATCAGGTACTTATAATTTTCCCACTTGTTTTCCTTATTATTTAATGATTTTTATTCATTTTCACAATTCAAAATATTTTATATTGTCAATTTAGAGACAAGTAAAGAGAACAAAAATGATGATGAAGTGAAAATTTATAATTATGAAGATAATGCCATATTAGGTACTTATTACTTGTCCTTCTGTTTTTATTATTAGTCTTTAAATTTTAATGCTTCTAATACCATAACATTGTATATGTTTATTATATGAACAAATTAAAAAAACAAAACTAATAATCAAAATAATGTTAAAAGTCCGTGTGTGTGTATTTTGTAGGTTACATTGCTAATTCTTTTCTTTAATTGCGAATTTTTTATTGGATATATATTATATTACATAATTTTATCATATTTAATTGAAGGTTTAATATTTTAACCTACAGGTTCTGTGAAGATGATAAAAAAGAAGATTGTTTCATCTATAAATAGTCATAAAAACACTCATGGTAAGTGTATTGTTTCGATATTTTCTTAGTAATTTTTGTAACAAGAATAAAATGGTTTGAATAGACTATTTTTTATTGTATTTCAGCTCAGATAACTAAAAAGAAATTAGTTATTCTTGAATTAAAGCACATTTTTTTATCATAGCATCGATGATGAAGCAACAAACAAAGGACATATTGAGAAAATGGGAACTGGTGAAAATTACACAATAGAGAAAAAATTATTTTGGATTCATCCACATGCAAAAACATTTTATAAAATGTGTTTAAAAAATGAATATTTTGAAATTTCAATTTCGACGGAAGCTTCGAAACAAAACACAACAAGAATTCTAAAAAAATTGGTTACAGAAAAATTACAATATAAACTTGTGTTTATGTGGACTACTTTAGAGTGTAAACAAAAAAAGAGACATAAGGCCATTGACAATACAACAAAATGTATACACACTAAATCATTGAAAAATTTGTGGGAAATGTGGAGTGTTCACTTGAGAGAATGAAAGGAAATCCAAAAGAAAACGTGATTCTTGCCCGTAAATTCATTGGAACAACTCAAGAGGATAATTTGTTGATCCATGAGCTACGAACAATGTTGATTAAACACAACAAGGCAATAGAGGTGCAAGCTATTTTTAATGATGTTCAATCACATCTAATAGTACCTTAAGATGATTGGTGTCTATTTCATGTCATAATTTGTATGCCATCATGAATCATTACTATATTTTGTAGCCCTTTTAAATTTAAGTTGACTTCTATTTCACAATAATAATATAAGAATTGTTGATTTGGTTTCTCATAAGTAGAATAAAATAATTTTATGTTCTTTATTTTTGTGAGATACTATTGTATTGATAACAATTATTGATTTGAATGGTTGTTTAGTGTTTTCATATCAAAATTTCCCATGCTATAGAAAATTTTACAATGGATTAGATTGTATGTAAAAATTAGTAGATAATTGATCTATTTGTTTGAATTGGATCATTACAATTATTTTTTTCAATTGTGGTTTAAGTTATCATTATACCTCTTAGAAAATAGTAATGCAAATAATGGTTCATGGCATTCTTATAATTTTTTTAAAATCATCTAAGTTGAAAAACCATATTAGGATGTATGTAGCACCAACAATAGACATAGAAACTTTACTAAAAGAAGCACCAAAAGAAACTATATAAATTAGCATATAATTAAGTAGGTTTTAAATGTAAATATTGTGTTATATTACATGTGGAAACTAATATATAATTAGTTTGTTTAATTGCAACAATTGTAATTTTATCTTTCAATTCAAATTAAAAAATTGATTATAAGTCTTAAAATCAATAATTTAAATGGTGGGTCAATGTGATCCTATAAGACTTTCTTATTCCATAAAAATTTAATAAAGGTATTAGGTTGTATGTATAAAGTAAACATATCATTAGTTTGTTCACTTTATTGGGGCCATTGTAATTATAATTTGTGATTACCATTAATTCATAATAAATACTAACATCATTTTTGAAATGTTAGGTTTTTATATCATTAAGCAATAAAGTGTTGAAGTGGAGATATGTTAATATCATACATGTGGTTGCAGTGCAGTTGCAGATGCAAATGGGCATCACTATAAGTCAAAATATGTTGTCGATATTTGAAATGGAAGGTGTTTTCTTCTAATTGTACACCAAATATGAACATAATTGTTATATTCAAAGAGAACCAAATTGGGAGTTCGGTGATAGGTCCTAACTTTTAAGGCCTTTTCACTCAGAACTATTGAATATTGCTTAAACAATTATGATGTTGCAATATGGACATTAAATTTCACTAACAAGTACATTTGACAAGTACTTGAAATATCAAATATTGATAGAGAACTTTAAATTTGCATGGAACAGGGCTCATTGTCATTTTCAAACAAAATTAGAAGCGGGGAGGACAATACAATTTTATGAGAAAAGGTTGACTAATGTGTGGTCCCAATATGGAGATAATTACGAAGAATCAAATGTATTGCTAATAGATACAAAAAATCATACTTCTGAATTCATCGGATATCGATCAAACCACATCTTGATAAAATCCTATACAAGAAAAGAGCAAGATACTTGGATTATGAAGGTTTTATTCCTCTTTCTTAGGACACTTCATCGTATGAAAGAGAAACGTGAGTACATTCAAATCTTCAATAGAACATGTACTTCATTGTAGTGGATGAAGATAATTTTCTTTATAAATTTGTTCACAAGTACATTCCATTTTTTTAATACGATTTGAACATAGTTTTTTCTTAATCAATCTGTATAATTTTATATATTTTGGAATATTATATGATATTTTTTTTTTGTCTGAGGAAAAAAATCAGAACTTTCTATTAGTAATAAAAAAAGTTACAATGGGAATTGTCAATTATAATATTATTTATAATTATTTTTGCAATGACTTTGTTGTATCGATTTTGTTTTGGTAATATGTGTGTGTATGTGTGTTCTTAAATGAATTATTTTCCATTGAAATAATCTTACATGAACCATCAAGGCATTCTTGTATTTTTATTGACTACTATTTACTTATATGCATAATACTCATATATAAATGTGAAATATAAGTTTTGAAATAGAGCTCATTGCAAACAAAAGTGCAATTATTATTGAAGAAATTATAATAATTTACTTGATAAATGCTACATGCAATATTGGCTATTCAGGCTAATGGGAAATGTGTCATAGGTAAATGATTTGAACTTTTTGAAGCATACGATATGTGATTTCTCAATCCATATTTTACATAAATTTTTATACTTCAATCAATTAATAATTTTAATTAAAATCATATCATATTGAAAATCAACAACACTAAAAAGTTATTTATTGACCTCTTACCTATAAAAAGCATTAATATGAGTGCATGAATGTGATATTTAATTTTTGAGATAAAAATCTATTATAAAAAAATTTTCAATTCTAAAAAAAACATATAAGTAAAGATAATGATTACAAAGTGGACTATGTAGGTCTGATTGGATGCTATCATAGATAAATTATGTCTTTGAAATTTATTTTAAGATTTTTTGTTGTTTTTTTTGTTGTAAATTTGTATTTTAAATAACTAAAATCATATCATATGAGCGATAAAAATATTATTGTTTTTACTTAGTTATATCCATTAATATGAGTGTATAAATGTGGTATATAATAACCATATACTATAAGACATTTTTTCCAAAAATAAATCTAATAATTTCTTGATAATAAGTATCAATTGGAATATTTAAGCTAATGGGTGATGGGTCATAGGTTAACACTTCAAATTCCTTCAATTGTAAGGCATTCGATTTTTAATCAATAATTTTTGTTTTTTTTTAATCAACTATTTGCGTATGTAATCATCTTATTCCATATAAGTTAATAATGGATCCATTTATTGACCTTTATTTTTCTACCACTTCGCTTGATATGAGTATTAATTTCATATTGTAAATTTTTTAAATAAAACTCCATGTAAAACAAGATAAAATAGCACACAACAAACTCTAATCAAATTCTATATTCTGAATCAAGGAAATTACACATATATTTATACAAGAAAAAGTATCAAGATAGGAATTATATCTTAGACGTACAGTAGTGTGGTTGAGAGATTCTCTCAACCACACACTAAACTAGGAGAAACTATATTCTAGCTAATTCCTATTATGTAGGAACAAACTCCTCAAATGGAGAATTACAACCATAGACAAGTAGGAATTAATTATTTCTAACTCCCCCCCTTAATGACTACTTGTCATGATTGTGATTCACAAAGTCTGGTTGTGGTCAAACATAACAAAGAATATGTCGACGTCCATATAAAAGAGCAACCATCCACCGGAATGCATGGGTACCAACCGCTGCAACCGCTAGTCCTGTAGGATGTCCTTCGCATACATGATTCTGTCAACCGTTATCACTGCATATATGTACCTAAAAATCCACCACCATCAGGAAAATTGCATGTGCAGAACCTCCAAAACAAAGAGAGATCAGTGCCTTTCTAAGCCAAATAGTCATGTCCAAATAACAATCGCAAACAATTGCACTGATTGCGCCTTTCGACGCAACTGTCAGATAGAAAAGCGCGCCGACCCTCTTGTACTTACACACACCAATATCTAAGACCGTGAGCCAGGTGTTACTACAGTCCACCTGCTCCTATGAGCACAAATCTCCTGTGTACATGTTAGCCACTCAGGCAATATGCCACCACCGGGCAAATCCGCCAACTTCAATATGCCACCACCGGGAAAATCCGATCTGCCACCACCGGGCAAATATGGAACTTAAATGTGCCACCACCAGGCAAATCCTGTAGCCACTAAGGCTCTATATGTGGTTTCTGGCTCACCACAAACCATCACTTTACGGTGACAAAAGATGGTTTCAGGCTGACCATAAACCATTACAAAGTGGTTTTAAGATCACCACGAACTTTCAAATTCCTTTACAAGGCTTACATTCCATACTTCAACATGTGAAGTTTTTGGGTACATATAATGACCATTACAACAACCAACTGGACTTGCTTATAGCATGCTAAGGAGTCTATTCCACAAACCACACTAACTCAAACAAACATCTACTTTGTTGTCCACCATAAACGTTGTTGCTGCTTCTTTATCCCATCTTTTTCATAGTTCACATCTTGGGCATCTTTGTCAAATAAATTCTTGGAACTCCATGCTTAACCTGTAATTCATTAGAGTCATGAATTCTAACAAAATAACTTTACCTACATTGAGTTAGCTAGGCTCAATAAGGCTTAATAACTTTAAACATGATTCCAAGAAACTAAATAAAGCATAAATTCTTCAGGTTTAATTTCTCTATCTCTGCCCATAGATGATTATTTTCCAAACATACCAGCAGCCATTTTTCACCAACGATACCTGTGAGGGGTCTACTGATACATAAACGGATTAATGACTTTTCACCTAGACTCAATGCAGTGCATTCAAACACTGATGGTCCAGAAATAGGCACACAGCCATACGAAGAGAACACAATTTTCCCTTCAAAAAAAATAATAATCCAGGACTCCATGGTCCAATCCTCCATTGCATTTCAGTATCCAATTCTCCTGGCATCGCAACATAATGCCACTTCCCCTGCTCACAGTATCAAGGCTTGGTAACTGCTTCCAAGCATGCTGCCTCATAATCGCTGACGTACTGCAACAACTAAGACCCATTGTCCAGCTAATCTCCTCTCAATTGAACATGCAGATCTGTATCCACAGTCTGTTTCCATCACACCGAGCACGCACAAACTTGATCACCATCCAATCTCTGATGTAACTGTCATGTCTTCATCATATCCTGCAAATTTGTTTCGTGTTGGAATGACCAGTTCGAACACACACTCAGAATTGTGACAATAGTTGGTCACACTATTGTCACTTAAATTACAATCAATTTCATTGTCATGACAGTTAATCAATATATTGCAACATCATCAGAGAATTAAAAAAAAATACATTTCGACAGTAGCATAAACTTCTCCCTCTATATATCGAACAGCTCCAACACCCAAGCTGTTTTCAACACAATGGCCACACAAACTCTCTGCAATCTTGATTCCAAGGAGTTCATATTCATATATGAACGAATCAAAACCTCCATTAATTGAACAACCTTCACCAGATGATACTCACCATTTTCTTCTGCCTCTCCTCCATTGACAACGACCTCCATATCTCCACCCCGTACACCGCTTCCACCAGCGCCAATATTTGTAGTGATACAAAGAGCAGTGAACCGATAAAACTATTCATACGCTGGCGTTTCAATCTCAAATCCACAAAAAAACTGACGACCTCAATAATTACTTTTCTGCAGGGCATGCTCTAGGGGTTTTTAGCTTTCAACCCATCTCCACACTGAACTGCACAGACCTGAAGTCCACCTGCGGGCCATGGAGAGCACCGGCTCTTCTTCGATCTTCTTCAGAATGATTTTCAGAGTTGGAAATCCCTTTACATCATATTCCCTAGCCAAAGCATCAACTTTAACCAATACAATGGGTGGATCACGATTTTTAAGACTAGCTACAGCTTTCTCATACTCAGGAGCAAGGCGCTTACAATAACCACACCATGGGGCATAGAATTCCACCACAATGAATGGATGGCTTGAAAGGGCCTCCGAGTAATTGTTTGCACCGAGGGTAAGAACTGTTTCTACTTCCTCTTCAACTTCTGATTTACACAGATTTACCACCGAAAACAAGATCAGTGCAAAGAAAACCCAACGTAGGATCGCCATGACTGTATATACAAACCTGTATATCCAACTTCAGTTGCATCGAGAACACCGCTCCAGAAGGAAGATCCACGAATACCAACTGCACCAGCGAGGTGTCTCTTCATCAGATTTGACCAAGTTGTTCTATCACTATCCCTTGATCGATGGCGGTGCAATCGGACGAGGGAGTAGGAGCGAGAGCCTCTACATTGGCAGAAGGTGCGAAGATATTAATCAACAGGAATGTGACATACCATATTAACATTATATTTAGAGATCATCAGCATTATCACAGAGACCGACGAGAAGGCCATCTCTGCTGAAGAATAACAAGAAATGTCGATGTCAGCAGACAAGAAAATCAAGAAAGGAAGAAAAGAAGAGCTGCGGCAGCTACAAATTCACCATAATCTAGCATGCCATTCTTATCAACACCATTCTTATCAGGTTCACCATAATCTAGCATGCCATTCTTATCAACACGTGCTCACACAAACATCTGCTGCGCTCCTTTCTAGACAAATACAGAATTGTGGTATGCAGATCTTCAGCCTCCTTCCAGTAGTTTCCATATTGAAACTGGCCTTCACTTTCCCAACTTCAATGTCCTGCCTTTTGAACCTTTCATTCTGATCTTTAATCTTGTCACAGACCATCTTTAGATCACAAGTCACATTGAACATATCTTCAGCATTAGGGTGGAACTCGTGAAAGAGACTCTTCTCACCCATTCCCAACTTTAAATATTTAAGTGTGATCATCAAAATACACTTCATTTGCATGGCATTTGTTTTATTGATAAGCTCTGCAAGAATGAAAGTTTTTTCCTCTCTATTTTCAGTTGTTGCCAATCGATCCAGCAAATCATTTACATCTTTAATCTTTAAGCCACCTAAAGCGGTCCTTTGCCTTTGGTACAAAACCTCTGCTGCGACCATGGGAAAATCGCCGGCGTTGGCACCTGCTTTCTGTCTGCCTTTCCGCCAATTCAAGAGCTTTTGGGCGTCATGGGAATCCTTTGATATCCCCAAATATTCCGTCAAAAAACTGGCAAGATGCGCTTTCTTCAGCTTATATGCACCCCTTTCTCTATCCAGCCCCGACCTTATCAGACGAATTGCGCTAAAATACTCCCGCGTTATCAAAATTAAAAAAAATCAGTCCATGATTGTGGATACACCTGGGACGCAAGTCCACACAGATGGTTGTGGCCTTCACCAGCCTTCCCCACGAAGTTCATCACAGTCACCGTGCTGCACCAAGCTCCCACAGCAGGTTTTCGAAACATCTTTCATGCCACAGCCTCAAACCAAGCTCGATGGACAAACAAACAACTAAACAATAAAACTCTTGTTTTCTCTAACTACCTCAGCCTTGGGGCGGGAGCGGTGCCTCAGGCTGCGAGCGCTGCGACACCAGACCAAATAACACACAACAAACTCTAATCCAAATTCTATAATGGATAAAGGAAGTGCACATGTTTATACCAAACTTAAAGTGGACAGAATTCTCCTATTTGAACGTACGGTAGTGTGGTTGGAAAATTCTCTCAACCACACACTAAACTTAGGAAAACTATGTTACAATTCTGTGTGTGACAAGAAACACAATCAAATAGGTACAGCGGGGCAAACTGATGAAATTAATTATTCTGTTAAACAAAATGTTAATAAAACATGGAAAAATTAATTAAAAACATGTTAAGTGGGCCATGTAGATTAATTAAAGAGATAGATCATAAATGGTTGTATTTAAACTTTTGCAACATAAGACATTTATTTTCCCATCCACTTTAACATTTTTTCATTTTCAATTCTTAAATAATTTACTTGTAATTTAAACAATCTCATAGAATCCACCATGACTCGAAGCTATTTACTGTATTCTATTTGGTTATATGCATTAATGGAAGTTTATAAATGTGTTGTATTTTTTAAATGTAGCTCCTAATGGAAATAAATATATATTTCTTATAAAACAAATTAGAAGTAATGGATAATAAGTTACAAGTGGTCTAATATAAAGCCATTTGTTGACTTTTATTTGGTTATCATGAAGTTTAATATAATTGTATAAATGTGACATTGTTTTTTTGAAATAAAACTCCATGTAAAATGAAATGTTTTTCCTTACAAAACATGAAATAATTAATTGATAATGAATAATAAGTATATTCCTCAAGTTACCTTAAGATACAGATAATTAATAAATGCATTTCAACTTTTTACAACATACACCATTTGATTTTCCCATCCCTATTAACATGTTGTAAATTTCAATTCATAAATATATAATTTCTAATCGAAATAATAAAAACCAACTAGACATAAAGCATGACATATTAAATTATATTTAGTTATATGCATTGATACAAGGTTATAAATGTATTATATTTTTGAAATAAAGCTCTTAATGTAATTAACGATACATTTTTTAGAAAAAAATAATTCAAAATCAATCGATGATGGGTTCTAAGTGGTTTATTCTATTTTCAATCGATAACTTTTTCTAACTGTGCATTTCAAATCAATTAATTTTATATAAAATCATGCCACATAAGTCGATAAGTCAAGAAACAATTGATTGATTTTTATTTACCTATCATTTGGCTTAATATGAGTGTATAAATGTGACATTGTTATTTCTAAAAGAAAACTCTATGTAAAAAAAATGTTTTCTATTAAAACATGGATTAATTAATTAATAATTAGCATTAAGTAGACTATTCAAGCTCATTCAAGAGTTGTGCCACAAATGAACATATTTAAACTTTTTTCCACCATATGACATGATTTTCCCATCAAGATTAACATTTTGTAAAGTTCAATTATTAAATAAACTATTTGTAATTAAAATAATCTCATAGAAGCTAACAAGGCCTGAGGCTATTTATTGTATTCCATTTAATTATATGTATTCATACAAGTTTATAAATGTAATATATTTTTGAAATAAATCTCTTAATTTAAGTAAAGATACATCTTTTAAAAAACTTATTAGAATTTGTTGATAATGGGTTTTAAGTGCTTTATTTAGACCACATGGAAAATCATGTGTAATAGAGAAATGACTTTTAATGCATATTTAATATTCAAAATTAATATTTTAATGATAGTTTATTAGTAGTTACATTAAGTATTTAATAATTAAAGACAATGAGGACTTATATAAATTTCAACTAAAATCCATAAGTTGTGTTTCACTTTTATTAATTCCCCATTAACAATTCTTATCATTTTCTGCTCTTGGTGAAAGTAATCATCAATCATGGTTTTTCGTACAATAGGTTGGAACTATTACATTAGGACCATTATTAGTTTTTGACAATTTTGACAAGGAGAGATAAATATCTGGATTGCCATCAAGTGTACTATTTTTTGAAAACCCTTGCTTCCACTACTTACTTGTCTATGTATATTAGTTCTCAACGAGCACTAATTCTTGTTTACTTCAATTTGTGACAGTGTCCATCATAATGCAATGACTTGAATACCCATTTAAGAACCAGCATTCGATGTACTTGGCTTTGAGTGGAGATAGATCAATGATACCCAACCTTCTTGAAATACCTAGATAACAGTGCCTAGCTTTTATACTGGATGCATGGATGTTGTAAAGAAGAATTATCACCTCCTCATTAGTGTTACTTAAAGGCATGAAAGGGTATAAAATTTAGCACATTGTTTTTTACTAAGTTTCTAGTAGACAAGTTTCAAAGCAATGCAAGGGAGGCACCTCCTTTCCACTTACACTAAGATCCTCACATCACCATTATTCAATCAAAAACTCTCGCACAGGTTGTGGGAAAGGGGGTTAGAGTCATCTAACACAAAAATCAAACATCGATGACTCTAGTATGCTATCCATAACTATAATATATTTCTTGGATGTTAGACATACTAATATGATTTACCTTAAATAAATTGTTTCTAGGTGTTTTATTTAACACTCGTATTATGCATTGATACTATTGTACTTAACAACCCCATGTTTGACCTATTAATGCTCTCTAATTGGTTTGACATTCCTAGAATTATTTTTATCTTAAATTAAGTTAATATGGTGATTTAAAAAATAATTAATTAAGTTGAAAGCCTTGTAATATAATACTTCCAAATTTAATGAAATATGTGTTATTTGCGCCATATTCTAAGGTTTTCTAAGGTTTTAGCCCCCGCTTTCCACTTCTAAGCCTCATTTCATGTGTTAAGTCCTCTGTTAGCCTCTTTAGCCATTTTTCTTTCCTCCAAGCTGGAAATCACACTTTTTAAATCAGAATTAAGTCATGGATAACTTATTTGCATGGGTAGAAGCATGGTAGACAGGCCAAAGGACAAGTGAAGTGAATTTAGCCATTTGGCCAACTTAAATTTGGTTTAGAATTAGTTTCCTTTCTGCCATTTATTTTCTACAAATTAAATTAGTTTCATTCTTGTCATTTATTTTTAGCAATTTAATTTAGTTTCCTTTCTTTCATTTCCTTTCTGCAACTTAGTTTAGTTTTAGTGAAGTGTGAAAGAGTTCACGGAGAGCCTTTAGAAATAGCACCATTTTGTAAAGAAGAAGAGGATGACATGAACATAATGCATCTGCTGTGTATATATCACTGTCACCTCCAAGTTTGTAGGAACCCCGTGTTGATAAAGTAAAGTAGGGTAGCCCCTGGAGTTGCGGCACTCTTGGTGCAATACCAAGGCTCACCAAAAGTCTGCACTAGAACTTGTTCAAGTGGGGCTACAAGAGCTGAAGGTGTAGGTGAGCCAGATTCAAGTGATCGTCGCTCAGGAGAGCTAGACCAACGTGCACGTCACAAACATGCAACCATTAGAAATTTATCTACCAACCACTGGGGATGCCCTGTTAGTCCAAATCCCCACACTAGCAATTCATGTGGGCACAAGATGATGTGTTCAATTCTGGGGAATGGGTGATATAAACATTAACATTTATGTGTTACCTGCAGGGAAATTACACTTAATGCACTCCGTGATCGCGGATGAGATTCAATACAGAGATGCTATCGTACACACTCATACCATGGAAGCCCAGTAGAAGGAAAGTCAAGCACACCAACATCAGTAAAAAGTAGAAGTAGCCTGCTGAGAAGCCAAAGCACAACACGTTGTGATAGAAGCAAAAATCCCCCAAGTCTGCCAAGATATTCCAGCTGTCGTGGCCACAACTGCTCCTGAGGAGAAATTAGTAGGATTAGCTATTGTGGTGAAAGCAACATGCATTGAGGTGAAAAAAATCAAAACAAAATACAAACAACAAATTTTCGATCTTAAGACAAAGTTGTAGCTCGAGACTCCACCAGAGGTTCACGTGCAAAGAAAAGCCGAAGTCAAGCAAGCCTGAGATAGTATTTCTGTTGTAGTCGCCTAATGTGAAGATATGTTAGATGAATCCATGATCGTTTGGACTTCAGTTCAGAATGATCCAGTTTTTCAGCAGATGTGCGACGCACTCCATTAGAAGGAGCAACATTTTGAAGAAATCAAGATAGTGGCACCAACCTTGGTTCTGACACAGCAGCTAACTTTTCTGTAGGAGTACGAGACCATCCAAATATATATTGAACAATTGCGGCGCAAAGAAAAACTACTTGAAGCATGTATGGAATAATGGCCGAAGTGTCCTCGGACACGTAATTTTATTAATCAGAAAAACAATTACATTTGGAATTATGAAAGATTTTACACATGAACAACAAAAACACTCTTGCAATGAGCTATTTATATGCTCAATGTCCTAAATTGCACTAATTATGGATCACTTATTAAATAACAAGTGTCCACTTACATTAAATACTATTCCAAATAACTAGCTAACAAAAAGGCCTAAGATATGACACATATGGAGAGTCATATCTTGTTACAACAATAAGCTAATTCTAAATGTCTCCATAAACTAATTAAATATTCTAGAATAATAATTATTAATTTGATATCTTAAATTAATAATTATTTTATTCAAAATTTATAACCTATGATAATATTTATTTTTGGATCATCTAACATTCCCCCCTATGATCCAAAGATACATTACAACAGATACCAAGTTCATCCCTAAACTTAGTAAATTTTACTCTCCCAAGAGGTTTCGTGAAAATGTCGGAGTTCTGATCTTCTGAAGGACAATAAATCGGCTTGATGACATCCTTTACAATGAGTGATCTGATATGATGATACTTGGTGTCCACATGCTTTGTCTTTGAATGAAAAACTGGATTCTTAGCAAGCTTTATTGTTGACTAATTGTCAATGAATAATGAAGTAGCTTCTGTTGGAGGAATTCCCAAGTCCTGTTAAAATCGACGTAACCAAACAATCTCACATGATGCTTCCCATGCTAAAATGTACTCTGCTTGTGCTGAAGAAGTTGCCACTGTAGCTTGCTTCTTGCAACTCTAGGAAATTGCATCTGACCCCATGTTCATTAAGTAACCTGAGGTTGATGCCCTGTCATTAATATTTCCCATAAAGCCGGCATCTGAAAATCCACCAAGTACAAAATTTTTAGTCTTGTTTTAAAGAATACCAAAATA
Source organism: Pinus albicaulis (assembly GCA_034641835.2). NCBI lineage: Eukaryota > Viridiplantae > Streptophyta > Pinopsida > Pinales > Pinaceae > Pinus > Pinus albicaulis. The sequence continues at coordinate 960,760,280 of CM076578.1, read as the reverse complement.
TTTTGTTCCTTGGATATATCAAAGAACTCTTTTGGCTACATTCCGGTGGCTGTCTAGTGGTTCCTGCATAAAACGTGATAGAATAATAACTGCATAAGATAGATCAGGACAAGTGGTTGTTAAATAAATCAAGCTGCCAATCAACTTTCTGTAAGTAGTGCTGTCCACCTTCCCCCCCCCCTTCAAATTTTGAAAGTTTCAAGTTTTGTTCCATAGGGTTAAGGACAGGCTTGCAATCCTGCATTCCAAATCGCTGAAGAATTTCTGCTACATACTTACTCTGAGAAATGAAGATCTGATGTGGAGATTGGAATGCTTCAACTCCAAGATAGTAGTGAAGTAGTCCCAAATATTTCATCTTAAAACCTACATGTCACTCCTTTTTCACCTGTTCAATGTGATCGTCATTGTTGCCTGTGATGATCAAATCATCACCATACATAATCAAAATCACTAGATTTTTACCTTGTTGGCGTACATACAAGATATCATCAGATTCACCCGATGAAAACCAACTTTGCGAAGGTATTCATCCATTTTGGCATATCAAGCTCGGCGGGCTTGTTTTAACCCGTACAAAGCCTTTATCAGTTTGCAGACTTTATGTTATTATCCCTCAATTTCAAAACCTGGTGGTTGTGTCATGTACACTTCTTCCTATAAATCGTTGTTGAGAAAAGCACTTTTTACATCCATTTGATGAACTTTCCATCCTTTTTGAGCTGCTAAGGCAAGTGTGAGGCAGATGGTGCTCCATTTAGCTGTAGGAGAAAATGTTTCCTCATAATCTATCCCTTCCTTCTATGCAAAACCTTTAGCAACAAGTCTTTCTTTATACTTGTCAATATCACTATTTTTCTTGTACTTGATTCGATAAACCCATTTTCATCCAATAGGTTTAACATGCTAAGGACAATCAAAAATTTGCCAAGTGTTGTTATCTTGAATGGCCTGATATTCATCAACCATAGCCTGTTGCCATGCTTTATGTTTTACTGCCTCTTGAAAAGAAGAAGGTTTAGTAAAATCATTTTCTATTAAAGAAAATTTGCCTTCATTTTGTTTTGACCCCCTTCTTCCTGTTTTATTTTGTTCATTAGACCTTACATATTTCAAGAGTTGAACCGCCCATTTCGGAAATTTGTTTTCACTAGTTTGGGCTTGTGAAAAATCACCATCATTAAAAAGAGGGTTGCTGTAAACTGATGTTTGTTGAGAAACCGCAGGTTCTAGGGGCAGAGAGTCATTGTCAAAAGAACTGCTGTTGCTAGGAGAGTTGGATGAACTGCTAGAAGACCTAGATGGCGTTGATGAAGAAGATGGATTGGATGAATCATCGTGAGATGAAGGAAACTCTAGTTCATACCAACTTGGTGAATTTGGTTGACTTTGTAAATTTCCATGTCTTTTATCAGTTTTTGTTTCTAACTTTCGAAGAAGACTTTCAACTTCTTCAGCACTCTTACTCCCATTTTTATCAAATATCACATCTCTTCTTACAATAAATTTCCCATTTGAAAAAATTTGGTACCCTTTCTTCTCATCAGAATACCCGATCATTGTGCACTTTATGCTTCATGCATCAAGCTTAGTTCGTTTTTCCTTGGGAACTAAGGCATAACAGATAGATCTGAAAACTCTGAGATGCTTAACCCATGGTTTGAATCCAAACTATGCTTCATAAGGTGTGATTCCATCTAAAGAAGCTGTGGGAGATTTGTTTCTCAAGTAGATAGTGGTATGAACTTCTTCAGCCCAATATGAAGGACTTAACTTTTTGAAAGTTAACATAGATCGTGCCATTCCTAACAAGGTACAATTCATTATTTCTACTACCCCATTTTGCTGCAGAGTGTAGACATTGGTAAGATGTCATTTTATTCCATTTTCCATGAAATACTTTTTGAATTCATTTGAAGTGAATTCTCCGCCGTTGTTAGTTTGAAGAGTGAAAATCTTCTCGTTTACTTCATTTTCAATAAGCTTATGAAAATTTTTGAACTTTTCAAATGCTTCTGACTTTTTCTTCAATAAATATACCCATGTCATCCAACCAAAATCGTCAATAAAAGTAAAAAATATCTGCAACTTCCAAGTGAAGTTGGGAAGGGTCCACAAATATCATTGTGAACCAACTGCAAATGCCTGTCTTCTTACCAGGAACTAGTGGGAAAATTCTCTCGATGTTGCTTTCCAAAAATGAAATATTCACACTTTGCATTTTCCCTTTTGAAGGTTGGAAGTCCTTTAACCATGCCTTATTTTTGTAATTGAGAGAGACTGTCAAAGTTGAGATGGCCATATCTGAAATGCCATAATATGATTGGTGAAATATCTGTACTTTATGCGCCTACAAAGTCAGAATGTCTTGGAATAACTGTCCCTTTCATCCTTAACAGTTTTCCATATTCATAACCTGTCATTACTATTTGCATGTTTTCTTTGACTCAGTTGATTTTAACTGAGCCATATTCCATAATCACTGTATGCCATGCTTGTCGAATTGTGACTAAGGACAACAAATTTTTCTTGAATGTTGGGACATACCATACATTAGAAATCATTCTTTCTCCGATGCCTGGTAAAAAAAATTTAACTACACCTTTTCCTGAAGGAGTATGTTTGGTTTTGTCAGCAATATAGATTGAATTAAGATGACATTCTTTGAAACTCCAAAAGAAGTCACGTCAAAATTTCATGTGTTGAGTTACGTCTGTATCAAGAATCCATGCATCTTCATAATCACTTCGGAGAAAGCTTGAAACCTGTAAAGATAGTGCTTCTTTGTTTGTGAAAAAATATTCGGAACTATCAGGATCATCTTCATCATTTGCAAACTGAGCTGAGTTTGGATGAAACTTAGAAATTTTGTCATTAGAAGTTCTACAATCTGCTGCATAATGACCAACTCTGTTACATCGCCTGCAAATAATTTGACTCAAATCGGTGCCTCTTCCCTGAGACTATCCTCTACCTTAATACTGTCCTCGATTTCTTCTTTGTCCTCTGGTTTTAGTTTGTCCTCTTCTTGGACTATGTCCTATGCCTTGATGATATCCTTTGTTTTGATTGTTTCCTTTGCCTTGAAAATTGTTTCTGCCTGAATTAGAGCCTCTGTTGGAATTGTTTCCTCTGTGTTGACTGTGACCATGACCTTTCACTGCTTGATTTGGATTGAAACTACCTCTTCCTTTGTTTCTAGAACTCTCAGCTGAGGAGTTACTTAAACTGGCTTCAGTGAGGAAGAAATCTTCCCCAATCTGCTTCTTCTTCCTGAAATTTTTATCATGTTGTGCTAACATGTCACTCATTTCATCAAATTTGATCTTCTATAACTTGCCAGTGACTTGCAAATTTTCCAAAAAATGAGTATATGATAATGGCAATCCAGGAATTAAAATTGTAGTTAAGAAGCTTTCATCAACAGCTTGAAAACCAACATTGATGATTTCTTGCTTAATGTTTTTAAGTCATGAAATGTACTCAAGGACATCACCACCTTCAGTTAATTTCTTTTGAAGCAATTTTAATTGAAGATCAACCTTCTTTGATTCAGGTTGTGTATCAAAGATATCTTTGAATGTATGTAAAGAAGCCCATGCATCTGAAGAATTCTCAATGTGTATGTACATTTCATTACTAACTGAAGCTTTTATAAGAGCTAATGCCTTGGCATATTTTATTTCCCATTTTGCAAGTGAATCTAGATCTGTTGGTTTATTTGGCTTAATGTTGCCATCACAAATGCCATGCCACAATTCATTAAAAATAAGAGTGCTTTCAATTAGACATCGCCATGTCTTATATATTTCACTCCTTCTAGCTTATCAGTTTCAAAGAACAAATTAATTAATTTCGACATTGGAGTGTTGAAGCAGTGCACCAAAAGAATCAAGCACAAAAAATTGAGAAAATCATCACACCACGACACACGCCACACAAAAAAACAATCTATCAGGGCTTTCCCTTGACCCTCGTATAGTCGTCGAAACAGGAGAAAAATGACTTAGCTTTGCACTTGGCTCTAGTCAATTTCTCAAATATTTACAAGGTAACTTTAAAAATTTGACTTTTACAATGATGTGCTTGCACAATGTGGTAAAAAAAAAAATTGTTACCCCCCCTCAAAGTAAAATTACTTTGAGTCACACTTATCTCTCCATAAACAAATTACAAAAAATCGCCTTATTACTCCAAAAAATTACACATAACCTTATTACTCCAACAAATTACAAACTTATTACTCCAAAAAAAAATATTACAATGTTCTTAAAAAAAAAATCTACTTATTCCTCCAAATACAAGGTTCTACTTCACCTTATTGCACCAAAGTGCTACTTCACCCATATTACAAATATTTAAACTTATCTCTTCACAATAATAAAATTTAACAAACTTTGTAGAGTTAAGCATCAAACAGTGGAAATTTTGGATAAGTGCATTTAAGAAGTGGGCATTGCTGATAGTGAGACAACCGTTGTTCAATGCTGTGGGACAGCCATGGTTCAATGTTGTTGTTTAATTTACACTCTTGAGCTCCCCTTGACCACAATTTCGCATAAAATTATATAAAATATACTGCACCTAAACAAAATTACTGTGCAGATCTAAAGAAACATAAATTTCCCCACCATCTTCGGTGCTTTCTTGCATCTCAATTGATGAAAGGGCGCCAATAAAATGGTTGAATTAAAGGCATCCTTGGTCCTTTGCGCTGTAGTATTCACATGCACATTGACTGTGACCACATTAGGAGAACAATGTTGGCTAGATGCATAGGAAAAATGATTGGAAAAACAAGTCATCGATCGCTCTTTCACACAATCAATTATGATTTCCCTTTACACATCGGTTGTCCTTCCATTTGATTCCATTTTTTTCAAAAGCTCGAATCCCGTTGCTTTATCCATTGATCCATATACGATACTGTACACACAATGTTCTGTCTATGTCAAGGAAAAAGCCGAGTGTGCAAGGTAGAAAGAAGAAATGAGTGCACTCCAAAAAGCGTGGTTCTATAATGCATATGTATTCTTCAATGAGTTGCAGTTCGAGGAAATCCCTGTGCCAAAACTAAATCCAAACCCAAAGACAAAAAATGGAGATGTAGCATAGCAGTAGTTAGATGCAGTAATTAGATACTGCTCATGGGATCACAATTTTTTTTATTTTCTTTTAAATCTGGAAATAAATTTAATGTCATGATGTCGTTCAATTCATTCAACGCTGCTTTAATTCAAATCTGATTCAATCTTGAACAACTCTCGTGGGTGCCTAAAAGGATTTGCTTCTAAAATGCTACTAGAAGGAGTTATATGGTTGGATTGTTGAATTCGGTAGAAACTGTCACACAGATTTTGCAGAAAACTTATTTTGTAAAAAAATGATTTTAGAATTTACAAATCTAAAATCATAATAAAATTTCTATAAGTTTAAAACAAAAAAATTAACAAATTCCATACCAATCATTTGCTGATCAATTCAATGGAGTTTTCCAAGAACTGGTAGAACTCGAATCTACTCCTCATATTCACTACATCATTACCGTAGCTATGATACCACAATAATGGTCGAAGTGTCCTCAGACACGTAATTTTACTAATCAGAAAAACAATTACATTTGGAATTATGCAAGAGTTTACACCCGAACAACAAAAACACTCTTGCAATGAGCTATTTATATGCTCAATGTCCTAACTTCCACTAATTATGGATCACTTATTAAATAACAAGCATCCAATTACATTAAATACTATTCCAAATAACTAGCTAACAAAAAGGACTAAGATACGACACATTTCGAGAGTCATATCTTGTTACAACAATAAGCTAATTCTAAATGTCTCCATAAACTAATTAAATATTTTAGAATAATAATTATTAATTTAATATATTAAATTGATAATTATTTTATTCAAACTTCATAACCTATGATAATATTTATTTTTGGATCAACTAACATGCAACCGTGGGTTGAGGAAACGCTTCAAATTTTGCAGACGCTGGATAACACTCTAAATACTATTCAGTGAACTCAGCGCAGCATAGAGATGGCCACTGAAGGGCCCACCACAGAAAAATTGGTTCATCAAGTGCATGGAACTGCAACACAAAGCTTGGAATTAGTTCTCCTTCTAAAATATTATGTCAGCACACTTCAAGCCAAGATCAAGGAAGAGGTGCCTCAATGACTCGGGAGGAGTCACATGTTTGAGTTGGGGGCTTATTGGAGCGGGGTCCCTTGAGGCACAATTTTGATCTAATTTTGTATAATTATGTATGTGCATGATTCAAAAATGAGTCAAGGGGATTTGGGGTGGGTCAAAGTCCCTTATTTTGATATAAATAGGTTTAAGGGTAAATTGTGGGCCTCAAACCATGGTTTGAGACCATAGTATCTACGCGCAAAAATATTATAAATAGATAGCTCAAATCTAAGTAGAAAATTTAATTTTAAGACTATTATTCATTTTTATGCATCTGTAATGCATTGTAAAGGGTTTTTGTCTAGGTTTGGTTGAAAGGCTCCTACTGGCTGTCTGCGCAGAGACCTAGTCTTGGCTGTGTGCATGAAGACGTAGTCCTGGATGTGTGTGGACTCCGTTGGCTATGTGCACGGAAGGGTTATGTAAGGGAAAGTCTGATGTACTGAAAGGTTCTAAATATTAATAGAAAGGATGGAATTTGGTGAACTTCTTATGTTTTGATCTGAGTTATTTAATGTTTCTATTCTGTTGAGTTCGCATTTTTTTCTATTGATTATTGTATAATGAATATATGTTATGGTTATGCATATTGATGATTGATAAATTTGGTTAATTAATTGCACATTATTTAGATCTGGATCTAGTTCTGTTATGTTATATGTGCTAAGGTAACTAGAAAATTTGTCTTATTTTGTTAAATATTGCACACTCTCTGCGATTCTGCTTTATTTTGTTGCACGCATCTGTTTATGGTTGATATAAGTCTGCATTCTATTTTCTTAGGACCACTTCATTATTTTCTCCCCCCAGGGTGCAGAAAATTGGTTCCATCACGCCCCCATACTACTTTAGGTGAGACTTTGATATGCACAAATAGGTCATTTCCGAAAGGGCCAATAGTTGGAGGGCTTGTTGCTTTATCTATAAACTCTGAACCTAGGTCAGGACTCCTCAAGCCAACATGGAGTATGTTATTTATTTCTTTTAAAAGTTAACAATAGTTTCATCCACATATATTTTCCATCGATTTGGTTTTAAGTGGTAATATTAATTTATTTATATTCAAATTTAGCAGTAATCTCATTGAGTACCTTTCCCACTGATTTTTCTTCAATGAGTATGATTCAATTGCTTTCTTTTCACATTTAACGATCATGTCACTGACATACTTTTTCCATTGATTTGGTTTCAAGGGGTATGTGTCAATTTCTTTCCTTTAAAATTTTACATTAGTGTAATTGATGTACCATTTTCATCAATTTAGTTTTAAGGGTTATGAGCCAATTGTTGTCTTGTTAAATTTAGCATTGGTTTCATCAGTGCACCCTTTCCATTGATTTAGTTTCAAGTGGTATGATTCAATTTTTTTTTCCAAATTTGACATTAGTGTTCTCGACATATCTTTTCCATTAAATCAATTTCAAGGGGTATGATTCAATTGTTTCCATTCCAATTTTAACAATAGAGTCATTGATGTAAATTTTCCACCGATCATTTTTCAAGGGGTATCAGCGTATTGCTTTATTTTCAAATTTAACATTAGTGTCATTATCGTGTCTTTTCATTTAATTTTATTTCAAGGGATATGAATCAATTTCTTTCCTTTGAAATTTAACATTAGTATAATTGACATACTTTTTCTATCGATTCCATTTGAGGGTATGATTTAATTGCTTTTCTTCCAAATTTAATGTTGGTGTTATAGACATATCTTTTCCATTGATTCAATTTCAAGGGATATAGTCAGTTTCTTTCTTTTCAAATTTAAATTTAGTTTCGTTGACACACATTTCCTTCGATTTGTTTTCAAGGGGTATCAATCAATTGGTTTCTTTAAAAATTTAACATTAGTGTCATAGGAATACCTTTTCCATCTATTTGGTTTCAAGGATTATGATTCAATTTCTTTCTTCTAGATCAATTTGGTTTAAGTGGGTATGAGTCAATTTCTTTCATTTCAAATTTATTGTTCATCGATGCACCTTTTCATGATTATATTTTTTAATGGGTATGAGTCAATTTATTTCTTTTCGTAAACATTAGTTTCATCATCTTACCATTTCGATCAATTTGGTTTAAGTGGGTATGAGTCAATTTCTTTCATTTCAAATTTAACATTAGTGTCATCAACATTCATTTTTCACCGATTTGGTTTCAAGGGATATTAGTAAATTTATTTCTTTTCAAATATATCATTAGTGTCATCAACGTACATTTTCTCATCAATTCTATTTCAAGGATAATGAGTGAAATGTTTTCTTTTCAACTATAAATTTAGTGTCATTGATTTTTCTTTTCCATCGATTTAGTTTGAAGGGGCATAATTCAATTTATTTATTTTGAAATTTAACATTAGTGTCATTGAATTACCTTTTCCATTGATTCAGTTTCAAGGGGTATGAGTTAATTTCTTCCTTTTGGAGGTTAACATTAGTAGAACCGACATATATTTTCCATTGATTTAGTTTCAAGGGGTATGAGTCAATTGGTTCCTTTTAAAATTTAGCATTAGTGCCATCGAAATATATTTTTAATTGATTCGTTTTCAAGGGGTGTGACTAAGTTTCTTTCTTTTCAAATTTAACGTTAGTGTAATCTACATAAATTTTGGATCAATTTGGTTTTAAAGTGTATGATTTTATTTCTTCCTTTTCAAATTTAAAATTAGTTTCATAGATGTATTTTTTCCATTGATTATGTTCATAGGGGTTTGACACAATTTCTTCCTTTTCGAATTTAACATTAGCGTCATCGATTTACCTTTTCCATCGATATGGTTTCAATGGGTATTAGTCAATTTCTATCTTTTCAAATTTTAACTTAGTGGCATCGACATACCCTTTTCTTTAATTAGTTTCCATGGGTATGATTCAATTACTTTCTTTTCAAATTTAACATGAGTGACATCGACATGTCTTTTCCATTGATACAATTTCAAGGGGTATGTGTTAATTTATTTCTTTTCAAATTTCACGTTGATGTCATTGGTGTAGATTTTTCATCAATTCGTGTAATATTCCTAATTAGCTTTCAGCTAGTTGGAATAATAATTTTTTCTTTTGATGATAAGACAGGTGAATAAGTGGGTCGAGAGACCCATAAATCTATTTAGTAGGAATAAAACCACTTCTCATGTGAATGTGGATCATTTTATTAGTTGTATAAAGCACCTAGAGGTATGAATAGGGGATGAAACATGTGGATAGGGTCAAAGTTGACCAAATCAACAACACTGTTATGAAGATAGTGAAGATTTAATTGAGGACAACAGTCATAAAGGAGGAGTGTATGCATGAGAGTATATTATTTAATGAGTGGGACCCAGGGCGAGGAATCTCACCAAGCATATAAGGAAGAGTATGGTAGCCATAGAAGGCATTCAGAATATTGATATTGTATTGGTCTCTTATGAATTTTTTCATGCTTTAGCTGTTTAGCTAAGTCTACTGTCATGTTTAGCACAAGGGGTTTTCCGAGCGAAAATACCACCCTCATCCTTGGGGGAATTCGAGTGCCTACTTAGGAGAGGTTCATTGAGCATCATTTCCACTATTAGGCTTCATGCCAAGCTTCAACCTTCATCCATAGTGCAACATCCTTCAGGGTTGTGTTGTTTTTCAGGGTAGCAGCAGTGGAGGGTTGATAGACCCAATTTCTGAGCTTATTTTCCAGTGGAGGGGGAAGCCCTTCATCTGGGATGCTATTGAGGAAGTTCTTAGAGCTTTATTCCACCTTCCGACATCAGGACAAGAAACAAAATTCACCTACAGCGCAGTCTCTCCAGAAACTGCGTTATTTTGCAGTGTAGTTGCAGTGGGAGGTCAAGTACCCAAGTTCTTGACCCTGTTTTCCAATGAGGGTATCAGCCCTTCATCCAGAAAGGTTGTGAGGAGAGATAAAAACCATTTTCGAATTAGATAAGCCACCTCACACCAGTGTTCCAGTTGCATAGCATTATTCAACCCTAGATCTCCACAAAAATATACTATGTCCACTTCCTTTGAAGAGGAAGGCGAATGACATGGAGATAGAGGAAAATTAGATCATGAGACTCTAAGTTATTATCTTGTAGAGTAAAAGTCTCAATCAAATTATTTTAAGGAGAATATAACTCTCCAGCAGTTTATCCAAATCAAAGAAGAACAGAGACCTTGCAGCAGCAGTAGAAGAAAAAGACATAATAGATTCCTATTGTCTACATTTGATGGGTTATCCACAAGCACATTAAAGGCTTTGAAGAAGAAGTTATATGAATTCTTCCTACTATGCCCAGTAGGAGAAAGAGAAGTTGTTTAGATTGCAGCACTGCACCTTGAGGGTGAAGCAAAGGATTGGTGGTTCAACCATTTGAAACATGCAAGAGTGTCTGCTTATGTAGATTTTACTCCAAAGATGATCAAGAATAAAACCAGAGGTAGTTCCTATTGAGAAATTTCCCGACATTGATGAGAAAGCGCATGAGGAGCCAAGGGAAGATGTCAACATTATCACTCCGGGAGAGGAGCAACTTCCACCACCTTCAGCTGCAATATTACTTACTTCAGGAGAGGGAACACTTGCATCTTTGCAAGATGGTATTGATCTCTTGACATTAGGAGTCCCATGTGTTATCACCAAAATAGGTCTTGATAGGCTGTTGGTCAGGCTACCTTAGTGTAACTATTTCAAACCAGACTTTTAGTTGAGGCTTAGCCTCCTCAACCTGAGAGGGCTCTCTCAATAGGTTTATGATTTTCAAATAAGGATTAGATGACTAACTCTATGAGTAAAATGGATAAAAATGGATAATTGGTTGTACTACTAATAAAAAAAAATCTATTGGGCTTATAGAGTCAAATGTGTTTTCACAAAACATGACTATCAACTTCATATGGAAGTCAAGGCATTTCAGGGTTTAGATACATCAACAAAATAGTAGGACAAAAAATAAACACAGTTCATGAACATATGAAGGAAGTTAGAGCACCTTACATGAATTATATGTAACCTACATTCATGCCACTGCTAGTAATTGAAAGAGGAAAACCATGAGAATATCAAACATAAATAACCCTTTCTGAATCCCAAGTGATGAAACCAATATATTTGTATTAATAATAAAAACACAATCTTTTCTACAACAAAACATTATGATTGTTAATGAAAATTGCCAACCCTATGCAATTTGACTTCTTGTCTTTTATAAAGTCATAATTACATTCTTGGATTCTCTCCAATCACTTGAGAAAAATTCGAATTTTCTATCTTGACACCTATCAACTGCTAAAACAAACTTTTATTTACATCTAATAGTTAAACTGTCTGTTTCGGAGACCTAATACAAATAGGATTAAAACTCTTTATCATAACTTAACAACCTTATCCAAATATTAAATATTCTATCTGACAGTTTTTCCTCCTAAACTTCGACCTTGATGATGTCCATCTCCTTGCTATTTGAATGTATTGATTTGCCTCTTATCTGCCTTGAAAGATAGGAACATTCTCCCTGCAAAATAGCTATGGTGTTTCATTTATGTTTCCTTAAATCATATGCTGACAAACTTGTGCTCAAAACATGTGGCAAAGTCTTATTAAGCTCTTGTGACTTCGTCCTTCTAGTTGCGCCCAAAAAAAACCTTTGAATAAGTGCCAAAAACTGTTAACATTGTTGTGCTACGAAAATGTCTATTGTTTTCGTAGCACAGAACTTTACCTTTGAAAACATCACTTGGAACCTTCATTTTTCTCTTTTTTGGAATTTTATCTTCACTTGTGATGTTTGTGCATTATTCAATAGCATAAAGGTTTAAAAATAAAACCCTTTCTTCCTTTCAAATTTTGCAAAATTGTTCAAACTGCATCCTGTAGCAGTTTCGTAGCGCGCTACGAAACTGCTATGTCTATCTTTTCAGAGCTTGTTTCCAAAAAATTGAGTTTCCCACCTTTACTTCCATCCTTTGAGTTATATATAAGCTCTTATAATCAACAAAAATCAACTCTGAACTACTTTCAAAAATGGAATATTTCCATATAACCCCAAAAATGTGTTAGGAGATGTCGCTTACTATTTACACTCATTTTGGTTGTGGTTGATCTTTAGGCTTTGCTAGCTATATCTCAAGATCTTCAACCTGCCTTTTAAGCCTTCTATTATTAGCTCTTAGTCTAGTATTAACCATCCTTATGAAATTTTCTTCCTTGATTGTAGGGACGGTCCATATGAAGAATTGATCCCGACTGCCGATTGACTCAATGTTTGGAACCTGTTCTAGCTCCCACAGACCTTTCAACCTCTCAAAGTTTTACCTTTCTACAGCATGCATTCTCACTTTCTTCTTCAATTTATCAATTCAATGTTTTCAAGTCTGATTTTGTCTTTAACCCCCTCATAACTACTCTTTTCTCTCTGAGTATTAAAAACTCTATTTCTGTCTTCTTCAATCATTAGAGATGACATATTTATGGGCTCTTCAAAAAAATTTGTATCCTCACCCCCTGTTTGGACTATCTCCATGTCTGGCTACTGCAATTTCTTAGATTGCCTAGTCAAGGGTTTTCTAGGCTTATAGACAAACTCTTTCACTTCATCCGCAAAATATAATTTTTTGGATGTTCTCAATTTCTTTGATTTTCCACTTGTATCCAGTTTGATAACATCTTCTTGAACCATAAGAGACTCTTCAATGTCAATATATTGTAATATATCATTCAAGTCACCTCTTAATTCCAATTTTTCATTTGTGACCATAGCCTTACCCTTCTCCTTTGACCTCTGACTCCTAGTCAACTTCTTCTGAGTTGTTTTACTAGTTGACTGTTTCTAAATTGTCTCTTTGACATGAGTTCTCTTCTTCCGTGCAGATTGATGAGTCCTTTGAATATTCAGTGATGTGTTTATCATTGGTTCCTTAACCTGTTTCCTGGGCTTAAGCTTGACAAACCTCCTTGATTTTGTTTTTGCAGGTTCAGTGGTCTTTAATGGAGGTGTTTCTTTGACTTGAGGGCTAGCACCTATTCCTTCAACTCCTGTTCCACTCAAAAAGAGAAATGCAGACCATTATCTATTCACTTTTTGAAGTTCATGCAAAACTATTAATTTTACTAGAGCATGATGAAATAATGACGTTTCACATGCCCGATTTTTCATCTGAACTTTGTCTGCCATCTTGGCCAAACTTTGAAATAGAAATAAAGGTAAGTCTAGAGAGATTATTCCTATGAAATGCAATAATATTTTAAAGTGATAAGGGTACACGTTGTGGTATCTCCCTTCGCAGGTGAAGTACCTTTGGATGTTGTAAAGAAGATTGGCAAATGCATCCTTCACATAACTTCTTGGCACAACTTTTTTCAAATCAGTATCCATAAACTCTAGTTTCAAAAAGATTTTGTAGGGTCGCATTTCAAACCTAATATTATTGAACCATCTATCTTCCCCCCTTGGAATTTCTGTGACTTCTAATATAACTTCAGGAGAAATAGGTAAATTGAGAAAACCAACCTTTGTGTTTGACCCTGTGAAGTCCATGGAAAAATATTTGGTAACCTAATTATTCCCTCCTTGAAGCTTTTCACAGAACCTCCAGCACCATACCTTATTGAAGGCTTCTTCAACATATTTATCTCTTGTGAGAGTTTCTAAACCTTGAGGTTTTTTTCTCAGATAGTGACCAGACCTGTGATTTCTCTTTTCTTCTGTCATCTTCCTCCTGAAAACCCTATATCTTCAGCAAACCTATAATAAACCTCCTTGTTGGATGAACTAGCTCGCTTGATAATTTGGTTTAGCCTCGCTTGATTTAAGTTCTGCCTCGCTTGATTAGAAACCCTGTTTCAACCAACAATTATTTTCAAAATCACTGGATTATCAAGTATCAAAACTACTGACATAACATCAATTGGGTTCAGCCTCGCTTGATTGAAATTCTACCTCGCTTGAAAAATTGAGGAGAGCTCTTGTTTCTTATCATGAGCTTCTCTTTCGACCATAGATATGCATGCAATGCTTTCTTTGCATGAGATAAAATCAATGATAACAAAACCCTTTTCAAATTTGCAAAGGACTAATGACAAATGACCCATAATGAATCCCATAATGGTTTCATAACTGCTTTGGATGGTTGCATGTGTGAGGGAGGATTCGTGGACTGACACCATAATCATGAAAATTTAACCCAAACTAACAGATGTGACGATTAAACAGAAAAAATTTGAATCCCCAATTTTGTAGCACTGGTAATGTGATTTCGGTATTTTGCACTATGAAAAGACCAACGTTTTTGTAGCGTAAAACTAGTTTTTTACACTGAGCGTGCTACGAAAAAGTTGTTTCGTAGCTTATTCAATTTTTTTTTTGAAAAAGACTTAAAATATGGTTTTCGAAACATGGTATGAGACTTATAAAGAGTAAAGAAAGGTTTATGCACTTTATTTGGTGATGAAATGAGACTTGTAACCTATGGCTTAACCCCTAAAAACTTAACATGGCTTCACACCTATCTAAAAACCATGACCAAAAGCAGAGATGACACAATGATTCCTTGAAAATTTTTGGGTGATAACACCATGCATGATCGAGGAGATGCATGAGAAAGAGGAGACATATACCATCATAAGTAGTAGAGGAGAAACCATCACCATCACCAATAGTTGGAGAAGACAGTACACCAATATGAGGAACCATTGTAGTTGTAGAAGATGTTCCCAAGTATCATCTTATCCAAGGTATGCAAACATTTCCACCCCATATTATTTCAACAAATCAGATGGAGATTTTTGGGGGTTTTCCATCAGGACAATTGCATGACCAAGGGTTAAAGCACATTGTTGAGTTGGATCAGTAGACTATCACTGTGGAGAGGACCCCTGACTAGTTTAAGGAAGAGAAGTATAACCATCCTGGTTTCTCATTGTTGAGCTGCACACAACACTTTGGGTTGCAGTGTAGTGCTTTTGAGGATAGGATGGGCATAATCCTAATCAATCCAATGAAGAACTATGTGTTTAGCATTGTGTATGTGATGCAAAGAGTAAGGAAACACGTTAAAAAAAATTACATGTAATGAACATAACTTCACTTTATAACTTCAATCCCATTACTCCATATAGTGTTGTTGTAATCTATTGTGTCAAAGCATTTGTTTTTTTTTTAATGGAAACGTTCACCACATTCTTTACTCCTACTAATGGATATCGACCAGTGTGATCCAGGCTCTACCACGATCCTATGGTAGAAATCTGTATAAAAAAATAAGTACAGGCCACAATATATATATATATATATACCTAAGGGTCTCTATCTCTGGTAGCCTGTTTTTATTATCAAATCAAAACACATAATCAAGGGAGATGTGTCATTTTGATGCAAATTCCAACAAAATTTTATGGAATTCTCATCAGGTAGGTAGCATTGGGTATAAATGAGTAGATGTTGACATGGCATGCCCTTGTATTTAGGCTACACTGCTAGCGCAATTTAAAATTTTTAACCACCATTATATAATAAAAAAAATACTCATTACGTAGTGTGAATGTCACAACACTCTCGTCCAACCTTACAACAACCATCGAGATCTTCACATGAAGATCCAACGTCAACATAGGTCGGAAGTCAATATTTCTCATACCTACAGCAGGTGTCTTTCATTCTCAATTTGATTCAGTGCCCGCAGAATCCATGTTCATATTCGCGTTTAGGATTCCAGCAACTTCTTGTCACTCCACGTTGATGCGATTCCGCTCCCATCATTTGCATTCACTACATAATTAGCTTTCCATCCTACACTATCTCCAATTCTAGCATTTGCCTTCACATTCCAAGATGTTCAATCTGCTTACCATCTCAATTCTCCACAACCTACACCTGGTTGGTCCTACAATTCAACTCACTCATCTTCTACATCTGTATGATGTATCCCAGAGTCAAACACACACAAAACATAAAATTCAGAGCGAACACATGGAAGGATCTATAACTACAATGATAAAGATTGTATCAATCCATCTCATGCTCTTATCTCTTTTCTCTCTTATTCCCTATTATTTATACTTGAATGTGAAAATGTTCTCTTTAAAATAAATTTCTTCTCGAACTACTCGAACAAACCAATGCCTCCCTATTTTTAAGTTCTTATCCTTACTTGGCCCTATTTCCACATAAGGAAAGAAACCAATTTCTAATTTTATTCCTAATTAATTAAAAAAATACAAAACAAATAACTACTCTCATAAATAAATAACTAATAAAATATTAATTCTAATGTTTATTCCTCTCGAATTAGCCACAACATGTGAACATATAATCACATTGTTGGCTAAGTTCGGATGCTCCTGCATCAGACTCCCGGGTAAGAAAAAAATGATTCCTCAACGCTTCAGGATCTACCCCAAACTTCTGTAGCTCTGCAGGAATCATCCAACTGGCATCTTCCACTAATTTTATTTTCCATTTGACTAAATATTGATAATAGGTTTTACCCCTAGTTTCCTTTGATACTCTTTTCACCAAAATGGCTTCGACTTCCTTCTTTTCTGTTTTTGGCATCTTCTCTTCCCAATTTACTATCAGTTTTGCTTCTGTTATAGAGTCCTCTTGTGGTTTTTCTTCTAGTTCTTGGTATAGATAAAAATATGCAACACTGAATATTGGCGATATTCCAATTCCTATTGGACATTCAATTTCATATGCATTAGAAGAAAATTTCCTTACAATTTTACATGGCCCTATCTTCTTCATTTTAAATTTGTTATAAGTTTTAACATGAAATATTTCTTTTCTTAGATATACCATGACTAAGTCACCCACTTGGAATTCCTTTTCTTGCTTCCTTATATTAGCTCTTTTCTTGTATCTACTACTGCTTTCCTACAATCTGTTTTTGACATCTTCCTGTAGTTTCTACATTTGTTCTTTAAACTCTTCAGCCTTTGCGCTCCTTACCTCCTGTTTTCCTAGATCTCTGAGTTCATACACAGCTCTTGGATGCATTCCAAAAACAATCTGGAATGGAATCATACCAGTAATTTGATTTGAAGTATCATTATAAGAAAACTTATCCTCAGCAGGGGCTAAATCCCACTGTTTATGATTTTTATACATCAAACTTCTCAATATGTTTCCCCAACTTATATTCACTATCTCGGTTTGTCCATCCATTTGAGGATGATATGCTGAACTAAAATTAAGGTTGGTACCTAGTTTCTTCAATAGATTTCTCCAAAAATGTCCCACAAATTTAGTATCCCTATCAGACATAATACTTATAGGAAATCCATGTAATCTTATGACTTTATAAAAAAACAGATTATCAATATGTGTTGCATCACTTTTTTTCTTGCATGAAATAAAATGAGCCAATATTTTAGAAAATATATCCACAACAACATAAATGGAGCAATTTCCCCTTTGAGTTTTTGTCAAACCCAAAACAAAGTCCATACTAACTGCATCCCATGGTCAGTCGGGTATTGGTAATGGTTGATACAATCATGTATTTTGACTTTTCCCCTTAGCATGCTGACAAATCCTGCATTTTTCCACGAATTGTTTAACATCAGTTTGCATCTTTGGCCAATAATAAAAATTATTTACCTGATAAAAGGTCTTATCTTGTCCAAAATGTCCAGATAGGCCTCCACTATGTTTCTCCTTAATTATATTTTCCCTCATTGAACATTTTGGAATGCATAATTTATTGCTTTTGAATAGCAACCCTCCTTGGATAAGATAATCCAACCACTGGCTTCTATTATGAACTGCTGGATCTTTTACATCTACATAAATTTCTTTAAACTCTGCATCATCTTTATTCATGTCAACCATTTCCTCAAATATTACCACCCCAACTTGTAATTCTTGCATAATTAAGTTCACTCTACTCAAGGAATCAACAACTTTGTTCAATTTACCAGTTGTATGCTTGATTACAAAAGTAAAACTCTACAAATATTCTAACACAATTTGGCATGTTTTTGATTCAATTTTGGCTGGTTGTTTATGAAAAGTAATGCATGATTATTAGAATATAACACAAACTGTTTTGGTAACAAATAATTTCCCCATTTTTTTAAAGCATATACAACAACATAAAATTCTTTATCATAATATGAATATTTCTTCTTTTCTTCGTTCAGTTTTTTGCTGAAGTATGCTATTGGTTTATGCTCTTGACTCAAAACTTCTCCTATTGCAATTCCACTAGCATCAGTTTCAACTTGGAAAACTTTTTCAAAATTTGGTAAAGCTAAAACTAGTTTCTTCGGTATTTTCTTTCAGCAATTTAAAGTTCTGATTTGCTGCTTTTGTCCACTTAAATGGATGATTATTTTCTCTGATTGTTTCAATAATGGGTGCAAAAATCTGACTAAAGCTTCGAATAAATTTTCTATATAAACTTGCAAGGCCATGAAAAATTCTTACCTCAAATATGCTTCTAGGAGTTGGCCAATTCACGATTTCTTGGATTTTTCCTGGATCCATTTTCAACCCTTCCTTAGAGACTAAAAATACCAAATAAATTATTTCTTCCTTCATAAAATTTCACTTCCTCAAATTTATTAGAATTTTTTCTTTCTGCAAAGTTTTTAGAACTAATTTAAGGTGTTCCAGATGCTCTTCTTTACTTCGACTAAAAATTAGAATATCATCAAGATAAACAATTACAAAATTTCTTGCATATTCCTTTAAAACCTCTTTCATTAACCTCATGAATGTACTGGGTCCGTTAGTAAGTCCAAAAGGCATTACTAATTATTCATACAAGCCATTGTTTGTTTTGAATGCAATTTTCCACTCATCCCCTTCTCTAATTCTTATCTGATGATACCAAATTTTCAAATATATCTTAGAAAAATATTTCTAACCACTCAAAAAATCCATTAAATCATCCATTCGTGGTAAAGGAAAACGATACCTTATGGTGATTTTATTTATGGCTCTAGAATCTGTGCACATGCGCCATTCACCCCCTTTTTTTGGACTGAGTACTATTGGTACAACACATGGACTGAGGCTTTCTTTGATTAATCCTTTATCCATTAACTCTTGCACTTGTCTTTCAACTTCGGAATTTTCCTGCGATGTTAAGCTGTATGCTGCTTTATTCGACAAACTTGCTCCATGGACTAGATCAATGTGGTGACTAATACTCCTAATTGGCGGTAATGCATGTGGCAACTCATCCAAAATAATATCAGAAAAATCATTCTACAGATTTATAATTTCTTCAGGTAAATATTATAAATTTTTAAAAGTTAAGATTACCTTGGGTCTCCCTACAATATCAAAATGCATCTCCTCGCCTTTCTCAACTTCTTGCAATAGGGATTTACCACTCATCAACATAACACGGTTTCCAGGTTCTTCCTCATCAACTTCATCATTCAATGGCAGCAATGTATGCTTGTTTCCATCTTTCTCAAGGGTATAAGTGTTTCTTCAGCCATCTTGTATGGCTTTTCGATCAAACTGCCAAGGTCTTCCCAACAATATGTGACATACATCCATCGGCATTACATCACATAAAATAACATCCTTATAAGTACCAATCTGGATCTCGACCTTACATTGTTTAGTTACAATAATTTGATGGATTTTTTGGAGCCATGATACTTTATAAGGAGTAGGGTGTATTTTTTTCTCTAACTTCAATTTTTCCACCATTTATGTAGAAACAAGGTTATCAATACTTCCACTATCAATTGCCAATTTGCAACATTTACCTTTTCACTTAAATATAGTTCTGAATAGATTCTTTCTCTCGGTTTGTTCTTTGGCTTCCATGGCTACTTTAAGCAATATCCTTTTCAACAACAAGGATTCTCTAGCTTTAGGTGGTTCCTCTTTGGCTGTAGTTTGAGGAATTTCTTCTTTTGTTTCAACAACATTCACATTTTGTTGGGTTGTTGATCTATTGTGAGGACAATCCCATGACCCATGTCCCCACTTACCACATGCAAAGCACTGAATATCTCTTCCTCGGCCTCTACCTCTGGGCACAAACCTTCCGCGACCAGAGTCTCCTCTCTGTGGTGATCTATTACTCGAACCTCCTACTTCATTCTGGGAGTGTTGAAATCTAGACTTAAATGTTCCTCTTCCTCTTGTCGGACTCTTGCCTCTATTCCTCTGACTTTGTTTGCACAACATTTTCTCCTATGCCCTAAAATCTACTTGATACGCATTCTCAATTGTCTTCAAATTGAATAAGCTGATTTCATCTTGTATTTTATATCTTAAACCATTTATATATCTAGCTACCTTTTCTATGTCATCTTCAACATGTCCCACTCTAATTCTCATATTATAAAATTCTTCAGTATCTTCTTTTATAATCATTCCTTTCTACTTTAAGTTTTGCAATTGTCTAAAAATATTTAATTGATAATCCTTTAGCA
Source organism: Pinus albicaulis (assembly GCA_034641835.2). Classification (NCBI taxonomy): domain Eukaryota; kingdom Viridiplantae; phylum Streptophyta; class Pinopsida; order Pinales; family Pinaceae; genus Pinus; species Pinus albicaulis. The sequence continues at coordinate 960,739,698 of CM076578.1, read as the reverse complement.
TGAAATTACCTTTCATTTTACTCACCATCCTATCCAATTTCCTAATTTTGGGCTTCCCTTTTCTTTCTCTGGACAACTATAGTTCATCCCACCACATGGCCGCATGACCCTTCAATCTAGTGGTTGCAAACTTCAATTTCTTCTTGTCATCGATTTATTCATAGTGGAAGTATTTGTCTAATGAACTGAGCCAGTCCATTAGTACTTCCAAACTAAGGTTTCCGTCATATAAAGGTACTTCTACCTTTGGTCTACCACTGGCCTTTGCTAGCATCTTGATAACTTATTTGCCTCAATTTCTTCCTCTACTTCTTCTTCTGAGGTTTCTTCTTCATCTGCACTAGAAATCCCATCATCCATTGCCATCCTCTGAGTAGCTTCTATTGTCTCCATCCTTGTACGCAGGTGTCAGATTTCCTCTAGAAGAACTGCATTTTCTATAGGTCTCCCTTGACCTATTCCAGCTCCCCTTCTGGGTGGCATTCTTTGGAACTTTCAAGAAAAAACTTAACTTGGCTCTGATCCCAAAAATTGGTGTAGAGAGTAAGGAAACACGTTAAAAAAAATACATGTAATGAACATAACTTCCCTTTACCACTTCAATCCCATCACTCCATATAGTGCTGTTGTAACCTATTGTGTCAAAGCATGTGTTTTTTTTAATGGACACGTTCACCACTTTCATTCCTCCTACTAACAGATATCGACTAGTGTGATATAGGCTCTACCACGATCCTATAATAGAAATCTATATAAAGAAATAAGCACATGCCACAATATATATATATATATATATATATATATATATATATATATATATATATATATATATATACCTGAGGGTCTCTATCTCTGGTAGCCTGTTTGTATTATCTAGTCAAAACACATATTCAAGGGAGACGCGTTATTCTGATTCAAATTCCAGCAATTTTTTAATGGAATTATCATCAGGTAGGCAGCGTTGGGTATAAATGAGAAGATGCCAACTTGGCATGCCCTTGTATTTAGGCTACACTGCTAACGCAATTGCAAATTTTTAACCACCGTTTTATAATAACAAAAATACACATTACATAGTGCGAATGTCACAGCACTCTCGTCCAACATTACAACAACCAGCGAGCTCCTCACATGAGGATCCAATGTCAACACAGGTCGAAAGTCAATATCGCTCATACCTACTGTAGTTTTCTTGCATTCTCAATTTGATTCACTGCCCACGGACTCCATGTTCATATTCACGTTAAGGCTTGTAGCAATTTCTTGTCACTCCACGTTGATCCGATTCTGCTCCCAGCATTTTCATGCACTACATAATTAGCTTGCCATGCTTCGTTGTCTCCAATTCCAGAATTCACCTTCACATTCCAAGTTGCTCAATCTGCTTACCATCTCAATACTCCACAACCTACACCCGCTTTCTCCTGCAATTCAACTCACTCATCTTTTGCATCAATATGATGTATCCCAGAGTCAAACACACACAAAACATAAAAGGCAGAGCGAACACATCGAAGGAGTTATAATTACAATGATAAAGACTGTATCAATACTCATGGGCGAACATTACATTTGTTGCCCCTTTGCGCTTGGAAATTTTCACACTGTCACAATCCCTCTCATGCTCTTATATATTTTCTCTCTTATTCCCTATTATTTATACTTTAATGTGAAACTACTCTCTTTAAAATATATTTCTTCTCAAACTACTCCAACAAACCAATGCCTCCCTAATTTTAAGTTGTTACCCTTACTTGGCCCTATTTCCACGCAGGAAAAGAAACCAATTTCTAATTTTATTCCTAATTAATTAACAAAATACAAAGCAACTAATTACTCTCATAAATAAATGAATAATAAAATATTAATGCTAATGTTTATTCCTCTCGAATTAGCCACAACATGTGAACATAAAATCACATTTCTGGCTAAGCTCGGATGCTCCTGCATCAGAATGACATTGAGATAGAAGATGCACCATCATGGAGATCAACAATGTTGTCACTGAGTAGCAATGATGAGTTGGGGGGGCAGCTATTATTGAAGCATTATGATGACCATTCCACTTATGTAGCATTGGATAGGCATATGGTTAATGAGATGCATCTTATGATGGATAACATCTCCCATTATTATGATAGATCCTTCTTGACGAGCACCTCACAACTCAATGAGAAGATTTTTCCTACAACATATTTGGAACCTTATTGGTTTTACCAGGTCATTAATGAGTGGTATTCATGTGTAGATATCTAGGAGGTTGCACTTCAGCATATAATGGAGCGTAAATATATTCATCAGATTTGGGAGGATGGTGTTCTCCATTAGATGGATACAAAATTGGATCATGATAGGAGGCACCCACAGTTGGATGAATGGGTGAGGATGATGAGCAAGGGGTTGGTGAGCCACTTGCAGATCTATGACACAGGGAAGTAGGAGACATGGTTGCACTGGCTACCCTTGAGAGAGTTTGGCCATCACATGACATATCCTATGTCAAAGGGTGTGTTATGGTTTGGGACATTCCATAGCACTTATATGATATGGAAATAGAGAGTTTGGTTGTATGGGACATTCTATAAGTCAATCATCATGATGTTACTCCATGAATTGTATGATGATGATATGAGGAGGTAGCAGGAGGCATTGTTGCTTTGGTTATTCTTAGGATAGTATGGGTTGACTTTCTCCCATACTTTGCATGATGTTTTAGGAGTATATGGTGGCACAATCATGGTGTAAAGGGGCTACTCCACAGCCATTGAGGATCAAAAGATATTTCCACATGGGAAGAATTATTCCATATATAGAAGAGGGTTGTTGGAATACGTGCATGCTTTGGCCAAATTTGGGAAGTTTTGGATGGGAAATTCCTTTGACCTCCAAATACTTCAAAATTTTTCTAAGAAAAAGCAGCTACAAGGGAGGCAAAAATAGTGGGATAGCAGAATTTCGGCATGCGATTTTGGCATTGAGCATATCAAAGAGGGGAGCTATGATATGACAGATTCCTTATCACAAAGGGCAACAACGCTGTCACTTGGGAGTATATATCCATATTGGGAGTCTCAACCATTGATGGAGTGTTCCAAGGATCACTTCACATGAGGTACTTGATGGGAAAGTAGAATATGAGAGTTATAGAGTGGTGGATGGAGTCATATACTATGAGGATATGATCTTCTTGACTAGGAATTCCAAGCTCAAGAAGAAGGCTCTACATATAGCACATGATTCATTCCGTTCTGGTCACCAAGGCCTCATGGAGACATATCAGTGCATTTCTCCACAAGAGCGCAAGCCTCTCCTTGACCTTCATGGTATTTTTAAGACCAATATCAGTGATTGTTACACAGCAATTTGTCACCGTCCCTACAATTCCCCATCCCGCACATTGGAGGGCTTATTCTGTGACCTGTGAGCAGTGACATGATCTGAAAACACTTTCATGGCATTCCCTTAGACATGGAATTTGAATCCCCTAAAGACATCTCCTTGTGAAAAACCCTAAAAATAACCTTTTCATCCTTGGCACAACTAGCCAGTGTTATACCCACACCAATGGGAGAAATCCTTCAAAGTGGGCGCGCCAATTGGCGCTCTGTCTCAGAGTCGCACTCGCGCTAGGCTTAATAAAGGGTGTTTTTTAAAAATAAATGGTGGAAGATTGACTCCAACCAACTCCTGAACTGGTCTCTAAATTGAGTTAGGACGTTTGGCTTTGGATTTCCATGTAGAGGGAGTATTTTTCCACCTCTCATGGAAGCTTCCTTGAGGATGGGGCCAATCCCATGATTGTAGGGATCCCAACTCCTCTTCCACCATCTATATAAGCTTGCCATTTCTCTTTGCAAGCTAATCTCCAAGAGCCTTCATAGCCTAAAGAATGCTACAAGAGCTTTGATAGTCCTCATAGTGCCAAATCCATAGCAAGGAGATTGATGATCGAAGAGAGAGGCTTGTACCTATTCCCGGCAAGCTTTACCGAGACGTATTCTGCTGACGACCCGCCGAAGGAAGGTTCAGTGTCAGAGCCTGTTTGTATTTTCCTTTGTATGAATTAATGATAAGTGACTATTGGTTATGGTTCCACTCGTATTGTTCATTATGATCGTGAGTTGTGTCCTCTCTCACTGATACATAATTGCATATATCGGAATTTACGCTTGTGTTTGTCATGTTTCTTGCATGTGCAGGTGTTCGATTGTGGCGAGTGAGAGGATTGTGATCTGTTGGAGCAAGGAGACGGGAGCGCCATCTTCTCTACGAAAAACAGTGTTGGAATTAAGGTAGGCCTTCTTCGCAAGTTGGTTTATTGTAATTAGGAACCTGTGCCTTAGCGTGATACGATTGTTGCTAGACCCGATCTAGGCTAGTAGGGATCGCCTCTATCCACAGAGGGGATTTACCTCTACAACAAATTGGTGACTCCACTGGGGAGTTAGCTTGTTGTTTTCTTTATAAACTACAGACGGAGCCTAAAGTTAGCCAGATAGACTTCGAAATGCTCTTGCTCTGCATTAGCGAAGTAGATGAATGCTGCTTCAGTCAATCTCTGGTTTAGTTTATGAACTAAACACTTGGAGTATTGCCTTGTCTTTCAGTCGATTCTTGACTTTTCCTGCTTGATCAGCTCTTTTGGCTGGCTCTTTTTGTCTGTTTGGCTTTTGGTTTGAGCTCCAACATCACTGGTCTGCTTCTTGGATTGCTTATTTTATTTTTTCATAGCAAACTTGACTGGCGCGCGTAATAGCCTGACAGTCACGCCAATTGGTGCTAGTTTCCAGTTTACTACCTGTGCCAATCCTGTCATGGCACTAGTTTCAGCCTGACAGTCACGCCAATATTGAAAGGTGCTAGGGTTTGCTTGGTTTTGAGCTTTCTAAGCCTGATCTATGGTCTTGGTTTTATTTTTTCAACTGCCTGAGTGTTCTGGAGCATTGCTTGACTGAATGTGACCTTCATCCTTTGGTTGTTTTCTCGTTTTTATCATTTTAGTGCGTTATTGGAGTGATTGGCTTCTTCTTCATTCAAGTTCTGCCTTGTCTCATTTTTGGCCTAGATTACATGGTTCAATTGAGTCTTTGGGTGTCTTTTGATTTGAGGGACTTTTTGTCGATTTGAGATCTGATTGTGTGCTTGCATTGAGTGAAATTTGATTTTTTCCTCTTTTTCTTTTGCTTTTCAAATTGATTGCCTTATTAGTTTTCATTTTGTTAGTGCATTTTCCCCTTAAACATTGAAAATACAAAAAATCTCTTTTGGTTTGGATTAGTTAGTGTGAATTAAATATTTTCGGTGTTATTACTGATTAGTAAATTTGAAAGAAAAGCTTTTAGTTTCCATTAGCTACATTAGAGATATCATTGGTTGTTTTCTGATCATTTTGTTGTTGTGTGAAAAGCTCTTAACTCTCTCGTAATTAGATTTCATCGAATGAAATGATATAATATGGCATGTAGTATGCATTTAGGAAATTTTGAGACATAAGACTTGCTAGGGCCTGAAAACTGAAACATAATTGAGGATAAACATTAAAATTCATTCAACTTACACTAAGGTAGCATTGAAAAATTAACGAAATATTTAAAGGCCTAGGCTAGAGACGTGTTCCGACATCTTTAAATCTAGTAGCTGGCGTTCACCTCTTGGCTTTAGACAGCACTAGTACGGATTTGTGCTCCTCGTACCGTCGCGTATATAAAGGGAGAGCCCCACTAGGATTCTATCCTTTATCCATAGGAAGTCGAGTCTGCCGCCCTATACCAGCGATACACCGAACACAGCATTCAGGGAGATTTCCTGCATGTACGTTAAGTCCTTGGTTGATTTCTGTTTCATTTTGAAACCAAGGTGTATATTGCAGTTCACGGTTATTTGGTACACCCTTTGCCTAGCACTCCTGAGCAGTCATTCTGATCTTATCTAACTCCTTAAATTTGAAAAGATCACAAAGTGCTTGTCCTTTCATGCTTGGTTCAAAACTAAAAGAGATAGAGTCATCTTTCATCTGTTTCTCGACTTTTAAAACATGAAATGGTGAAGTTTCTAAGTTTCAATGTCGTAAAATAAATCACCCATGATCACACGCCCTGTTACATTTTTCTTGTTGGCCGTTTGATTGTGTGCCTTGAGTCATTTTCAACTTGTGTGTTTTTTTTTATCTTTTCCTTTCGCCATTACTGTCACAGTGGCAGAAGCTTCAGTTTCGTCTACTAGTAGTCCATATACCGACGATTCATCAAAGGTCTCTCAATCCTTTGCTGAACCACAACAGCCCATTGTTTCTGAGTTTCTCGACATGGGACCGATTTTGTTTGAGCTTCCCTTTGGAGGACTAGTTGAGTTCAATTGGCCCTTTTCCGACCCTTGGTCTGGATTTCGAGTAGGGGAACATTTCCCTCCTCTTAGATCAGGTTCGCCTTTTTTTGCTACTTTTATTCCTCCTAGTCCTCGCCGTCTGTTATGAGATCTAGCAGCAGGTTCAAATATGAGTGAATCCAGCCATTCTTCTAGCGAGGAAATCCCCACATTTTGTGAATATTATCAGCTATTCCTAGAAGTAACCCGGAATTTATTCCCAGAAGACAACCCCAAATCATTTGTTATGTCTTCCCCCGGTCGCTCACTGCCAGCAGGGTATAGATCCTTAGGTCATATTATCGTCGTCGCTACCTCTATGGGGGTATTAGCTCCTTTTACGAGGCCGATTATTCCTTCACTGGGGATGTCTCCATGGACACCCATTACGTCATCCCCTCAGGTCACTTCTGTACCGCTCAGGCCCACTGTTTGTGTCGCTGCATCTACACCTACTGTTACCACTCAGTCCGTAAGAACCACATCGTTTCCCGAAGATGTTTATATAGCTTCTGCTATGTCGGAGAACATCTCTCCTGAGGAGTATTGATTGTCCCTATAACAATCGAACCCCGAGGTTGGACAATCTTCTCAAGATCCCAACCGCTCGTATTTTTTGCATTATGCGCAGGATGGTACACCCGTGTACATCTTTCCATATCGGTATGATGAGTACGAGAATCCTTTATGTTTACCCAATCCTGAGGCTCAACTTCATGCTTAGGCTTTACCATATAACCAGGCTGGGCAGACTTATAACCCGCAAGGACAACCTCTTCAAGGCCAACCTTCGGGCCAACCTGGCTATCCTTATGACCCACAAGGTTGCCTTGTGGGCCAGCAGGGGCCATTATACGGTCCACAAGGATAGTATTACAACCTTTCAGGTCAACTCGTGCAGCCTCTCCCTGGAGTCCAACCTGGGAAACCTCAAGGACTCACAGGTCAACCGGGGTACCAACCAGGGTCGATATATGGTCCTGGGGGGCAAGTCCAACCTTCACAACCCATGCAACGTCAGTATCCTGTTGCTCCAAATGTTGCAAGATCATCTTATGGTCCTATTGCAGGTTAAACCGGTTACCTGCCACCACATGGATCCATTCCACCACCAGGCCAACCGGCCCATCCGGCACAACCTAATGCTCCACAATAGCTAGGTCAACCTGCACAACTAGCACAACCTGTTCACCCAGGGCAACCTGTTCAACTAGGTCAGCCCATTCACCCAGGGCAACCTATTCAACGAAGTCAGCTCGTTCAACCTGGCCAGCATGTCCAACCAGGCCAGCCTACACATCCTGTCAACCCTTCTCAACAGCCGATTTACTCGATTCCACAACCAAATCAACCTGTGCATCCTAATTATCGGCCTCAGCAGGGTCCCACCTATCAGCAACCCACTCAACCTCAAGGCGGTTTCTACCCTCACTATCAATCTCGACCGACTTATAATCCGCCCCATGGTTCCCATTATTACACTCAACAACTCGGCTACACCTATACTCAACAGCCAAATCCACAGACTGCTCAAACAAGGCCGACATATAATCAGGGCCCATACTATGGTTATCAACCCCCGTACACTGGTTACCAGCAACCGAATCAGGCTGGTTATACACCCTATAACCCTTACGGTCAGAATCCTTTGGGACAGAACCCATGGTGGCAAGGATACACTCAACCAACATGGAGTATAGGTACACATCCTTATCGAGGGCCTGGCATGTTGTTTAATCCGCAATTGTCATTCTTGGATACCTTGGAGTTACCGAACGTTTCTAAATTAAGCAATGATCCAATTCTTCATAATCCTTATTGGCCTCCGATTCCGACCAAGGTACCCAGCAACTGCCCTAAGTTTGAAGGTAAAGTTGGTGAAGACCCCCAAGCTCATGTAATGACCTACCATTTGTGGTGTTCGTCTAATTCTTGGGTCGATGATTCAATTCGTCTACGTCTCTTCCAGCGCACTCTTACTGGTGCTGCCACTAAGTGGTATATTGAACTACTCCGTGGCATCTTTCAGGATTTCAATACTTTAGCAATGGCTTTTCTGACCCACTTTCAGTTACCAGTTCGCTACAAAGCCAAGATACATCTCCTGGTTTCCTTGAAGTAGGATAAAGCCACCCACATATCCGATCATATTCATGAGTGGCGACATCGTCATAGGCTGATCAAGTTTGACATACCTGATCAACTACTAACTCATTGGTTCACCACGTCCTTCGTTAACAAAATCGCTCAAGATATTGCTATGGGGGCATGTGTGACTGAGGAACAGGCCATTGCGTGTGCCCAATATCTTGATCTAGTATACTCTCAGTCCGGCACGCTGTATGATATTTTGACCGATGCTCCACGCCCAAGAACCTCTAAAGCTCCACCTACCCCAGCGGTGGATGGTGTTATTGGTTTCGTGTCTCAAAATTCTTGGAAATCTTTGAATGGGAAGCAGAAGTCCAATTCTTCCAATAATTCTTCTCTTCCCACCCCTCTGGATTCTGGAAAAATTGCAGAGGTCAACGCCGTTCAGGCTAATCCTATGGAAAAAGCCTCCAAAGGAAATAATAAGGGAAAAGTAAAATCCAAACCCGATGCCCCAAAGTCAGAGTCTTCTAAACCTCATACTGATGACGGTTCCCAATGTAAACCGAAGTACCCCTACCTTATCTGTGAAGGAGATCATTATACCAAATATTGTCCTCAACGATCTGAAATTAGTCAACTTCTAAAAGGCTCTAAAGGGACTCTGATAGTTCTTAAAGAAACGTTCCCATCTCAGCAGACCTAGATGGTTGAGCAGCCCTCACCACCTACCCCATTTGGGTCTCAGGTCTTTATGATGAATGGTGTTGCACCTGTCTCAATCGCTACGCGATCGAAGGACTATGCTGGATCACATCAGGTAGCTGGAAAGGAAGTTGTGGATGGCCCACCTCTTCCACCTGTCTCCGGTTCTTTGGAAATTGAGAAGCCTACTGCTGAACCTGTTGTGAGGCCACCTTCTAAAGGTGTCTTGCAAAAGTCTTCCTACAATCCAAATGCCTGTGCCGCTCAGCACTACAATATTGTTGAGGATTTGGCTCAGGCGCCTTCTACTATGTCTGCATTGGAAGTTCTTCAAAGTTTCCCTTCGCAACAGAAAGATCCGTTTATTCAAGGAGCTGGTGGATTGATCCCACCGTCCCAGCCTTTCACCTTCGACCTATAAAACTTTACCCCCCCCCCCCCCCCCCCCCGACTTCCGCATCAAATTGCTCTTGTGATCCAAGTCGGGATCAACGGTCTTAACATCCATAGGGCCGTTGTGGATGAAGGTGCTTCTACCTGTGTCATGTCGTCCGCCTACTGGAAGGCCATTGGCTCTCTAGCACTTTCATCATCCCCCAATGCCTTAGAGGCATTCGATGGTCGGGAATCCAAACCCCTGGGTGTTCTTGAGAGTTTTCCGATTACGTTATAGGGGAATACAGTCAATGTAGAAGTAGAAGTGGTTGAAGCCAAGCTTAACTACAATATGCTTCTCGACCGCAGTTGGACTCATGCCATGTTATGCGTGCCATCCACCCTCTTTCGACTTCTTAAGTTTCCTCATGAGGGAAATTTTTTTGGTGTGGATCAGTTGTCTTTCTTCACCTCCACCTCTGAGAACAACATTCCTTACGTGGATAAGATCCCCAATCCCCCTGAAATTGTAGGACCCGGTCTCTTCAAGGACCCCGTCCTCATGGGTATTTTTCCCGTGCCGCCACCACACACCATTCAAGTTAATATGGTCTCTAGGTCTGACGACCCTTGGATCATCCCTTCACCTGAACAGGTGACCGATTTTGGAGAATCGATGCCCTTAACTCCAGTAGAGATTAATTACTGTGAAATCGTCGCCGCAGCTGATCCTCCTCCCTCTCAACATGCTCCCTCGAGCATGGCTTTAGATATCTATTCTCAATCCCCCTGGCTCGGCGAGGCCAACTCGCTTGATCATCTAAAAGACATTTTTCCTTCTGACGAAGCCATTGTTGAAACAATGTCTCTTGAGGAGCTGCCTTGGAGCGATGGAAATCATCTTTCCTCCTTCATGCCCAGCCTGGGGGCAATGTCAGATTGTCTAGAGCATTTTGCATCTCAAGTTCCTACTCTGCCTCTCCAGACACCTATATTGACACATGAGGTCCTTTCAAAAGGAAACCTGAGCAACATTACTCAAACCACTCCGATCGAAATCACCGTCAAACTGGGGATAGTTGAAAACATACACGTGGGAGTAACTTGTTCTCCTAATGAGATAAGATTTTATATTGATCTTTTCCATGAATTCAGAGACATGTTCACTTGGTCCTATGAGGAAATGCCTGGGATTTATCCCAACATAGTAGTGCATGAGATTCCTACCTATCCCGGTGTGAAACCCGTATGCCAACGCCTACACCCGGTGCATCCTTGCAAATCCGCTGCCATTAAAGCAGATGTTTAAAAACTTCTGAACGCGGGCTTCATTTACCCAATTCTCCTCATAGAATGGGTCTCAAACATTGTCCCTGTAGATAGGAAGCAGGGTACTGTAAGAGTCTGTGTTGATTACCGTGACATTAATTGGGCCTGTCCTAAGGAAAACTACCCCACTCCTTTCATAGATGAAATCATTGATAAATGTGCTGGGAGTGAGATTTATTCCCTGACGGATGTCTTTTCCGGGTATAATCAGATAAATATTTTTCCTGCCGATTAACACAAGACTGCATTCATCTATCCGTGGGGTACCTTTTCTTATAAAAAGCTCCCGTTTGGCTTGAAGAACGCTGGAGCTAATTTCTAGCATGCTATGTCTTACGCATTCCATGACATACGCCAGATCATTCAGCCTTATTTGGATGATCTGCCAGCTCACTCAGCTCGATGAGAGGACCAACCCGAACACCTCCGCTAGATTTTCCTTTGCTTTCGACGCTATAATATCCGGCTTAACCCTCATAAATGCATATTTTTCATGGATTCTGGCTGTCTTTTGGGATTTATAGTCTCCAAGGATGGGATTCTCCTCAACCCTCTAAAGCTCGAGGCCATTGTTAATCTCCCATCACCCTCCTCGTTACACCAATTGCATAGTTTGAAGGGAAAAGCTAATTTCCTTCGACGTTTCATCCTGAACTACGCGGAAGTGGCCAAAGGATTCACGCGTCTTTTAAAGAAACACATTCCCTTTCACTGGGACGATATTTCTCAGCAATCCTTTGAGAAGCTTAAGACCTTACTTGTTAATGCACCATTTGTTTGTCCTCCCAACTATCACCATGATTTCACTCTATATTTGGCCGTTGCGTTTAGCACCATAGCTATGGTTCTGGTGTAGGATGATGATGATGGAAATGAAAACGTTGTTTATTATCTATCATGGAATCTTCTCAACACAGAGACATGTTACGCTCACATCGAGAAATTGGCATTAGCCGCAGTGCAAGCTGTGCATCGTTTCCGCCACTACATCCTGTTGCGTACAGTAACCCTGGTTTCGGATTGCAACCCCATGAAATACATTCTATCTCGACAATTACTAGGGGGGAAATACTCTAAATGGATTGTTATCCTTTAGGAGTTCAACTTAGAGTTTACCACTGCTAAGTCGACCAAATCACTAGTTTTTGTGGACCTCATTTGCTCACTCCCGACAGACTCCACCCCGTCTCACTCTGAGGAACATATCCCAGACGAAACCCTCTTCCTTATCAGTACTCACGATCCATGGTACAGATATATTATTGTATATCTTCAAACATCAACGTTCTAGTCTGAGTTGACCAAAGATGCCCAACGTCGAATTCGGCATCAGTCTCAACCCTACCGTATTGTAGGAGATACTTTATACCGTGTTGGAATAGATTCGGTGCTTCGCCGGTGCCTCACCCTCGAGGAGGCTGAAAGAGTCTTGAATGACTGTCACAGTGGCACCTGTGGCAGTCGCATGTCCGGATATGCCACCGCCCAGAAGATTCTACGTGCAGGCTACTTCTGGCCATCGATATTCAAAGACTGTATTGTTGCAGTCCGAAAATGTCATGCCTGTCAGGTTTTTCAGCGCAAAATGCATGCGCCACCTCTCCCTCTGCATCCTGTCATTAATGGCGGCCCTTTTTCAAAATGGGGCGTATATTTCATGACGTGTAACCCTCATTCAGCTGGGGGGCATGCATATATAATCGTCGTTGCCGAATACTTTACTAAGTGGGCCGAAGCGATGCCTACACTAGCTGCCGACGGTAAGACAACTACCCAGTTTATTTTCAACCACATTACTGCACATTTCAGGGTCCCTCAGGCCATTGTTACTGATCATGGTACTCATTTTCGATATTACATGATGGCCGAGCTGACATCAAGGTTGGGCTTACGACATGATAAGTCAACGCCATATTACCCGCAGGCAAATGGCCAAGTTGAGGCCGTAAAAAAAGTTTTGGTCACAATGCTTCAACGAAAAATTGGGATTCATAAGTCCAATTAGCACCTCCAATTGTTCTCAGCTCTATGGGCCTACCAGACGTCAGCAAAGAGTGCGACTGGGTTCACACCTTTCCAATTGGTGTATGGTCTGGAAGCAACTCTTCTGGTTGAGTGCGAAATTCCTTCTTTAAAGTTCGTTGTGGAAATTTTTCCCGACACTTCTCTTGAAGAAGGGCGTCTCTTGTATTTGGAATGGCTGGATGAAACCTGCCACTTAGCTGCTTTAGTCATTGAAGCACAGAAAAAGCAGGTCAAAGCCTACTTTGATCAATCTGTATCTCCGCGTTCCTTTGTCGAAGGGGACCTCATCCTCCTATAAGACCAAGCGCACGACAATCTTGGAGTAGGAAAGTTCCAACCCATGTGGCATGGGCCTTACATAGTAAAACAAGTATTGAATAATGGGGCTTATGAGCTCATTGATTACGAAGGAGTTCCATTGGCGCAACCTAGAAATGGGTTGTACCTTAAAAAATACTACGCTTGAAGTTATTTTTTGGTGTGGTGTGTGTACATAGGTGTGTATATTCATTTGTGTGCATGTGTTGTGTGGTGTGCCATGAAAGAATATTTCTGCTGATCGGTTCTTCCTAATTATGCATATTTCTATTACTTCGTTTGTTGGTTTCGCAGATGGTGCCTCTCGCAGTACCAGGAATCTGTCCTCGGCAACCTGGGTAATCAATGATCCTCCTGGTGAGTTGGTTAATTTTCAAGGTGTGTGTCTAGGGCCTACCACAAATAATGTTGTGGAATATAGTGTTGTTTTAGAATTATTAACCAAGGCCATTAACCTCGGCATTCGTGCATTGCTTGTGTATCTCGACTCACAGCTTGTAGTATTACAACTTAACGATCATTATTCAGTAAGAAAACCATCCATTTTACATATGTATCTGTGCATTCATTTACTAGAAAGAAATTTTGATTATATCACATATCAACACATACCTAAGCATATGAATACATTAATAGATGCAGTAGATAATTTGGTTTTAGATAGACATTTGTGTAATTTATAAGAACATCATCACATGTAAAAAGTTCCATCCAGAAGTAGGTATATATATATCTATATGTCGAAATGTTTCCATAGTGTGCATCACATAAAATCAAAAAATATACATGTTTGTCTGATAATAGGCAGAGACAACATGTCTCTCAAAAAATATGCATGGAAAAGCCCTAAAATAGCTAATCAGCATGGTGCTCATGGTAAAACACCACCGCACGCATTAATCGCCTCAGCAATCTGTGAAGGCGACTAGGCACCCCCACAGTGTGTTGCTGGTAAGCTAATGGGATGTATGCCAGCCGTGCATAGTCCGGGATCCCCTGGGAAATGCCCTCCAAGTTCTGGATCAGTTCACTCCCTTCGCCACCCTCAGCCTGAGGGGCATGGCCGACATGGGTCCACCGCGCAATGGGCGACATGCCCGTGGGCCTCTCTGGGCCGACGTCTGCATACACATAAAATTATTGGTAGATCGGACATGTATTACCAAAAAATCATAAATACATCAAAATAAAAAAAGAGTATCATACCCAACTCCTCATCCCAATCATCCCCCTCTGAGAGCGGAAGATCGGGATCTCTGGTGAAATTGGTCCTGGCATAGGGCCAATCTTCGACCACGATCAGTTGTCGCCGTAACCACCCAAAGAAATCCGGCCTCCAGGACATCTGTTGGCCTCATCCTGATCTGGGCATAAGTGCTGCCCAGCGAGCCATCCTCGGCTCTCTCGGTATCGGCTCGGAAACTATGGCCCCTTGGCCCTGGAAAATGGGTAGTCGTTCCAGGATGAACGACACCAAAATGGAACCGTAGCTGAACTGCTTTAGCTGCCTCTTTATGATGTTTGTCACCGTTGTAGCCCAATCGAACAGTGTAGGACTCATACACTTAGAGGCTAGTATGATTTGGGCCTTGGTTGCCTCATGTGGAGCTTGCGATCCTGCAGCTCGTGTAATGGTATGAAGCACTACCCTGAGTGCTAGGTCGCGGATAGTGTGGATGTCCACCTTCCCACTTCTCTATCCTGTTCATGCCCCTGAGCACACTCTTGCCATTACCATCTCCATTTTTTCTCTAGAAGGTCCGTTGCCCGTTATGATTGGCACTGCACCTCTGCACGACAATCCAGTTATAAAGGAAACATCAGAGACCTCAAGAGCTAATACTTGGTCTCGAAGTGTGAATACTTCCTCATTTTCATCCCATATGCGGACCAAGTACTGTAGCAGCTCAGGTTGAGCTCGTAAACATGGAGTAAGGAAGAATTTTTTGAGTCCACAATTCTTAAGTACATTCATACAGGCTTCATTTTCCATAGCCATTTCATCTTCCTCCCCATGTTCCCTCTCCTTCCATTATAACCATTGTGCTTGAATCTCTGCATCAACACAATAAAAATGCTTTATTAGACCTCTGGTACATTTGAAAATCCACATGGGTAGCTCACATTTTGAAAACTTTAACCAGAAAATTAAGTTGCACCATTGACGCGACTATTTTTCTAATAGTCGCACCAGTTGGCACGACCCCTTTGTGGATAAATGTCCATTAGCGCGGGTCCATGCTCGATACCCATGCCAATGGAGCGAGCCCTAAAATTTTAAAAGGGTCCCTCCAGAAGTCTAATGCAAAATGAAAACTCATAAAAAATGGATTAAAATGGAGTTTAAGGGAGCGCCTATTACCTAGAACAAACGAGGAGCTGAATGACGTCCCGGATCAGTCGCAATCACCGCCGCAAGTTTGCACACAAACAGACCACTCTTGCTCTCCAAGTGAGGTAAAAAGTAAAAGTAAATTTGTTTTACCATTTGAAGCCTATTTATAACTTCTTAAGTCAAAATTAGGTTTTAAATGTCATTTTTCTCAATATTTTAATATATTTTTGTCGAAAAATGGATTTTACACTTGCCTTTATGTGCAGCGACAGGTTTTTACGTGACTTGAATGGTGATACGAGTTGTATTTTATACTTTTTCGGACTCAGTAAAAACATGAAAAAGTCATTTTTGGAGTCATATTTTAGCTATTTTCTGACTCTCTAAACATGAAAATATTTCTATGTCCCTTGTCGTTTCGATCTCGTTAAAGTGGACACGAAATGACATCTGCCCAGTATACATTTACTCCTTTTTCAGGCTGGGATAGATTACTTACGAAAAAGGAATACCCTAGCCTATCGCGACTAGGAGGTTTTCTTAGACATAGTTTTCTACCTTTTCGGATCTGAGGATATATTTACGAAAAGGGACCGTTGGAGTTTACTTTTCCTCTGTCTTTTCAAACTCTCTAAACATGAAAAGACGCCAAGTTCTTCCTTTGTCAGACTCGTTAAACCTTGATGACAATGGATTCAGTCGGAATGACGATATTCGAGTTTCTCCTTCCTAGGGCTCGTTAAATGTACTAGGGTGGATTCGGCCAAAGGATGAACTTATATGGCAATCATATGTTATCCCCTTCAATCTTGTTTTCAAAAATAATTGGGGTACTCGCCAGAAATGGTGGGGAAAAATGGAACCAACATCATTATCGTGTCGGCAGTATGTCGCTCTTGAACATGGCACTTATCTGCATTCGTGCCAGGTTGGGGACATCTCATCTCATTTTCCACTTGCCTCCGTGGGTTTGGGTAATCCTTTTTGACCTCTCATCTACTCTTTGCCTCGTCATCATGACCTATGATATTTTGATAACAAATACTTCCAAATCCACTGTCGTGCCGCCAATATGTTCAAGAGAAGTTGACCTCTGCAAAAAAGTCTCAACCTTCCTCTGATTCTCATCTGATTGTGATTCACAAATACATTATGTTCCTCTGTTTCGCGTCGATGATGTGGGAAACACTATGGAACACCTTCGATCAAGGTCACTTCCTGTTGGCTTCAGCTCATTATCCAGGAAGGTTATCTAGAGACTCCCTTCTGGTACCTTGGGGCCTACATGCCTCAATGGTAGGTTCTTCGCGTTTGATGTGAGGTTTTCATCATTAACCTCCGATCGAGTGATTCTACGGGCGTTCAACGCCAGCTCACTGATTCACATGCCATAGATTTTACCTATAGTACCCTGAGGGCCATTTTCATTATTGGTGGTACCTCTCATGTCTATTAACAACTTTCATCATTGGCTAGTAATCAAGTGATGTTCTTGCATGTTCAACTTCATCTCACTTATTTGCATGCTTGAACTTTTACTTTTTTCGGGTCGAGATGGAGCGCAAGACCCTGGGTTTTGTCTGTTGGAATCTAGGCTGCAATTTTGTGGATTATTATGATTGGTTACATGACTCACTGATTGGATGGCTGCAACCATACCTGAGTCTCTTTATTAATCCTTATTGGATGGCTGCATCCATGCTTGGATCTGGCTTATTGTATACTCTGCTATGGATGGTTGTGCCCATACCACATATATATCATGTATTTGAGATATTAGTTGTATTTCTCTACGCAGGTTTTCCGACGGCAATGTTTTCAGTTGGACACATTCTCATAAAGCATTTCACCCCTCTCTCTCTTTTGGGCCTCATGATTTAGGGGGCATCTATTACACAAAAATTTGACACCGTCCCTACAATTCCCCGTCCCACACATTGGAGGGCTCATTCTATGACCTGTGAGCAGTGACATGATCTGAAAACACTTTCATGGCATTACCCTAGACATGGAATTTCATTCCCCTGAAGACATATCCTTGTGAAAGACCCTAAAAATAGCCTTTTCATCCTTGGTGTGACTAGCCAGTGTTATACCCATGCCAATGGGGGAAATCCTTCAAAGAGGGCGCGCCAACTGGTGCTTTGTCTCAGAGTCACACTCGTGCCAGGCTTAATAAAGGGTGTTTAAAAAAAATAAATGGCAGAAGATTGACTCCAACCAACTCCTGAACTGGTCTCTAAATTGAGTTGGGACATTTGGCTCTGTATTTCCATGTAGAGGAAGTAGTTTTCCACCTCTCATGGAAGCTTCCTTTAGGATAGGGCCAATCCCATGATTGTAGAGATCCCAACTCCTCTTCCACCATCTATATAAGCTTTCCATTTCTCTTTGCAAGCTAATCTCCAAGATCCTTCATAGCCTAAAGAATGTTGCAAGAGCTTTGATAGTACTCATAGTGCCAAATCCATAACAAGGAGATTGACGATCGAAGAGAGAGACTTTTCCCTATTCCCAGCAAGCTTTACCGAGACGTATTCTGCTCACGACCCGCCGAAGGAAGGTTCAACGTCAGAGCCTAGTTGTATTTTCCTTTGTATGAATTAATGATAAGCGACTATTGGTTATGGTTCCACTCGTATTGTTCATTATGATCGTGAGTTGTGTCCTCTATGACTGATACGTAATTTCATATATCAGGTTTTACGCTTGTGTTTGTCATGTTTCTTGTGTGTGCAGGTGTTCGATCGCGGTGAGCGAGAGGATTGTGATCTTCTGGAGCAAGGAGATGGGAGTGCCATCTTCTCTACAAACAACAGCATTCGACTTGAGGTAGGCCTTCTTTGTAAGTTGGTTTATTGTAATTCGGAACTTGCACCTTAGCATGATACGATTGTTGCTAGACCTGATCTAGGCTAGTAGGGATCGCCTCTGTCCGCAGAGGGGATTTACCTCTACAACAATGATGGAGATAGAAATTTCCTATATGGATTTGAGAAATTATTGTTCTATTCTTGGTATGCTCAATAGACACACAATGGCATTTACTACTTTTCAGTAGATGAGAAAACATGTACAACTAGCAAGTGGTTGGGATACAACTTGCCACATTATGTTCAGGGGCAACAGGTAGAAAAATTGTGTTGTTTCCACTTGGGGAACTATTATCATCATCTAGCATTTTATATAACACTCAGTATATTTCTCATTTGGATTCCATATTGTGATGATGTTTTATTCACTATATGTGGAATGGCTTGGGCAAGCAAGGTTCACAGAACCAAAGAGTGGATCCTTGAGAGTCCAGTTTCCTTTTTTCCTCTTGAGGGAAACATTATCACAACCCAAAATCAGAAACAACTCTATACATATCATAAATAGAGAGAGAGAGACAACATGGGATGTACAAATTGGTCTATCATGTTTAGCCATATAGCCCATCTACATTGCAGGAGCAAGATATGGAGGAGTTTTTCTATGAGTTACCATTTTGGAGTGTGATCCATTTTGTTTGGATGATAGCATGGGGATTGGGGCTTCTCATTAGGGTTGAGATTCCCAACCTTCTTCATATATCATGCCTCAAGAAGACATATAGACAACATGTGGTTTCCTCCATGGATATCCCACCTCTTCATGATGATAGGCATTTGGTTTTTTCACCAAAGGCTAACTTGTGCACTTGGGAGGAGAAACTAGGTGACAGTTTCATTAGAGAGCATCTTGTCTAGTGGAGGATCTTATCAGATGTGGATGCTACAGAAGGAGGAGAGGAGGCTTTTAAGTTTCCATCCTTGTAGTTTCTTGATGAAAAGAAACATTTGGGAGGGGAGGACTGTAATATTCCTAATTAGGTTTCAGCTAGTTGGAATATTAATTTTTTTTTTTATGATAATATAGGTGAATAAGTGGGTAGAGAGACCCATAAATCTCTTTAGTAGGAATAAAACCACTTCTCATGTGTATGTAGATCCGTGTATCAACTGTATAAAGCACCTAGAGGTGTGAACATGGGCTAAAGCATATGGGCAGGGTCAAAGTTGACCAAATCAACAACGTTGTTATGGAGATAGTGGAGAGTTAATGGAGGAAAACGAAGTCATAGAAGAGGAGTGTATGCATGAGAATATCTTCTTTAATGAGTTGGACCCAGAGTGAGGAAGCTCACCAAGCATATAAGGAAGAGGATGGCATCCATAGAAGGCATTCATAATATTGATAATGTATTGGTATTTTATGACTGTTTGCATGCTTCTGTTGTTTAGCTAAGTTTGTTATGCTATTTAGCACAAGGGTGTTTCCGAGTAGAAATACCACCCTCATCCTTGGGGGACTTCGAGTTCCTACTCAGGATAGTTTCATTGATCATAATTTCCACTATTTTTCTTTACTACAATCTTTAGCCTTCATCCACATCACAGTCTTCTTCAGAGTTGTGTTGTTTTGTAGGGTAGCGGTAGTGGAGGGTTGATAGACCCAATTTCTGAGCTTGTTTGGCAACCCTTCCTCTGGGAGGCTAGTGAGGAAGTTCTTAGAGCTTTATTCTACCATCTGAAATCAAGCCAAGAATCAACATTCACCCACAGCATAGTCTCCTCTAGAAACTGTGTTATTTTGCAGTGCAGTTGCAGTGGGAGGTCAAGTACCCAAGTTCTTGACCCTATTTTCCAGTGAGGGGATTAGCCCTTCATTCGGAAAGGTTGTGAGAATAGATATCAACCATTGTAAAATCACATCAGCCGCCTCCCACCAGTGTTCCAGTTACAGAATGGTATTTAGCCTTAGGGCGACATTTTGTATATTCTTCATTTTGAGTATTTCCGGAAACCCTTTCTGGGTTGTCTTGGAATAGTGATAGGAAGCCTAGATCATTGATCCCGTAATTTTCTAAGCACCCTATCAGTGGATCCAGGTGTTTCAATTTACATCAGTATTAAACTCCAACAAAAATTGCACTTTCTTAGCCTCTGATATTCTTGTATAGCAGTTGTTCTTCATGTTTTATGTACTGGGTCTTTAGAGGCTTGTTTTGCCTAACTCAAGTGTCATTTTCCTCAATATTTTGTACACATTTTCTGCTATATTGTTTGATAAGAAGGCTACATGATCTGCTCTTTATGTGTTTTGTATCACTGCATTTTCCAGTTTTATGTTCTATATTCCTGTCTTTTCCATTTTGGAATATTACAATTCGATTCAAGGGTTATGAGTCAATTTTTTTTCCTCCAAATTTAATTTTAGTGTCATCGATGTAACGTTTCCATTGATTCATTTTCAAGGGGTATTAGTCAATTGTTTTCTTCTCAAATTTGACGTTAGTGCAATTGATGTACCTTTTACATCAATTTGATTTCAAGCGCTATGAGTAAATTTCTTTCTCTTCAAATTTGACGGTAGTTTCATTGATGTACCTTTTCCATTGATTTGGTTTCAAGGGTTATGCGTCAAATGTTTTTTTTAATTTAATTTTTCTGTCGTTTATGTACCTTTTCCATAAATTATGTTTCAAGGGGTATGCGTCAATTTATTTTTTCAAATTTAACATTAGTGTCATCAACGTACATATTCCATCAATTAAGTTTCAAGGAGTATGAATAAATTTATTTATTTTCAAATTTAATGTTAGTTTCATTGACACAAGTTTTCCATCAATTTTTTCGAAAGGGTATAAGTGTATTTCTTTCTTTTCAAATTTAACATTAGTTTCATTGAAGTACCCTTTTTATTGATGCAATTTCAAGGGGTGTGAGTTAATTTATTTCTTATCAAGTTTAACATTAGTACCAATGACGAATGTTTTCCATCGCCTAGTTTTCAAGTGGTATGAGTCAATTTCTATCTTTACAAATTTAAGATTAGTGTCATTGATGTACCTTTTCCATCGATTCAGTTTTAAGGAGTACAAATTAATTTATTTATTTTCAAATTTAACATTACTGTCATTGATGTACCTTTTTCCATCGCTTTGGTTTCAAGTGTTATGAGTAAATTGTTTTCTTTTCAAATTCAACGCTACTTTCATCGATGCACTATTTAAATTAATTCAATTTTAAGAGGTATGCTTCATTTTATTTCCTTTAAGATTTAAAATAAGTTTCACTAATGTAATTTTTCCATCAATTTTGTTTCAAGGGGTATGTGTCAATTGCTTTCTTTCAAAATTAAATGTTACTTGTATCAATGTATATTATGTCAATTAAATTTCAAGGGGTATGATTCAATTTCTTTCTTTTCAAATATAACTTTAATTTTGTCAATGTACCTTTTCCATTAGATCGGTTTCAAGAGTTATAAACCAATTTTTTTCTTTAAAAATTTAACCTTAGTTTCATCAATGTACCTTTTTATTCAATTTGGTTTCAAGTGGCATGCATTAATTGTTTTCTTTTCAAATTTGATGTTAATTTCATTGTCATAAATTTTCCATCAATTCAGTTCCATGTAGTATGAGTAAATTGTTTTTTTTTTCAAATTTAACATTAGTGTCATCAATGTACCTTTTCCATCAATTTAGCTTCAAGGGGTATGATTAGATTGTTTATTTTGAAATTTAATGTTAGTGTCATCAGCACACCCTTTTCATTGATTCAGTTTCAATGGATATGAATCACTGTATATTTATTTTCAAATTTAATGCTAGGGCCATTGATGTATTGTTTCCATAAACTTGGTTTCAAATATTATGATACAATTTCTTTATTTTTCAAATTTAATGTTAATGTTATAAATATACATTTTCCACCAATTTAGTCTAAGGAGGTATGAGTCAATTGTTTTGTTTTGTAATTTAACATTATCTTCACTGATGTACATTTTTTATAGATTTTGTTTAAAGGGGCGTGAGTCAATTTATTTATTTTGAAGTTTAAATTTTGTGTAATTGGTGTACCTTTTCCATTGATTTTCTTTCAGTGGGTATTAGTCGAATACTTTCTCTTCAAATTTAATATTAGTGTCATCATTGTTTCTTTTTCATTGATTCACTTTCAAAGGGAATGTCTAATTTTCTCTCTTGAAATTTAACATTGATTTCATTTATGTATCTTTTCCATTAATTTGATTTCAAGGGATATGAGCCATTAACATTTGTCTCATCATTGTACCTTTTCCATCAATTTAGTTTCAAGGCATATGAGCTATTTGCTTTCTTCTCAAATTTGAAATTAGTTTCATTGACGTACATTTTTCGTCCATTTTATTTCAAGGTGTATAAGTCAATTTCTTTCTTTTCAAATTTAACATTAGTGTAATTGATGTTCCTTTTTCATTGATTTGGTTTCAAGATGTATGCACCAATTACTTTATTTTTAAATTTAATGTTTTTTTCATCTATGTACCTTTTCCATCCATTTGGTTTCAAGGGGTATGAGTCATTTATTTATTTAAAATTTAACATTAGTGTCATCGACATACTGATTCCATGAATTCGGTTTCAAGGGGTATGGATCAATTGATTTATTTTCAAATTTAATGTTAGTGTCACTGACACACATTTTCCATAAAGTTATTCGAAGGGGCATGATTTGATTTCTTTGTTTTCAAATTTGACATTAGTTTCTTTGAAATACCTTTTCGATTGATGTCATTTCCGGGAGTATGAGTCAATTTCTTTCTTTTCAATTTTAACATTAGTGCCATTGATGAACGTTTTCCATTGACTAGTTTTCAAGGGGTGTGAGTCACTTTCTTTCTTTACAAATTTAACATTAGTGTCACTGATATACATTTTCTGTCAATTTGGTTTTAAGAAGTAAAATTTAATTGATTTATTTTCAAATTTAACGTTACTGTCATCAATGTACCTTTTTCATCAATTTGGTTTTAAGGAGTAAAATTTAATTGATTTATTTTCAAATTTAACGTTACTGTCATTGATGTACCTTTTTCATCGATTTGGTTTCAAGGGTTATGAGTCAATTGCTTTATTTTCAAATTTAATGTTACTTCCATTAACATAATTTTTCGATTGATTTAGTTTCAAGGGGTATGATTCATTTATTTCATTTAAATTTTAACATTATTTTCATTGTTGTACTTTTTTCATAAATTTGGATTCAAGGCATATGATTGAATTTCTATCTTTTCAAATTTAACCTTAATTTCGTTAGCATACCTTTTCCATAGATTTGGTTTCAAGAGTTAAAATTCAATTGTTTCCTTTACAAATGTAACCTTAGTGTCATCGATGTGCCTTTTCATTCAATTTGGTTTCAAGGGGCATGAGTCAATTTTTTTCTTCTCAAGTTTAACATTACTGTCATTTATAAGAGAATTTCTCAGATTATCCACAGTGTAATAAGAATAATGTCGAAGTTTTGAATCCCAACAGGGATCCATATTCAAGACCAACTCTTGAATGAAATATTGAAAGAATAACCATACAAATGATAAATAGGGGAGAGCGAACAAAAAAAAAGGTGACTAAAACCTAAATTAATTGATTAAATTATTTTTATTTCAATTATTTTATTTTATTTTAATTGTTATTAATAAAGATTATTACTTTAAAATCATTATTAGTGATAAATTTTATTCACCATTAATAATGATTTTAATTAAATAAATTTTGTTGGAATCATGATTTCCATTAAACCAAAACCCATAGGTGTTAGTCTCCACTACAATTTCCAGAGTTAGGATCCATGAGAGATGGTTAGCCCATTTCGCGAAACACAAGGGGAGCATTGAACCCAATGTCCAACAAATGTCAATTTCAACAATAATGATTTTAGTATTTAATTTTAATAATAATTATTGAATTTACTATAGGGGTTAATTTATTAATAAGTGATAATTATTAATAATTAATAATAATAATAATAATAATAATAATAATAATAATAATAATAATAATTATTATTATTATTATTATTATTATTGTAATAACTATTTTATTAATAATAATGACTATTTAACAAATTCATTAATAATGATTATTAATGTTATTTTAATTAATAATTAATTTTAATATTTTAATTCTAATTATTAAAGTTTTAAAAGGGTTTATGTGTTAGTGTCATCGTTGTACCTTTTCCATCAATTAGGTTCCAAGTGGTATGATTCAATTTTTCTTTTTCAAATTTAATGTTAATATCATCAATGCACCTTTTCCATTTATTTAGTTTTAGATGGTATCAGTCAATTTATTTATCTTGAAATTTAATGTTTGTGTCATCATCATACCTTTTTCATTGATTTGGTTTCAATGGTCATGACAAAATATCTTTATTTTCAAATTTAATGTAGAATCATCGATGTATCTTTTCCATCAACTTGGTTTCAAAGGTTATGATTCAATTTCTTTCTTTTCCAAATTTAAGGTCAGTGTCATCAATATACATTTTACATTAATTCATTCTAAGGAGGTATGAGTCAATTATTTTATTTTCAAATTTGACATTATTGCCATCAATGTACCTTTTCCATAGATTTTTTTTCAAGGAGTATGAGTAAATTTCTTTCTTTTGAAGTTTAACGTTGGTGTAATCGTTGTACCTTTTCCATCAATTCTATCTCAATGGACATGCATCAATTTCTTCCTTTTAAAATTTAACATTAATG
Source organism: Pinus albicaulis (assembly GCA_034641835.2). Taxonomy (NCBI): domain Eukaryota; kingdom Viridiplantae; phylum Streptophyta; class Pinopsida; order Pinales; family Pinaceae; genus Pinus; species Pinus albicaulis. The sequence goes on along the minus strand of CM076578.1, from coordinate 960,714,596 downwards.
TCATTGACATACCTTTTCCATTGATTCCGTTTCTATGGGTATGAGTCAATTTATTTCTTTTCAAATTTAAACTTAGTGGCATCGACATACCTTTTTCTTTAATTAGTTTCCATCGGTATGATTCAATTACTTTCTTTTCAAATTTAACATTAGTGTCATTAACGTACATTTTTCTGTGATTCAGTTTCAAGTGGTGTATGTTAGGGCTCCTTATTTTCTCAATGGTGAGAAAGAAAACCAAAGAGGTAACCGCAAACTAACTTTTGATTTGGTATCTAGCCCTACCAAATCAGAGAGGGATCTCTCAAAATTAACCTCATAGCCAATGAGAGTGATCGGAGAGTATTAGGGTTTTAGGCTACTTATCAGCTCATTAGGGTTTTTGATTTAGGTTTTGTTGGATAAGAAGCACCTGGTTTAGGAACTAGGCCATGTGTTCCAAAGGATCAACTTTAGTTATAGAATAAGGCAAGATACATGTAACTAGTGACACAATTTGAGTTTGTCGTTTTAGTGTGTTGAGAAAGAAATCATGTAGAAGGAGTAAAATGAGCATACATACATGAATTCATTTACTTAGAAGGTAAAAACATTTACATGAAAATATTAGATGAAACATACCATATGAGGCAATGTATTATGTTTAAAAATTATGATATGAACAGAATAAGAAGATATATGGTTTCTTAAACAACATGATCATCATATGCATAAGAAAAATAGAGAAAAACATTGTCACTAACCACATCACAAGAATCCCATAAAAATAGTTGCAACTACCTGTAAATTACTTCTGCAAATAGTCAAGTACACTAGTGCCAAAAGAGTGTGAAATTCAAATATCCAACCCTCTCTTTGACTTTTTTTTGAGTACATATAGAAAACAAACAAGATTCCACCTCTAAACATAGACACAACAAATTTATGAAAAAGTGGCAGAAAGGTGTAAAAAAGACACTTTTTGATCAATTTCTTCAAAACCATGAATGTACAAGCTTCCAAAAGTTATTTTATGACATCCTTAAGTCATTAGCCATCCAAACATATTTTAATTTTTGTATTTGGACTCTCTGATAAAAAGCACATCAACTAGTTGTTGTCTTTATGTAGGATGCTTTTTCTCCTCTGTACACAAAAAATTCAAAATTACAAAGTTTTGACTCTTTTTCTTTGATTTATGATTTGATTTCATACCACCAATGATGCATCAACTAACAATATTATTATTTACTTCGTTTTGAGTTTCCTTCGGGTTACTTTGAGCTTCTTCTTCATGTTTTTGACCCCAACCTTGCAAATCATGTTCCTAGCATAGTAGTGCCTTGCCATATTTATTTGCATGGTAGTATCCCTCTGTGCTTTCTTCAGTAGATTATAGAAATGTACATTCTATCTATGAAGCCAATACTCCCTATTTTTCTCAATCTCGACACTTATGGAGTCAAATTTGTTATCTTGGGCTTGAGGAGTAGCGATGGTGTCTTGAGGTTGAGGAGGAGATGGATCTTCTAGATTCAGTGCCTTCCTAGCCATTTCTCTTGTCTTAGGTCTCTTGGGATATGTTTGAACATTATTTTCTTCTAGCTTCTCAACATCAATAATAGCCTTACCTTTATCCTTTGTTGCCAATGTTTTACTTGTTCATGGAGGGTCCTCTTTTGGCTCTCTTTGCTACATTAGATCCTGTCTCAACTCTCTATTTTTCTGCTATAAGAAATCCACCATGAAATTGGATTTGGATAGATAATCTTTCAAATATTTATTATGTTCTTCCTTTTCCTTGATGATGCCTTTTGTTGCCTTATCTCCATGCTGTTATCCTAGGTATCCATCTCAACTTTTGGAGTTGCCTCTTCTTCGCTATGCAATGGTGAATCATGTATGCTCAAAGGTGGTTCCCCTCTCATGGTCTCCAACTGAAATTCCTCTTCACCTACAACCTCCTTAGGTATCATTTTTGCTTGAGATATAGCTTTAGGCCCACACCTAGGTATCTCCTCTTATGTTTCAGGAACAAATAACAAATTCTTACCTTTCTTATCACTAGTACAAAATGGCTAATTAGTTGCTAAAAAAATGACTAAAATTTTCATATAAATGACTATTTTTTCGGTTGGTGACCAATAGTAGCTAATTTACAGTATCTTATAATGCGACAAACTTTTGGTCATTTTTAGCTTACTCATTAATTGGTTATCTCAATTTTTTTTTCTAGTTGTATATTTGGTCATTAATTTGGTCACTGATTTAGTCATTAATTTAGTCATTGATTTGATCACTAAATTTAGTCATTGATTTTTTCATTAATTTGGTCATTGATTTAGTCATTGATTTAATCTTTGTTTGGTCATTAATTGTCACAATTAATAACCAAATATATTACTATATTATCACCTGAGAAAACCAATTAATGACCAAAGAAATATGACCAAAATGTTGGTTGTGTTATAAGATAATGTAAATTAGCTACTAATAGTCATATATATGCAAATTTTAGTCATCGTTTGAAACCAATTAATGACTGAAGAAATATGATTAAATTTTAGTCATGTTATACGGTACTGTAAATTAGCTACTAATAGTCGTATATATGCAAAATTTAGTTGTCATTTGCAGTCACAAAAATATCATTTGTTGTAGTTATTTATCCATTATATAAACGACTAATTTAGCAGTTTATATTCATTTCATTTACTTTCATTAAATATCATTATAAATTACTAATTTAGTCATATATTCATTTTATCTGTGTTCACCATTAATCAATATAAACTATTAATTTAGTAGTTTTAAATTGATTTTGTGTTCATTATTAATCAACATAAATTAATTTGTATGATTTTAAAAATGTCATACAATGTGCATGTTCATCTGATAAAACACAAAGTCGCATATTTTAATTACAATACTAAACAATATCAAGTGCAACTATAAATAATTTCAACCAAATAAATTATATTATATGAAATGTTAAAGTATTACAATATGATTTTCCAACTTAATATTGGTTGGACTATAATTTACACATGAAATGATGTTTCATCACTTCAAACATTATCGTTGTGTTTTCAAGGCATTGCAGGTGAATTCACCAACTCTAAAGACTTGACCATCAATATTTATATGTGTGTCTTATGCGAGATATTGGCTCTAAGAGTATCACTAGACCAATTCTCGTCTCTCTCTCTTTTCATTTGTCGCTCCAATGTTATTGCTCCCTTATTTTTTCAATTCATGCTTCTTACCATCAATACTAAGTTCATTCTCTGAAAACAAAAGAATATACAATGCAGAGTGTAAAAAATGAAAGACAATGAACACTAGAATATAAACTAAATTAGACTATAAATAATTTATACAACATATACCTCAACATCAGCAGTGTCAGAGCCATTTTTCTCCATACAAGTAAGAAACTCGAACAAATTATCTTCATCGGGGCGATAATTGCCACTATAATGTGGCGAGATAACCTGTATAAACAAAGCAAATAAAATATCACCATATATAGAAAAGAACACCTTAGTGACTTAGTATTAAACTTTCAAGGAAAGCTTAGGAACAATCATGTCAACTAAGTTATATGCTAAAAATCTCAAGCTGTAGATAAATTGTGAAAAGAAATAACTTGAGGTGTGATGTTTAATCCCTGTCATTTTATTCACAATAACATTTCATTTTCTAACGCATGAACTTAGTCAAGTATACAAACAACATGTACTCAAATAACAACATGAAGGTAGCTTTTTCTGATAGTCATGAAAATATTTTAACACAAAATAGCTATAAGGATTCCAATAAATATAGTGTAATACTAATTTCATCTTCAATCTTTGGTTGTTGTTTAAATGCACATGGTACTAAGTATTTTCAATTTCATAGTTAAAAGACAAAAGAAAATAAAAATAAACATCCAAATTAAAATCAAACAATAAAGAGAGGATATCATGGAATGGAAATTGCAATTATAAAAAATTTGTTTACCTATCCACCGATGTCGTGTCTGGAATTCCTAAAGCATTTTCTTGCCCAAAATAACCATGAAGTGAAATAATCACAACATTAAAAACCATAGGAATTTCTACTAGAAACATTTCCAAAGTTGATGGCCTAAGTGTCTAGGCGATCTCTAATAGCGAATGAACCATATCCAAGACGTGATATGCATCGTCTCCCTGTCATTTTTCCAATCAAATTTCTTGTAACCTGCCCATTGTAAAGTCAAGTAATAATAAAACAAAGGCATTGACATTTTTTTTTAATCTTTTATATCTATAAATTTGAATCTAATTTGTTTCATGAACATATTAATTCATATTTAAAGCCTTCCTGACATATGAGAAAGTATCAATCAAATAGGACATCAGAAAAATTGACCTCAATCACGTCCTCAAACAATTTCTAAAATATCAATATTTTTCTTGTTGTGATATCTTCGGTATAAAAAAGAACATATCTACAAAATAAAAATGCATATATTTCATATGGTAAAATTTTGTATATGGTGTATTCTTAAGGAGTTTTTTAAGATGTTCCTCCACCTTTACCAAAGTGAATTGTAGCTTGGCTAAACTATGTATCCTTTCATTGAGCATCAATTTCTGCATGATAAATGTCAAAAATTATTCATTACCATTTCTCAACATGCTACATATGATAAATTGAAAGTCGAATAAAACCATGAACAAACCCTATTCTAACCAAAACAAACAAACAAATAGTGTCTAATAAAACTTCATTATAATATTAGAAAATGAAAAGAGAGTGGACCATTTTTGTTGTTTGACTTTGCCTATTTTTTTTATGAAAGCGCTCAAGCTTCAAGAACCAACAAATGTGAGGGTCGTAAACGTGGAAAAAAATATGTTGACTTAATTTGTAGACTTCTTCAAAATGATGTGAATGATGCCATTTTCGGATGTGGTAAATCTCATAATAAAAAATGGCATGTATTCTAATAAATTACATTGCAATGAATACCATGGACCTCCACGAGTTATAGGTCCTTAGTAGGCTAATCTTGATGATGAAAGAGAGATGGCAATGATAAGTATGGGTGGTCCTAGTTTGCATGGTGAATATCTTCAAACCAAGGTCATCATCTCAATGAACCTAGGTTATGACATGGTAAACATGGATATGGTCTTCACCCCATTTCATTCCATCATATTTTTTCAAGACTCAAGAGGACATAATGGTCCTTCAGGTTATAATAGGGTTTATTTTGAGGTTATAAATAAAGCTTATCCAAATCAAATGGATTTTTGGGCTCCAAGAGATATGGATAATTTAAATGATAACAATTATATGTTTTTTTCCCGAGATTCAAATGGAGGGATACATTTTTTGGATTTTACTAATAAATAGAATGAGAGAAATAATCCATGATGAGAATCTACTGGTCATTGTGATTAGGGAAATACACAGAGATAATAAGACTATTTAGGTTCAAATCAAAGATGGTGTTGATTCTTGTAGCTCCTCAGTTGTTGGTAGTTTTTAAGGAAGGAATTTTAGTTCTTCAAGGGTTGGGTCCTTCAGAATAATTGCATCTACCTTGGTCATATCGCCCAAAAGAAAAACATAATAAAAAAAGAGTAAATATGTCAAGTTTGGGGCAAATCCTATTTGTATAGTTGCCAAGCTTATAGTTATTTTTGACTCTGTTATAACTCTGTTGAGACAACCTAATCTACAGTAAAAAATGGCAGAGGATCCATTAGTCATAACTACCCATGGTCTCCTGTAGACATGATAGAAGAACAAGTTGAGCCATTAATTAGAATTGCACATATATTGAGGAAAGACAATTCATTATCTAGCTAACCAATTGCACATTGAACCCTATATGGATGAGTAGCCCTAAATAAAGCCAGTTTTTTCTATCATATGCCTTGGAAATACAAACTAACATTGCTTGTAATTTTTTTGGTTTCATATTATAAATTCCTTCATGGGAAACTCCTATTCTGTAATGGATTTTTTTCCCAAGAAGGATGCAAAATTTTTCTAATGACATGGAATCAACTTAGTGAATTTTGACCCTACATGGCCAATGAACTCAAGAGCCTTGGGCCCATCAACAATATCATCCTACAATGAAAATAGTACAGTCTCCAACCTAGAAACATAAAAATTATATATAGTTATAGTTCATAATTGAAAATTGTTGGGAAAAACACTGAGAGAGGGGGGTGAATCAGTATTTAGTGCAGACCGAAAAATTTTTACTTTTTATTTCTCTAAAACCCATATGCTATTTTAATGAACCCAAGTCACGTATACATGCAGATATCCTCAATGAAACTCACGTATTACCAGAGATCTCATTATGCAGATAATTCTTTACTTAGATCATTGCATCATTCATTCATTAGATGTTTAGTAAGCAGTAAACTTGTTCAGTAAGAATAGAATAAATCATCCCACATAAGCAACACACATGAACACCAGGATTTAAGGTGGAAACCCAATTTCGGAGAAAACCATCGTTGCCGTCGTCTTAGTCTTCAATATTTATTATAAAGAAAACATCTTATAACATTGTGCTGGTGCAGACTCATACTAGCACGCAGGCACCCACCTACAGAAGGCTACAACCTCCTCTCATTTACCAGCCTCTCCTGGAAGGGAGCTACAACCCCCTACTCTCGTTTACCAGCCTCTCCTGGAAGGGAGATACTACCCCCTGCTCTCGCTTACGAGCCTCTCCTGGAAGGGAGCTACTACCCCCTGCTCTCATTTACCAGCCTCTCCTGGAAGGGAGCTACTACCCCCTGCTCTCGTTTACCAGCTACCACTGGAAGGGAGCTACAACCCCCTTACTGAAGGCTTCGACCCTCAGCACCACTGCGGACCACGTTTCATCAATTTTCATACTGGATCCAACAGCTTCCATACAACACACCTTGCAGGCCACTTTTCATCAGATTTTCAGACTGGACCAACTCCACACATTTAAGCTCAACATACATCAAACTGAAACTCATAACCTCATCAATTCATTCATTGTACCATCAACCAATCAACCAACAACTTGATCTTTAATAAGCATAATCAACAGCATAATCAACATTCAAACGACCCAAATCTTTATGAATACATCATTGACAGATAGTAGTAAAACAGTAGAACAGATCAGACATTTCATTCCACATACTTCAACAAAAACCCTAGTTCCATACGCACTTTTACTTTACTGAACCTGCGTATGCACGCGCTTTAACAGAATCAAACCTGTGTATACATCTGCACATATTTCAAGATTGATTTCACATACCATACGTGCTTTTGCTGAAGTCAACCCGTGTATATACGCGCTTTCTCTTCCACGAACCTGCGTATAGATCTTCAAACTTTATAAGGCTGCGCAACTCTTCAGATCAGATAAACAACTCAGATTTCACACAGATCTAAACATTCCATAAACAGATCTAGAAAATACATATACATTTCAGATCTAGAGATCCCTCTTCATTATTTTCTCCATAGGTGCATTATTAATTCAGATCAATCAATGAATTTTTACCCATTCCATGCAGATATACTTCAGAGTGAAGTATTCATTCAATGCCTAGACATGTTCACACACTTTGCACTATGATATTCTTCTCCTTATATAGATTTAGCCTTTGTCAATACCATGACTCAAAACCACTCCACTACTAATGGTATTCCTGGACAGAATCAAATAGATATTCCAGCGCTCAATACAATGGGCAAATACCATGGTAAATTCCCTTGGTTTTATGAATTTAGAGCGCAAATAGGCATACACTACTTGGCTCGTAATTTTCCGCGTACATACGCTACTTTTCCTTGAAAAACCTGCGTATGCTTTGTGACATATCATATTTATCATTTCTTTGGCACTTACTGGAATTTCTTTCTTCTGTTACTTCTGAGCTGATCTGTAGATACATCATCCTTCCTTATTTAACACAAGATACATCATCCTTTCATATTTAACACACAGGTTGCTTATGATAGGAAACTCATCAATTAGGTTTCTATCAAGAACAACTTCATCTAGTAGGTTTCCATCCAAAGAAAACTCATCAAGTCAGTTTCCATCAAGGACAACTTCATCTAGTAGGTTGCCATCAAAGACAACACATTGCATCATATTGCCAACAATATTATTTCATCAAGTAGGTTGCCATCAAGGAAAACAAATGCATCATATTTCCAACAATCTCCCCATTTGGACTTGATGGCAACCATGATGGTGTTTGATCACTACAACAGATAGATACATTGATTATAACCATTATGCAAACACCATGATACTCTCCCCCTATTCAAACACCATGATACTCTCCCCCTTTGACATCAAGGGCAAAGGGCGGATCAAAACCAAAACAAGGTTTGTATTCTCTTGTAGAAAGAGGAGCTCTGTAGATCTGATGTGAACTAAAGTTACCATGCTCCCCCTGATTTCATGTTGAATCTTCAACCATAATATTCAATGAAGTACATGACTCTATGACCTTTCCTATCACCAAGGACTCAATCTTACATCAATGATCCAACCAAGTGGATTTACATATGTGACACAAGTACCCAACAAAGTGGGTTTACACAACTTGACTCAACTACCCAACCAAGTGGGTTTATAAATTTGATCAAGTCCTTACATGACTAAATATTACAATTTTATATCCTAGGTATCAACGTGACCTTTTCATCAAATTACAAAATATGACCTTTTGTAATAATTACCAAAAAGACCTCAAGAGAGAGATCATTTTTCAGAATCATCATAATGCCAACAATGCATCCTTTCCACATAACCAATGCTCCCCCTTAGCTTGTGCATCCTGAACACTTTCAACAGCAAATCATCAAGGCATCTTTATCAAATATCAGAGAATGAAACAGAATTATGAGAACTGGAACACCACCAAAGATACCAAATAGCACTGCAGCTATGCTGAAGAATGCTGACCCAGAAAAATTTGTTAGCAACCACCCATACGCGGTTTTCTATGTATAAACTCACGTATATATGCGACTGTGTTTCAGAAAACCCGCGTATCTAATTTAATCTTCTGAATTTAAGCAGATCTGATCTTCTGTATGGGAGAGACTATTCCCATCTTCTGTCTGAGATATTCGAATGCTTCCCCGAAATATATGAGAGAAGATAGATAGGACAATGTAGCTATGTTTTCAAGTGTCATCCAATAGTTGTAGCATAAGTACATCAGTAACCAAGCCTTCAGGATCTTTGCAGCATCAACATATTCTTCAAGAGGAATTATCAGAACAATCTTCTTCAATAGACAATATGTATCAAGCAATCATTCATGTGATCTGTTATCATCAAGATATTCATGATTTATTTATTTCATAATCATGATGTAACATGTGTAGGAATTATGTCAATAGTCATCAGCAACAAACTCTACATGATCTATCCTTATCGCTACATCATAAAAATTTCGTCTCATCTATGTGTGAAAACAAAAGATACTCTTCATCAAAAATCAATCAGGGCTCATCCATAATCTTATCATAAGAAACCATGTATCATATCATCATAATTTGAGCATGAGTATTACAAGAACTAAGGAATAAGCAGATACAATGCCAACAATGCAATCATTAGTAGTTAGACTGATGCTCCCCCTGAACCTGTGCTCCTGTGCTTGAGCCATCTCACTGTTTTCCTTAACAGAAAAGCATACACTTCTATCTCCAATGGAACTCACGTGTATACGCGGATTTAGTTCACGAAACCCACGTATGGAAAGTGAAATACCGAAAATTTCACAGTCCTTCTTCTCCCCCTAAATTTGTACCATATGTACCTGTCTTCTTCACATCAGATGCACTGTCAGAAATAAACATAACCAGAATTACCAAACCAACCATGAGAATCACCATACATTGCTCCCCCTGTGATGATACATTACTAATCTCTATAATGTATCTCACATCATTCCTATAGTCATTATGAGAAATAAGCTTTATAAGTGGATGACTGCAGTAGTATTATTATCCCCTACGTTTTTGACCGGTCCTCCACCTTTTTCCAGCTTTGCTTGATATTTCTTTTTGTGTGATGAAAATTATCCAATTTCTCAGATCTATTCATCCTACATTATTTTTCTACATGTCCATACTTGTTACAAACATAACATATTACGTGACCAGAAAATTAAGCATAAGGATAATAATGTGTTTTTCTATTCTTTCTTCTATTGCAATTAGCTGCTTTATGACCATACTTTCTGCATGAAAAACAATATCCCTTGAAGAAACCTGAGTACCTTTCTGAGTATAATCTGTTTGTTTGTGACTGAAAAGATCTGATTCTGCAATTGGCTGCAACATGCCCATAATTGTGACATTTAAAGCATTCAACATTATTGATCAAAGGAGGGAATGATTTCTTTTGAGAGTTCATGATTTTCGATTGACCTTCTGTTTCTTTCAACACTTCAGGATTTGTATTGATATCCTTTGAATCTTTAGCACTTTCTTGTGTACTAGATTCTCCTTTAACATTTTCATGAAAACCAAGACCAAATTTAACAGAAGGAGACCTTTGACTACTAAGAATATTATCCAGAATATTAGTACTATCTTGAAACCTCAAGAGTTTATCTTTTTCTTCTAATTTACCTTTTAGAATGTTTACCTCAACCTCCAATTTTTGACATTGCTTCTTCATACTTTCTTCAACCCTTCTTCCTTCTTCTACTTGATCATTCAATTTTAAAATCTCTTCTTTCAACCCATTTTCTTTTTCTTCAAATGTTTGTAGAAGTTCTTCATTCTTCTTATTTGATTTTTCTATATTTGTTTTGAGAAAGATGATTTCTGCTTCAAGTCTTCTACTTTGATAGGTTTCTTTAACCTGCAGGCTTTGATACATTTCTATTTGTTCCTTCATTCTAGAGATCATCTCTTTGTAGATAGATTATCTCTCATTAAATGATCTTTGTTGATCTTCAACTTTACTCTTGAGAGCTTCTTCTAGATCCATAACACTATTTTCACCATTGCATGCATAAGAAGGTGAATCACAAGAACAACAATCAATACCTATTTCATCTTCTTCATTTTCTGCTGCACATGTTTTCTGAGATACCTCCTTTTGATTAGCCTTCTTCTTTTTCTTCCTTCCCATTGTGACGAATCTCCTTCAAGCGATCAAGCTCCTTTAGAAGGACCTGCTCTGATACCAATTGTTGGGAAAAATACTGAGGGGGGGGGGGGGGGGGGTGAATCAGTATTTAGTGCAGACTGAAAATTTTTTACTTTTTCTTTCTCTAAAACCCATATGCTACTTTAATGAACCCAAGTCACGTATACACGCGGATATCCTCAATGAAACTCGCGTATTACCAGAGATCTCATTATGCAGATAATTCTTTACTTAGATCATTGCATCATTCATTAATTAGATGTTTAGTAAGCAGTAAACTTGTGCAGTAAGAATAGAATAAATCATCACACATAAGAAACACACATGAACACCAAGATTTAAGGTGGAAACCCAATTCGGGAGAAAACCACCGCTACCGTCATCTCAGTCTTCAATATTTATTATAAAGAAAACATCTTACAACATTGTGCTGGTACAGACTCATACCAGCACGCAGGCACCCACCTACAGAAGGCTACGACCTCCTCTCGTTTACCAGCCTCTCCTGGAAGGGAGCTACAAACCCCTCATTTACCAGCCTCTCCTGGAAGGGAGCTACTACCCCCTGCTCTCATTTACCAGCCTCTCCTGGAAGGGAGCTACTACCCCCTGCTCTCGTTTACCAGCCTCTCCTGGAAGGGAGCTACTACCCCCTACTCTCGTTTACTAGCTACCACTGGAAGGGAGCTACAACCCCCTTACTGAAGGCTTCAACCCTCGGCACCACTGCGGACCATGTTTCATCAATTTTCATACTGGATCCAACATCTTCCATACAACACACCTTGTAGGCCAATTTTCACCAGATTTTCAGACTGGACCCACTCCACACATTTAAGCTCAACATACATCAAACTGAAACTCATAACCTCATCAATTCATTCATTGTACCATCAACCAATAAACCAACAACTTGATCTTTAATCATCATAATCAACATTCAAACAACCCAGATCTGTATGAATACATCATTGATAGATAGTAGTAAAATAGTAGAATAGATCAGACATTTCATTCCACATACTTCAGCACCATACACACTTTTACTTTAATGAACCTGCGTATGCATGTGCTTTAACAGAAGAAAACCTGCGTATACATATGCACATATTTCAAGACTGATTTCACATACCATATGTGTTTTTGCTGAAGTCAACCCGCGTATATACGCGCTTTCTCTTCCACGAACCTGCATATAGATCTTCAAACTTTATAAGGATACACAACTCTTCAGATCAGATAAACAACTCATATTTCACACAAATCTAAACATTCCATAAACATATCTAGAAAATACATATACATTTCAGATCTAGAGATCCCTCTTCATCATTTTCTCCATAGGTGCATTATTAATTCAAATCAATCAATGAACTGTTACCCATTCCATGCAGATATACTTCAGAGTGAAGTATTCATTCAATGCCCAGACATGTGCACACCCTTTGCACTATGATCTTCTTCTCCTTATATAGATTTAGTCTTTTTCAATACCATGAGTCAAAACCACTCCACTACTAACGGTATTCCTGGACGGGATCAAATAGATATTCCAGCACTCAATACAATGGGCCAATACCATGGTAAATTCCCTTGGTTTTATGAATTTAGAGCGCAAATAGGCATATTCTACTTGGCACGTACTTTTCTACGTACATACGCTAATTTGCCTTGAAAAACCCACATATGATTTGTGACATATCATATTTATCATTTCTTTGGCACTTACTGGAATTTCTTTCTTCTGTTACTTCTGAGCTGATCTGTAGATACATCATCCTTCCTTATTTAACACAAGATACATCATCCTTTCATATTTAACACATAGGTTGCTTATGATAGGCAACTCATCAATCATGTTTCCATCAAGAACAACTTCATCTAGTAGGTTTCCATCCAAATACAACTCATCAAATCAGTTTCCATCAATGAAAACTTCATCTAGTAGGTTGCCATCAAAGACAACACATTGCATCATATTTCCAACAATCTTATTTCATCAAGTAAGTTGCCATCAAGGACAACACATGCATCATATTTCCAAAAAAAATAACCATAGATTGTAGCAATCCTTAAATAAGTTCAAACTTGAATAAGAAAAAACATAAAATTTCACATTACCCTCAAGTAAAATGTCCTTGATTTAGTAAGAAAGGATTAGACTTGCATAAATGTGTAAGTAGAATCCCCAGAATATCAATTTCAACATCTTTCCTAAAAGAAGAATATAATATCCAAATTGAAACCATAGTTGAATGCAACAATGGTGCTTTAAGGTCATCTACACAAAAATTTGCCTCCTTCAAATCTCTCACACTTGAAGGTATGTCATGCAAAATTAAGAAAAAGTCAAGGAAACTTGTCGAATTCTCTAAAATACATAATGAAAATGCATAAATATTTGTAAAGGAATTCACATGTAATATTATTTGATTGCCATTTCATCCCTTTTTCTTAAGTTGAACCTCAATGAATTGTGAACTCAAATTTTTTTGAGAAGAATGTTCTTACATTTGAAATTCAGAATTTTCATTCTTCCCACCTCTATCACCTTATCAATATGAATTCTTAAACTCTCTTATGTCATTATCCAAAACATTTCCTCACTAGACACATGATTTTGAAAATAAAAGCTTTTATGCAGCATAAGTCCTTGTCAAAATTTCATCTCTCATACCAACTGGCATCCGGTCAAAACTGCAACCTGAAATAAGACCTGCACCCATTTGTATACTACACGGGATGTGAATGGTGGAATATCTTCTAGAGAACTCTTAGCATATGGCAGAGGTTTATCCCTCCCTCTTATTCCCTTGCCAAGACCTCCCTTAGGACCAAGAGTCAAGTGGCCATCATCAGAAGCTTTGGGTGTTCAAGGGCTTTGCATAGACTGATTTTCAAATTGAGCCCTATCCACAATTCGAGCATCTTGACTGGTGAATCCACAGTCACGTGATCCAATATGGGGTTGTGGCCCTTTAATCCCACCCATATGTGGAAGTGAACCCTTCTATGCACCTACTATGTAAGGTGGCATCACAAGTCCTCTCCCACCATGATCAAGTGGTGTCACAAGTCTCCGACCTAAATGTCCCATATTGGTACCTCGAGAGCAGCCTCCCTGTCCATGTATTTCTTGCACAGCATCCTGATGCACTTCCTCTATTTCCTTGGGGTCGTCAACTTTCTTCCTTTGTTTCCATCCATTCCTCCTCAGATCAATAATATCCTTCAACATGAACCTCAGCCTAGAGGGAAGCCCTTGGTTATTGGAAATTTTTGTCATCTTATCGAAGTAAGCATCAATATGTTCCTTGGCCTTTGAATGGCCAATCATATGACCAATAGTGCTCATTAGTTTGCACAAAGCTTCAACATTTTCCTCCTCTGGATGTTGAAATTCACCAATTAATTTCTTGATGCATGCATGCATAATTATTTGGGTCAACATACTTTCTTTATAAAGCTCACCAATAAATCTTATATTTCCTAGCATTCGTCCTCATGCTATAGCCTTCTTCTCCCATATTTCTTCTGCTGAAATGATTTTTTCACCATGATATTCTACATTCTTAGCCTTTACCTCTTCTCTTTCATATTTTTGAAATTCTTCCTGACATTTTTTCAAAAGAACTCACTTGAAAAAAACCTTCTCATTATCTTGATACAATTCTAGTATTCTTACAGGAAGCTGAAAATTGAATTTTTCATACATTTCAAAAAAGGCCAGCTCCATTAAGGCTTTGTCAAATATTTGAATATTGTACCATGAATACATGATGAAAAGTCAATGTTCACTTCATTTTCCTATTCAAAAATTTTCTCAAAGTTTTGGGGCATTAATTTATTAAGGATGCGTTTAATTTGTCTTTGTTTCAACTGATCCTCATCAAAAACCTTGCCCACTTCATACCGGTTCTCCGATATATGAACTGTGGGGAGAGAAGGTTGTGGAGGAGGAATAAAACCCTTCTTCAAACCAAAATCATGCTACCGCCTATGAGCATAAGAATTATTTCTCACTAGTCCAACTTGTGGAAGTGGTGCTTGCACATAAGGCCCTCCAGGAAGGATGACATTCATACTCATTTGTGTTGCACATGTATTGCTTGCAAATATAGTATTATAACCTTGGCCAGGTCAAAACTTATCATAGGAACCACTAAGATCCACATTCATCTGCATATCGTAGCCATCAGCAAAAGCATCCACCAGCTTCGCCTATTTATCATCATCCAAACTGGCCATGAATGGATTATAACTAGTTTATTTTGTCTTGTTAATGGGCGTGAAGCATTTGATATGCTGGTTTTTGTATTTAAAATTTGATTAAAAGTAGATG
>CM076578.1:959950399-960098999 GCA_034641835.2 Pinus albicaulis | reverse complement strand
GAAACAGGAAGAAGCAAGGGCAGAAACAAAAAGAATCAAGGGTTTAAGGTAAAATGGATTTTTTTTCTCTGAAAATGAACAGTAAATTTAAAATTTTTACTTAATGCGTAACAATTACTGCAGAAAATGTAAAAATAAAAATAAAATTTAATCACCGAATGGTTTGAAATTCTATGCTACAGGTTTTGAATCACCAGAGGTTTGGAATTCTGATTGTCTAAATAGTTTTTTGTTTGAAAGTATTTTTCTACTCCATGGTGCTCTCGTGCTCTCTTGCTCCAAGTAAGTCACGTGCAACTTGAAAGCAAATTTTGGCTTGTCGAATGCATGTTTCTTGGAAATTTTGAGGTAAGTTACCATAAAGTCCTCCCTTATATAAATTTGAGAAATATAATCACACAATGAACATTAAAAATGGTCAATTTTATGAACGTTAATAACTATATCGGCATTAACGTACATTTATTAATATTTTCCATGATCACCAACTACAAGTTATTCAAATATAAGGTTCTTCCAAGTGATAATGTCTTGCCCGGTAGCTGCGAAGAGGCAAAGAAATTTTTGAAAATGTTGGGAGTTGAGTACATATCATATCATGCATGTCCAAATGATTGTATTCTATGTAGATGAGAATATGCAAACAAAGAGATATGTCCGAAATGTGGGCATGATAGGTATGATAAGTAAAAAAAGAATGGTAAACTATGTGGTCCTCCTTTTAAGATATTGAGGCACATGCCTATTAGCCCAAGGATTCAAAGGATCTTCGTTGCAAAGAATTAGCTATGTTGTGGATGGAATGGCATGCCTCACACAAGTGAGAGTTGGGAGTTATGTGAATCCCAACAAATTCACAGCCATGAAGCATATAGAGGATACATGACCAACAGGTCCTAACGATACATTAGTGTGAAGGCCAATTTAATTAATTAAATTTGTGCAGTTTCTAATTTAATTTTCCCTTAATCAAGTTGGACAATAAATTGTAATCTTATCTCAAATTCACTTGTGAAATTTAACTGAGTGTGATAAACTCAATTAGCTCATGAATTTCTAGTTGAGGGTAGTTGGTGAGGCATGCAGAGTAATTCTAGTTGTATTAGAGTTCAAATTGTAGTTGGTGCATTATTTAATGCATGAGAAATCAATTAAATCAATCTAGGTGAGTTAAAGCTAGTTGAAATAGTTGTAACTCATTGTTGCATTCACAATCAGTGATCTAACATGCAATTGATGATTTACGATTAATAGTTGCATGCATGTTAGTTCCAGTGGAGACCTAATTGAGACAAAGGTTAAAGGGATGTTAACTATCAGTTGTAACATTAGTGGGTTGCACACATGCAACCAAACATACATTGGATTGCCCATGATGCGTGTGCAGTTTTGGAAGGCCAAAATTCCTAAAGAATAGGGATTTCATTCATTAGGAATTGTGCAAGCAAGGCAGGTTGTTTAGAGGCTGAGAATTGGCTAAGTGTTCATCGATTTTGTCCGGGACAGTGTGAGACAATAGGAAAAGTGCAGGAGATTCTTATGAGCAAGAATTCATTGTATTGTTTCATGATTCCATGTTGAATATACAATAGAAGATAATGGGGTTTTGAGCAACAAGCTTTCCCCAGGATATTATCTGTGTTGTGGTTTGATTTGATTCTTTCTTTACCTGTCGAGATTGACAATCATGTTTATTTTCCACAATTTATTTGTATAATAATTCAGTATGTTTCTTTAGCATATCGCATGATCGAATTGAATTCATGATATACATAATTTTTTTATAATTTCTACAGTCGCCTCCATCTTCTTCTTGAGTAATATCACAAGCAATTTCCAAAGCCATATGGCCTCACACGAAGCCATGCTTGATGCCATATATTTAGCTTGTGCGAAGCTCAGGGCCACGGATTTATGTTTCATGTTGCACCAGGTGGTCATCTCCCATCTAACACTAAAACAGTACCCACTGGTACTTTTTTGATATATTGGGCTCCTAGCCCAATTTGCTTCAGTGAACTTACTCAATCTGATGTCATTGCCTCTAGTGTATTTCAGTCCATGGTCAATTGTTCCTTGTAAATATCTGAGAACATGTTTGGCTACTACCCAATGAGCCCTCCTAGGTTCCACCATGAAATGAATGAGAGTATTGACAGAATAACATATGTCTAGTCTCATGTTTACCAGATACATCAGAGAACCTATGAGGTGCCTATACAATGTAGGATCAGCCTCATCATCTTTGAACATTTCAATTTTCTTCTAGTTGGTAATCATTGGACTAGAATATCTCACCCTTCCGCTGCCAAACTTCCAACCCATAAAATAATGCATCAACCCTAGATCCTTCATGTCAAATTATGCAACTAAATTCTCCTTACAGTCCTTGATGATCCTCGATGATCCTATCAGGAATAGATCATCTACATACATCACCAGTATAAGAGGCTCATCCCCTACTCTCAAATAGTAGAGATTTGGATCTGCATCACTCTTGACAAATCCCATTTTATGCAATTAGTTTACAATTCGACCATACCAAACTCTTGGGGCTTGCTTCAGTCCATACAAGGCCCTCTTGAGCCTGCACACATGATTTTTATACTCATGCGTCTCAAAGCCCTCTAGTTTTTCAATATATACTTCTTCTTATATCACCCCATTCAGGAATGCAGCCTTGACATCCATCTTGTAATCTCCCATCCCATCTATGCAGCAAGGGATATCAAGGATCTAATAGAAGTATATCAGGCTATCAGGGTGAAGGTGTATTCATAATCTATCCCTTCCTTCTGAGCGTACCCCTTAGCCACAAACCTGGCTTTAGATTTCTCGATGCTTCCATCTGCAGCATATTTGATCTTGTAGATCCATCTTGAACCTACAACTGATATGTCCTAAGGCATGGGAACCACTTCCCAGACATCATTTGTCATGATGGAGTTCTACTCCCCCACCATCGCATCAACACATACCTGGTGCTAAGCTACCTATCGAAAACTAGAAGGTTCCCCAACCTATGCTACCAAATATTGGTACCTTTCAGGTTGTCTTTGTTGCCTCATCTCATTTCGAGGGGCTCCGACAAACTCTTCTGCATCCCTCAGAATCTTTCATAATTCCCTACTCGTCCTACCACTAGTAGTGGGTGGATCCACCTGCAGGTCCTCGGGAGATGTATCCCTTGGATCCCAATGCCTTTGAGAGGCACTCGTATTACCCTCCCCAGGTAATTATGGTTATACCAGTGGATCCTCCTCAGACTTCGTAATAGAAGTCATCTCCCTGGATTTTCTGAAGGCCCTTTCCTCCATTAATTTCACATCCCATCATACCACGATATTCTTGCCCTCAGGAATTTATATACGGTAAGCCTTTGCGTTCTCACTATATCCCACTATATATCCCTTTTCCGCAGTCTTATCCAGCTTCATCCTCTTCTCTTCAGGCACATGAAAATATGTCGCACTGCCAAAGATCTTAAAGTGGCTCACTTCAGGCTTGCTGCCAGTGAAGACACTTTCTAGAGTGATCTTACCCAATGCATTATGAGGAATCCTTTTCTATATGTAGAAATTTGTATTACAAGCTTCAACCCACATAAATTTAGGCACATATTTATCATACATCATTTCCCTTGCAACTTCGACAATAGTTCTATTCTTCCTCTCTGCAATACCATTCTTCTCCGGATTATACGGAGCAGTCCACTCTCTTCTCATGCCTTCCCTTACGCAGAACTTTGTGAATTTTTTATCCGTGTACTCTCCACCATTGTCTGATCGCAATGTCTTGATCCTCTTTCCTATCATATTCTCTACCAGAGCTTTAAAATCCTTGAATCAGCCAAATACTTCGTCCTTGGTCTTTAGAAAGTATATCCAAGTCTTCCTGGAATGGTCATCAATGAAGGTGACAAAATATTCGGCACCACTAAGAGCTCTAGTGGACATTGGCCCACTGATGTTTGAGTATATTAAGCTCAACACACTCTTAGCCCTATTGCTACTTCTATGGTATTCTACCTTGGCATACTTTCCTAATACGCACCCTCTGCAGACATTGTCTCGCTTGGTGCTCAGTTCTGGAACTCTCATGACAGTCTTCTTGAAAATTCTTAACGCCCCATGATGCAAGTGCCCCGTTCTCCTATGCCATAGCTCATTCAATTCCTTCTCATCAGTGCTTCCTATTAGTGCCATTGGGAATTCAAGTTGTAACCTGTAGAGTTTATTTCTCCTGACTCTGAATTGTGCTTTCTTCTTCCAACTTGGGTGTTTGACGTATACTCTATTGCCAATGAAGTAAATTTCATAGCCTTTGTTTTGAATTTGTGACACTGAGAGTAATTTCATCCCCAAACCAAGCACATGTAGTACATTAGTGGCCTAAATCTTATTACCAGCTTCTGTTTGAAATACTATGGTGCCTCTTCCAATAGGGGTACCTTTTTCCTTATTTCCCATGGTGATTTTAAAGTTCATATGCTCTTCTTGGTAGCTTGAGAAAATTTATTGTACTCCCGTTATGTGAGTAGAAGCCCCATTGTCAATGTACTAGATCTCAAGAGAAGTAGAGCTTGACACACAAGTAAATTATTCTTCCAATCTGGATGCTAGAATAGAAACATCATGATCAATTTGTTCTTCCATGCTCCCCTTCTTCTCTGGAGAATTGCGTGAACCCTTTCTAGTTGTTGTTGTAGCAATGTCCGATCTATGTTCAATCGCCAATTCTCTGCTCCTGTTACTTATCTCTAGCTCTGATACCATGTGAAAATTTCAATCCATAAAATATTTCTGCAGTGATATATTTATTTCTCCTACTTATTATTTCAATAATTTATATACTGAATTCTTCTAGTAAATTTCAAAATAAATACTACTGCAGCATTCACTTAAGTATATGTAGAGAAAGGAACAGTAAGAACATAAGCATAAGAATCAACAAGATGTATACACTTATCTTTGGACAATTTTCCCCAAAAAAACCCAATGCAAGACAAATGGTGCAGCAGATGAGGGTTTATATATTATTCTTCGGCAATGAAATTATTTACAAGGAAAAGTTTGGCATACTTCTTTAGAAAACACCTGAGATAAATTCTCCGAAACCCTCTAGAGATTTTCTGACACTCGGAAGACCCATTGCCTCCCTCTGCGTCACTCAGTGTGCTTCTCTACGCAGTCCCTTCGTCAAACTGCGTCACTCTGCATGGGCTCTGCTGGACTCACTGCACTTCTTCTCTACGTTGTATTTTGTGGCTCTTTGCATCCTTCTCCTCGACCTTTGTCACTGCTCACTCCCTCTCCTTCTTCTACCTCTACAACTTTGCCCTGCAACTCTCCCTCTGAAATCGAATCATATTCCTTCATAATCGACTTCCTTCAGGTTACTAAGTGTATGCCTGGGTTGCTTTCCAAATGACCCTCAAACCTTGTTTATAATCTCCTCATTGAGGAATCAACAGCCCAGATTATAAGTCTAATCAATGGCCAAGATTAAAACTTGACTTGATCTTCATTCTCTAGAAGATTCACACTTAGGGTCTACATTAAAATAATTAATTATTTTAATCAAACATAAACCGAGTGGAATTTCCACAAATGGTTTCTGGATTCTTTGGAATACAGATGTCCAAGCCTATTTACAAATTTTTATAATTGGAACACTTTCTGATGCTACAAAAATCAACAACATAAGAATCTACGTAGTGTAGATTGAAATCCAAATAAATGCATCATAATAATCATCATATGGGATTATAATAGTAATATCAATCATCAAATCCAACCTTAATGTCCTAAAAGATAAAGTAGAATCCATAGAATCCATATCAAAATTCCAAGTAAGACAGAAGTGTTGGTCTCATAGTCAAGTTAAAATAGAGAATTCCACTCACCCCCCTTAAAATTCAACTTCATCTAGAAGTTTTAGAATGGATTGACAACATGTATCAGCATCTCCTCTCTAGATATGGTATTGGGATTGCATTCCTCTACATTAACCATATCCCATATAAACATATGTCATAACTTTTCTTATTCACCTATCAAACCTTTATGAAAGAGATTTACATATAACTTTTAAGCGGTCTCTTTTTGCCTCCAAAACTTCTACACACAAACATATACATTTATGTTGGTGAACCTTTCTGCAATTTGTTGTGGTATGCTCATTTGAAGACAATAATATTATCTCGTTCTTAGAGTAGATTGATTTTTATCATATATTTCCAACATTAGCATTGTGAGTGTTTGATGTATCAACTTAAATTCTAGGACATCCCTTTTTAAAAGAGGGTAGCATTCCCTAATGATGATGCTCGCAATCACATCTACCGGTAAAAATCTTGATTTATTTCCAATAGGAGGAATATAATATCTACAATTTTTTGGAAATTTACCAAGTAATGGTGATATTTCTTCGACAATTTCCAATTAGTTTAAGAATGTCTCCTAATGGCACTAACAAGTTGAATTTAGGTTGAAATTATTTTACATAGAGTCTGAATATGTCAAGAATGATCTTGACTCATGGATAACAACACTTCATGTAAAGCTACTACTACTACCTCAATTCAGTAAGGGAAATAGGTTGGTCTTGTTACTCAATATACAATTAAAACATACTCCTCATAAATACCACCAAACTTGCGTGAACTCTTTTTTGGGAAAAGAAAATAATTACCTTAAGAACTAGTCTTCATCACACATATAGAAACCTTACACCTTACTAAGTAATTAGAGTATCATATATACAAGTGAATATCATTAACACTGATACGATTGTGACAAATCCATGATCAATATATAATCAAGGCTTGAATGTCATAAATTTCGACAACATGCTACCTTATTCCACTAGTCACCCATATTCAAGGTCAATATTATACCTAGGGCTTCTTACACATAGCAATATATTCATTTAACTGTTAGGGTAGAACCAACTTGTCTTAAGTGATAAAACATTCCCCAATCCATAACCCATATACATATACAATTTAATCATTCCTAGCTCATGTCTTATGTATATATAGATATAATCATTATTATTACTATTATTAGTTTATTATTTTTTTATTTCTACTCTATTTATGTGTGTGTAATGTGTGTGTAAGCACATTTTTCATAATAACTTAATATCAATATACATAATTTAACTACTCTACATCTTTAATCTTTCAAGTAATATATGTGTGTGAATAAGATATGTATTTTCTCCTAATTTTATTTATTAGTCATTATAACATCCATAAACCATATTAAACTAATACCCATTTACATGTACATAATATACATAAGATTAATAAACATTAATTTCTAAATAATCTATTACTCTTCATCAACTTAATAAACTAATTTAATACGTATTACATCGAAGAAACACAATCTCTTTATAACCCTTTTTAATTCATACATGATTCCATATATGAAAAGCCACCAATCTTAATTAAATTATTGGTTTAATTTGGAGGCTATATTTTATTTTATGTGGACTATGATATGGGTAATGAAACCGTTAATCATTTATGATGAAAAAAAATGTATACTCGAAAATCACAGGTCAGAGTGCAACACAACCCAGTTTGCACAATTTTCAATACGGACAGTGACAACAACTTTCTTTTAAGAAAATGTGTTTATTAATCTATAAAAAAAATATCTCCTTGGGATATCTTGGGTTAGTTGTAGTTAGCTCGGGAGATTATACATAACTCACAATTATAGGGAGGTTATAGTAAGTCATGTGATAATAAACCATGCGTGGCATTAAATTGATATACCTCATTTAGGTGTGTGTTTATATAACATTGTTAATTGCCAATATATCCGCAAGGATATAGTCCCTTAAGAAATGCCCTATTGTTGTCTTTTTTAAACCTTAAGTACGGATTACTTCATGCATGTTAAGATTAATATTAGTTATTGATTATAAGGTATCTATACCTTGGAATTTTTTTTTTCTTTACTCGAACTGAATTCATTTTTCCCTTGTTAAAGAACAAGTGACACAACCTACTCTGGACTGCAATTACACAATCACTTATAAAGATTTTGTTTGGAACGACATGGGTTGTATAACTTGTATGATAAAATAGATTCCGAGCACTTTCAATATGATATTAGAGTTCAGATATTAGAGGTATTGACAGCGAGGTATCAATTTATCGAAATTAATAAGCCAATGATAAATCTAACAACCCAGCAATAGTGAGGTTAATATGGTAATATATAACCATCGTTTTCACAAGTGTTCCATATCCACGTCGTTTCCATACTGATTTTCGCATCCAACATTTCATTTTTATTATATCTGCAGTGCCTATTAACAACTCTAAATCACATTAGGGATATTGATAAGCATAAATATTTAATTGGGAAAGGGGGATATAACCTCCATCATTGTAAGAATATATCCATTGCATGAACAGAATCTATGAATTCTTTGGTTTAAATCTCTTATTCCATCAATGAAATATTTTGAATTGTAGTTATAATTTCAATTGAAATTTCCATCTATCGTTGTAAAATAAATGCAATTGCAGTATGAAAGTTTCTCTCCACCATTATAATAAATTTTAATAAATTTATGGTTTGATTGAATATTTTAATCAATATGATATAAATGAGAATTTATATATCATATGTGAATATATATTAAAGAAAACCAATATATAATGGTTAATAATATGGAAAATTATTTTCCTACAAGGTGTAGAATAGACAGTGATGGTGTAATGCTAATGGTGTAATGTTAAGGCACTCCATGGTGAAAGGGTTATTGGTTTGTAACTTTGTGGAAAAAAATCAGTCATGTTAAGGGATAGTGTGGCCTAAAATGGATGTGATCCCTGAGTAATTTTGATGACTTAGATGCTACTCAAGCTTAATCATGTAGCCATCTCAAGACTAACATAAATTAGCCAACAATAAGAAAAAAGACAAAATCTTAATTTAAGCTATATTTAAAAATAATGGTATACAAATCTCATTTCTTTTAAATAATATAACTTACTCAATATAAAATTGGGTCCAAGTCTCTAGCACAACTCCCTTCATTGAATAAAGAGTTTCCCTTGGTTTGGTCTCAACAAACATTAAAACCACCATTTTGTTGAATTAAATAAAAACCAACCTTAAGATGTATTCCATTTTTATTAACCTTGCTATGTGTCATGAATATAGGATTCATAATATTTATCGATATAGTGACAACTACAATTTAACTTAAGATCGCACTCTGACTACATATATGATCTAACTTGAAGATATATTGTAGGATCTATAGATATATCTAATTCTAGCATGTTCATTATACCCATTGTAGTGATAGTCATTCATTATACGTGTGAAGCAATTCCTCGTATTTAACACATAATCTCCTAGTTCAAGGAATTGGAGTTGTCTTGAAACTAAACCTGATACAACACAATCGCATTTAGTCCTAAAATTCCATTCCTCATAACTATAAATGAACAGTTAGGTATAGTAACTAGGTAACAATAATTATACTTTAGTTGGTTTATTAGATGACTATGGAGAAATATTTCAGATATAGGCCTAGCAACTATACTTCAATGGGTCTATTAGATTATTACAAAAAAATACTTCAAATATATGCCTTGCACTTATTACACAATAAAAGGAAAAATAAATTTGATTATGCTTCAATATAAAATTGAATGGCTATAAGAATTCAATTAGATTTCTTCATGGTGGCGTAGAGACATTAGTAAATTTATATGTCCTTAAGCATGAGTCCTAGAGAATTAAAATTACAAAAGAAGTAAGATGGAGTCTTGTTAGTATGTTATCTAAGTTGAAGGCAATCAATAAAGTAAAGAAAAAAGCAGAATGAGCTAAAATCATTCTTTTTTTGTTTCCTTTTTTATTCGAAAGAGTGGATAAAACTTGCGTAGTTGCATGTGAATCTATCCCCATGGAAACCATTTTTTTTTTAATCACCCTTTCTCGATATCAACTTTGGAGCTTGAAAAAACTATGGAATTTCATTGGTATCTTGGTACGTTACCATCACACAAAATTTTCATGTCTAGGGAACTTTGTGGTGAAATAAGAAGTGTTTTTCTTTAACCCTCCATCAAGTCCCTTTTAAGAAATTAGTGCACCCATCCATAATCATTCAATATTTTTTCCTAGTTGGAAGAGTTTGGTTGCAGATATCGCCAAAGAACATTAAGGTCAATTAGATTTGAAGCTATCCTGGAACTAGCAAGAACATTGCAGACCAAGTACTAGAGGAAACACTAAGGATTATTTTTATGAGATTGCTCTCAACCGAGGAAAATGTTAGCTAAGAGTTACAAGCCCACCTCCCTCTTACATTAAACCAGTAACATTGATAAGCATTAATTAATGAATTCAATCAGTTATAGTATCAAATTAAATTCTCTCCCATTTAATAAATTCCTATAGAATGGTTGGAATATGTCCATTAGTATGGATGCTAAGTTTGGACATTCATTTTTTTTCTAGAGGACGGAGGCTAGAGTTATGAATTTATAATATGTTCCATATGGGGGTCTATACATTAAAATCTCAAAGTTGGAGTGGTGGGCTTGATTTGAGTGCTTCAATTTTTTCTCTACTAGTACACATGAAATAATAGCTTGAGACTAGCTCAGCTAACATTTTAGGTCTGGTTGGTCTTTCATTTTTTTTTCTTGAGGACGAAGGCTAGAGTTACAAATTTATAATATGTTCCATGTGGGGGTATGTTCATTACAATCTCAAAATGGAAGTGGTCAGATGATTTGAGTGCTTCATTTTTTTCTCTATTAGCACTCATGAGATAATAGCTTGAGACTAGCGTGTTTGTCATTTCAAGTGTGGTTGATGCATCAAAGCATGGACTGGAAAAGATCACAAGCGACTAGATTTGGTCTTGTGCAATCAAACATTTACCATTATTCTTATAGGATTCCATTCGATACCAACAAGTAATATTTATTTAGTGTTGAAATGTTGAATTAATGCAAGGATTTCAATAATCTCATTCCATGGAAGCATGGAATGAATTTGTGATACTTAGTAGGAAGAGAAATAAGGAAATTGTGGCTCTTGTGAATAGAATCAATCTTATCCATGTGTCATTTCATTCAGCTGTAAATATTTGGATTTCAAAAATAAAACACAATATCATTTTCGTCCTACAAAACATTGGATGGATGGGAAATGTTTATAACTTAGTATTTCTAGATTAGTTTGGATGACAAACTATAATAAGACTAGTATTTCCATACTAGTTTGGATGATAGACTAATAAGGAAGGAAATCAAATAGAAAGAGATTTCACTTGGTTAACTTGTTAGTGATTAGAACACCCAAGGAACATGGTAAGCTTTGTATAAATGTAGTGTCCTTTCTTGGTGAGATAGCTTTGATGACACTTGGAGAGCGTGATTTTTATGCGATGATATAAAGATTATGCATGTCAGACTTATATATATGCTTGTATGATATAGACCTGGTTTAGGTCACATGGTTTCTATGTGTTTATGATAAATATTTATTTTAGTAAGACTAATTTTGGTTAAGTGCATATTATCAATGTTTTCTCTTTTGGTATCCTAGTTTTGACATAGGTGTATGACATGGATGGTGATCCAAGATTGAGAAACATAGATCCATGGATGATCATTGTTATGTGGAACATATGGTTAATTATTATTTATGGATGATACATGATTTGTATGATTATATGTGCTAAATCGCATACCAAGAATGATGTGGCAAGGGACTTGGTTCTTTCCAACAAGGATGCTCGAGTTATAAATGACTGCGGAAGTCATTTTTCCAAAATGACTGTGGAAGTCATGCACAATCCTTGGTAAAATGTGAATAAGTTAATTATGAAATTCATTTTATTCCTTTTATCTATGAGATTGTGATGTGTGCAAGTCTTGGAAAAAGACCTTACCAACGAACCATCAAATGGGTATGAGCTCACAATCAGTACCTTAAGGTGAAGTGTGAAGTTTCAAAGCAGAGTAGATGAGAATCCATGGAAATTAGGGTGTGAAGTCTTAAATCCATGAAAGATAAATACATGGGTTCTTAGATATATAATAAAAGGATTAGAGCTCGAAGTCCTAAATCCATGAAATATAAAGACGTCGAGTCTTGGATCTATATTAAAATATTTAGGGCATGGAGTCCTGAATATTTAAAAAGATCAAGGTGTGGAATCTTATATCTTTAGAGTAGACCAAGGCACGGAGTCCTAAATCTACTAAGGCACGGAGATGCATGCAATAGGGGTGTGGAATCCCTATTCTCCAAAATAAAAATACCACTCATGGGCACCTTAGGGATGAATTTCCTTAATAAAATCTCATTTCTCACAATTTTGGAATGAATTTCTAAAAATAGAAAGTCATGTCTCGTATCTCAAGTATGGCTTTCCAAAAATAGTAAATCACCTTCAATCAATGGGTAATCAAGTATACTTGAAGGAAAATCACTTAACTTATCATTAATCAATCCTAATAGTTATATCTTGACTTAATCCTCGATATTATTAATATTTCTATTATCTTTTATGAGACTATGATATTATTATTAAAAGGGAATTACAACTCACCTACATCTCCTCAATCACTTCACACCTCTCTCCTTGATGAATATTGTGGCTCTATGTAAATCTCTCTCTCTTTTAATAATACATTATACTCTTTTTTATGCACTCATCAAAGAATGGCATATTCCTCTTGCACTCATTAAAGACATGTCATAAAATATTCCTCTTACACTCTCTTTAATGCATATGTTACACTCTCCTTAACTAAGGCATGCATACCTCTCCTTAATGGCATGAGTTACACTCCTCTATATGGAATACAAGGCATGCATATTACTCCTTTATGACAAGAATTTGTTGCTCCTCCTATATATGTGTCTCATGTATTCTCACTTGGGAGGGATCTTCATTGTGATACCAAGAGTTGGAGAGATTTTAAAAATATTATGAGAGGGAGAGACTTGAAGAGTATCCAATTGCCTTCAAAATGAATTTGAAATTCCTAAACTAAATTACTAAGTAGCTCTACCTAGTGGAGTTGCCCATGAGTGGTATTGGGAGGAAGTGAAACTTATCTTCCTCAGCTTGCCTTGGATATCTCTCTACTGCTATATTTTGGTACTGTTTGTGAGCTCTTACAATTCAGGGGTTCAAGGGGGAGAATTTCTCCCTGGATATGGTTGGGTGGAGAATCGGATGGTTCAAATGATTTGTTTAAGGGACCAAATATGGATCATATTATCATCAATTGGATTTGAATATCTCTTCAAGTATAATTTTCATTGTCCTGAAATTGTAGTATAGATTTAGCATAAAAAAAATAGAAATTTAAATTGTTGTAAGCATCTAATTTTGGTTTAAGATTATGTTATCTGGAACCTTGTTGGCTAGTTGAAAATGAAGACTAAGAGTTTTCAATATGTATGGATGTTCATATCTCAAGATGTTATGGAATTAGTATTTGTGTAGTTTATTGTTCTAACCTTAGTATTGTATCATTTAATTAAGGAAAGTCAAATATTGCTGAAATTAATTGCAATAAATAAATTCCAAAGGACTTGGGTAGGAGTTGCATGAGTTATGGTTTTGTTTCATTTTAATTGAAATAGGTAACTAGAGACATGTTTTAGAAATAGTTCCAAGATATGTTGCAAAGCCTCCAAACGTCGCAAGTACGACACAACGTCTAAGTGTCACAATTGCAACGTTTGGAGGTAGTGTTGTAGTAGTGACGCTATTTTCGTCGTCGGTATAATGAAACTTATATGCGCGCTACATAAAAATACGAAACTTATATGTACGCTACATAAAAATGATTTTATTGTTTCGTATCCGTCACAATAGCTACATTAATGTCTGATATCACGCGCGCATGCCCTCCGCTCTTGCGGAAACGACGTCGCCCTCGGCTCTTCGAGCATTCGCCCTCAGCGTTCGCCCTCAGCTCTTGCAGAACAGCATTCGCCCTCAGCGTTCGCCCTCAGCTCTTGCAGAACAGCATTCGCCCTCAGCTCTTGCAAAATGGTAAGTTCTTACTGCAGGCCCTTCCTCCTATAGTAGGGTTGACTCTATTTGGGTTTTTTGGTCAATTCCATTGGATTGTGTTAGGCTGTAGGGTTCTCTCTAGATGTCAAGAATCAAGATTCAATACCCTCTATTATCTTCATCACCCAATACAAGATTTAAATTTTTCCCAAAGAAACGCTTATTAATTTAGCAGCCATTATTTCTCCCTGCTTTAAAAACCCTACATTTAAATGAAAAAAAGCATTGCATTTCAACTACAAAAATCTATTAGTGTTCAAATGTACATGTGTGCTACATTAACGTCTGATATCACGCGCGCATTCGCCCTCCGCTCTTGTAGAAAAACATTCGCCCTCAGCATTCGCCCTGAGCTCTTTCAGAACAACATTCGCCCTCAGCATTCGCCTTGAGCTCTTGCAGAACATTATTCGCCCTGCATTCGCCCTCAACTCTTGCAGAACAACATTCGCCCTCAGCTCTTGCAGAACAACATTTTCCCTCAGCTCTTGCAAAATGGTAAGTTCTTACTGGAGGCCCTTCCTCCTATAGTAGGGTTGACTCTATTTGGGTTTTTTTGGTCAATTCCATTAGATTGTGTTAGGCTGTAGGGTTCTCTCTAGATGTCAAGAATCAAGATTCAATACCTCTATTATCTTCATCACCCAATACAAGATTTAAATTTTTCCCAAAGAAACGCTTATTAATTTGGCAGCCATTATTTCTCCCTGCTTTAAAAACCCTACATTTAAATGAAAACAAACATTGCATTTCAACTACAAAAATCTATTAGTGTTCAAATGTACATGTGTGCATCACTTGTGTAGGGTATTCCTTTTCCACTTTCACATTATCCAAGAATGTGTGCAGTATAGTTCATATTTTTTGTGATTTAGATTGCCTTGAAAAAGGAAAGGTAAGTTATTTCCCATGGAAAAAGAAGGTTTTCCCTTTTTATAGGTTGTTTGGACTTATGTGGAAAAATTTATGGTATGCCTTTCATATTATGTAGTTTAAATTTGAATTAACAGATTATTCTACATGAAAATATAATTGCCTATGTGATGTCCTTCATCACTAATTAAAATTATAGGGTTTCAATTTCCTAGACTCTAACTCATCTGATGCTAAATTCTAGGTTCTCATTGGTGGATCACTCTTCCATTGATTTCCTTTCCCTGTGGATCTTGTCATACTTTAAAAGTCATCAATGATACATATATTATTTCAGGTATCCCAAAAGGCTTTATAGTAGAACATATTGTGAAGTTTTTTTGACACTTGAGGATTCTTTTTAGAACTGCAACGCAGTCTATGCTATCGAGTTATATACCAAGTAACTTGTCCTTAATAACCACACTATGAGGTAGGTTCAACCAGTTTGAACTTGTTGGGACATAACATATGAAGTTGTGTGATGAGTCCATATCATAGGTCTATTATGGTGACAAAAGTGAAGACACGTAATGATAGTTATTATGTTAACATTACTAGAAACATTTTCGAAATTATCCATGCTATCAAGATGTCAAAATTCTAGGCATTAGGTGTCAATACTCGTAGCTAATAGATAATAATAATAATATAAAAAAAATCACAACTTTATTCTTGAAATATGATTGTTACACATTGGTAACCTAGTTCATGAGTTACTATCACCCAAAGATTGCAAAACAAACTTAAAATATAAATTAAACCAACATGAGAATCAAACTAAGGGTTTCTCGACAAAATCATGCCATAACCTGGCATTTTGAAACCCAAATTTGAATCCATCATAAGTAATACAATGCAAACTCGGATGGATTTTCAATGCATGTTTGCATGCTACACTTATTCTCTGTCTAGATATCATTTTTTAAATGGAACCATTAGTCAAGCCCACAGTCCTTTTTATGTGAAAAATTTCAGCTCTATTTGAGCTCTTTTTTGCTCCACCACCTCCATAAACATATGCAAACATATATCATGATTTTGGAATTCCATTACATATGTATGTGCCAATGTTCCATAATCATGCCCCATCATCAATTTAAGAAATTTCCATTGAATATCAAATTATGGAGGGGGGGGACTTTTTGCTGCAACATTTGGCTCAAAATCAGGGACCATCTCCGTATGAGGTGAATGAGAACTATGGATATTTGAAGAAGTAGATTAGTGCCTTTTCCTCTGGCCATGGAGTCATATACAGTCATCCATCACAAAAATTTGTCTTTGTTCATTCTCACCTTGAAAGTTGCAAAAATTCATGCCCTAATTGAAACGACACTAAATTTCAAAGATATAATAAAAATGCAAGCTAGAAGTGCCCTATTAATACAAAGGTAAAACCTTCCTACCTACCCTAACTGAGATAAATTTTGATTGAATAGGAAACATGATATTGCCAATGGAGTTGATCCAACAACTTGTTAAATGTATGGGACTAAATCATGCATTTTATTTCCAGGGAAACATGCACATGAAGAGAAAAAGTGTAGAATTAATGGAAAATCCATACATGCCACTTATAAAAACTACACCGAAAGGTCAAAAAATACTTAAGGCCTTAACTTAATTTGAATCCAAAAATTACAAAACAAGATTAGTGAAAACACGAGAGTGGTGTGGGTGAACAACATAAATAAAAAGTGAAGATACCTTTCCCCAAGATGCCTTTGTCACCGTTGTATGAAAACATGTTTTCCTTTCCCTTTATACATGCAAGTGAATGCATTATAGGTATGGTGTTTTCCCGGAATAGGAGAAGCCTACTTAAATATATCATTCGTGGAGTGAATGTTTCCTTGACCCAGAACCTCATAGAAACTTATCACTGAATTTGATGTTGGGATGGGATTGTAAAGATAACAACCTCTTCATTCCTCTTGAAGATTGGCACCAATTATCAACAATGAATCAAACTATAATTTGATCTTCCCCCTTTTACATTACCCTGTATTAGTGTCATAAAAAACAAATATATCAAGATGAAAATCAACACCCTCCTTTTCCAAAGTTGGGTAAAGGTCAATGAGAACCTTAGTCACAAGTTACAACTTCCAGGAGATTTCCAAAACAATTTTTAGTCAATTGTTGCATCATGAACAACATGATTTTCTCATAATTCAACATGAGACATGTTTTCCTTTCACTTCCAACAAAGTTCCATTTCTACCCGAAACTCCTATGAAACAAGAACCAAATAAAGGCCATGTCCTCAATGGACATCATTTGGCTTTGAAAATGGCCATTGCACCGTGTTGTTTCTTATATTACATCACGATAGTTTCTTAGGTCATTTCTTGTTTTTTGAGATGAAAAACAACCAAAGAAATTGTGAAGATCCTTTCAAGAAATAAATGACCATTTCTCAATCAAACCTCAACTATTTTTTATTTTATTCGGTGGTTGCTTACTTTGAGAGAAATTTTACACTTTTATAAGGAATATAACATAAAAACACAAAATGGGAAGGAATTGATGAGGTATATGACCTTTAGTTGTTTTCAATTAAGAATTGATAATACACGATGCATGTTCTGTACTACAAACTAGATTCCTTCCTGGAGTTAGGACACAGAGTATTGAATCAAAGTTGTAGTTTATAACTTCTTGTATTGGTTCATCAATCTTGAAATTCAGACATTGCATGTCTTCATTGCTTCATGTTTGAATAATTTGCATCATATTGTACAATAGGAAATTAGGAATTATGATTATTATTACTTTATGGATCTGTTAAGTTAATTTTAAGTTTGCATGGTTTAGTGTGAAATTATTCTAGTGTGCCCCTAGGCCCAGGTGAAGGAATGCCAAGGATTGAGAACCCTAGTTTTTAAATGGTATTGTTTCTTATACCCAAAAACCCCTCAAAATCACTTCTTATTAGTTCTTAACAATGGTGTTGTAAACAATTTGAGAATTGATATAGCAAAATCTCACACTTCTCAAGATAAAGTCCTAAAGCTAAAGTGTGATACCATGTGTAATTCAATAGCCCCATTGTCACCTCACCAACCTCTTTTCACTTCGAGCTAGCTCTCCTCCAACTCAAGGGGGGTTCTCCCTAGTAGATGTTAGGGATCTAATGGTCCAACCAAACCAAGTCAAGAGCCCCTTAACTCTCTATGTTTACTACTATCAATAGAAATATTGAACAATAGGTTCAGACATGCATCCTGAAGATAAAATTGCCAGGGTATTTTTGGGTAATTTCAAAGGGAAAGTCACCAAACACATATAATAAAGGAATTATAATGTGATTTAAAACATTAAATATCAACAAAATCGTTTAAAGGATATTGAAAGGAAAAAGGTGATGGAAGATAGAAAGTGCCTTACTTAAATGCTCTAAGGATTTTTCAATAGTTGCTCCAAAAGCTTCACTTCAAGGCCCTTCAAGATCGTCTCCAACAATGCTATACCATCGGCTTCAACAATGTTGCTCCAAAAATGTCCTCAAGGTCTTCACAACAAGTTTACTAGAAGTTGCTCCAACAATATATTCAATAAGGTCTTCATTGTCAACTCGTCTCTTGTTTGGGTGCCTTAATGTGCAATGACATGTTTCTAGGACTGAATTCAATGCAAGGCATATTTGAAACTCTAACTTTGTCTTCCGGTGTCTTATTAGAAATTATTTTAGTTTTCATTTTGTGTTTTCAAGTTAGATATTGTTTTCAATTTTTTACATTTATAATTTTATTGCAATGTGGCAGACTGATCAGAGCAGTGCAGGAACAACCTCGAGACGGGATGATCGCGGAAAGAGGCCAGTGGAAGAACATGTAAAGTGCCAGCATTGCTCTATCTTCAGGTATTTTAGTTATTTACATAATTGAAATAATATTAATTTTGTTCAAATATGCAGACACTTAGCCATGGTACGCCTGATGATTCCCTCTTTGAGGAAGAGCTTTCTTCATCCCTATCTCCAGTGTTCTTGTTGCGAAAAAAGGCACGAGATGCAAGGTTGGAATTTAATACTTTGATAGATGTGCCTCAAA
Source organism: Pinus albicaulis (assembly GCA_034641835.2). NCBI lineage: Eukaryota > Viridiplantae > Streptophyta > Pinopsida > Pinales > Pinaceae > Pinus > Pinus albicaulis. Next base: position 960,079,938 of record CM076578.1, on the reverse strand, counting down.
CACCTGAAACAGAAGAGAAGATAAAACAACTTATGAGCCAGCTAGAAAGATATCAGGTAATAATAAAAAGTCAAAAGGATATTTTTTTTGTTCTGTATGAGATGAATTGTGATAGTTTGATTTTTAATTTTTACATTGACTAAACTAACAAAAAGTTCTTTTGTATGTAGCGTTTTCTGGCATTTGCTGAACCCGGTGTTGGTGGTAGTGGGACACTAGGGCAAGAGATTTCCCAACAACCCTCTCGTACACCTTCTACTCCTTTAGGTGCCGGCCCGAAGCCTGCCACAACGAGCGGACACCCGATAGCCGTGACGTGTTGGCAATGATGGCGATATGACCAGCTGCATTATTGTGTTTCTGGAGCTACACGTAGTCGGCCTCATAGGGACCATTAATGGCACATTTTTGGTGAACGATGAAGGTATCCCTATAAAGCACGTACAACTCCCAGGTAAATTTTAATATTTTAACTATTTCATGTACTCTATCTAAAACATATTTATCATGATTTTTATTTTTAAATTAATGATAATATCTTTTTTTTTTTCTGTGTAGGAAACAATGAGTTCTACAGGTTTTTGGAGAGCCATGAATTGGTAATTTTTGGCCCAACCATACGCACAAGGTGGAATTCCCAGAATTCCAACCTGAAAAAAGAACTTCTAGATTATCTAGAAGCCCTTTTTGGGGTCGACACATTTGACAGAACAACGGTGGCTTGGGTAGCCGGCAAATATTTGAAATATACCAGGGACACCTATAGGACGCAATTGCAATTTAACCCTAGATATGAGCGTCCTCTCACAGTTCCAGAGAGTGAGTGGAGAGCACTCATCCATGACGAAAAAGAGAAAAGGGCAAAGAAAGAAGGAAAAATGCCAACTGGACCCGCAACGTAAATTACAACTTTAATTCAATAGCTTTAATTTTCTCTATGTCTAAAATAAAAGTGTGCTACGTCATATCTGACTTTAATATTTTGATGCTAGGTTGCCTGACACCTCAAAGGCAACCAAAGCTAGGATTGAAAAAAAGGCCATCACAAGCTAGGCCAGGGCGGCTACTTGAAATTAGCCGCAAGAATTGTAATTAAGTAGCTAAACATCTTATAATTAATTGTATCGCCTTCCAACGTTTTTGTAATTCTATCAAATATGATTAAAAATACACAATCATATGTAATGTAGGGTGATGACTTCGGAACAGAAACTACAGAGGAAGATAAAAATATCGCTTTCCATTTTAGCTATCAAGCCGTAGTTGAACGTCGCAGAAGCTTGGGGCAGGTCCCAAGATCCAGAATGCCTGATAAGGTAAAACATTAACCTTTCAATATGTTTGTTTTCGTCCATAAATTTAATGTCTAACAACTTTGTTTAAATTAGGGGAGCAACACTACCGACGAGGCAAATAACCCAGTTTTAGAGCCAGATGTAGATGATCCTCACGTGCAACCTGATCATTGTAGTGGGGACTAGGCCGACAATGCTGCTATCAGTGAGGGTCGTGACAGTAATTAATTTCCACTTATAATTTTTTCTAATTATACCTTGATGGTTGTCCTTATAACGTTTTTTGTTTAAATGACAGAGAATGTTTCCCTTGAGGATCTTACCACCAGAGAGGAAGACAGGGCAACAGTCCCAACAGTGACAACTGGTGCACCAGGTAAATAATCTCATTGAATTTTTTTTTTATTAATATTACCAAACTAGTTCAATGATATTTAAAAACTGACAATTAAAATTTAATATTATCTGTTTTTGTAGGCGATGCCCCGTCACTGGATGAGACCAGACATCGTGACTACGCAACTAGGTCAGTGGCAACAACTGGTGCACCAAGTAAATAATCTCATTGCAATTTTTTTTTATTAATATTACCGAACTAGTTCAATGATATTTAAAAACTGACAATTAAAATTTAATATTATCTGTTTTTGTAGGTGATGCCCTGTCACTGGATGAGACCAAACATCGTGACTACGCAACTAGGTCAGCGACGACAACTGGTGCACCAGGTAAATAATCTCATTGCAATTTTTTTTATTAATATTACCGAACTAGTTCAATGATATTTAAAAAATGACAATTAAAATTTAATATTATCTGTTTTTGTAGGCGATGCCCCGTCACTGGATGAGACCGGACATCGTGACTATGCAACTAGGTCAGCGGCGACAACTGGTGCACCAGGTAAATAATCTCATTGCAATTTTTTTTATTAATATTACCGAACTAGTTCAATGATATTTAAAAGCTGACAATTAAAATTTAATATTATCTGTTTTTGTAGGCGATGCCCCGTCACTGGATGAGCCCAGACATCGTGAATACGCAACTAGGTCAGCAGTGCGGGTTGAAAGGCACGAAACATGAGCAGAGCACGATGATATTGATGATGTAATTAGGAGCTTTAAAAATAGGAAGAAGAAAAATAAAATTTGACAATGTAAAATATTGTATTATTATAAGACAAACGTTACCATACTTGGAACGTTTTTTTGCGTTATATAAAAAACTCATTTATCATACTATTTTTATGTCAAGCATTAATTGCAATGTTTCCTTGTGTACTTTTTGTTGAATTGTTTTTTTACTAGTTATTGAATATTTTTTTTTATGCTCATGAAAGTAAAAATTGAAATATAGATTGGGTATTGGGGAATTGAGAGTGATGTGAGGGGGGGGGAGGGGCCATAAGAGCTTCCACCTTCACGTGGTTGGCCCTTTTTAGTAGAGAATAATTTATTGGAGCGATTTAATCTTGGAGCAAACCTCCCTCGATCCAGCGTAGCAACAAAAAAGTCACTGTTGACTTAGTTGCTACTCTTTTAGATCGTGGGAGGCTTGTTCCAAGTTCATGCGACTCAAATAAATTGTTCTTGAAATGAAGAGGAGCTTATTCAGGTATGTTTTGACATTTTCAACATATGTTCTAACATTATCATAAGAATGCATCTTAGAGTAAAAAATACTACATCGATTACTTGTATTTATTGTATAGATAATGATGGATTTTGATTGACTTGGCAGTGCAGGTACAAATCCTCTTGCATCATGAGCAATACAACTTGTCAACCAGGGTCATGTCCAGGATATTTTTGCTTGTGCGCTTGACTAGGTTCGTAATGTCACATTTTGTAAGTTCCTTTACGGTTCATAATTCAATATTAAGCTTGTGCACGATTATTATCTAGGTTTTTTGTATGTGTTTTTTCATCTATTTGATTGTAAGCAACTATGCATGTTTCCTGTTGTTCACTATGATTTCTCCCATTACCACTCCCGGGATGAATCCGACTTTATTGTTACATAGGTTACTTTATTGTTACTATGATTTCTCCATTTACGATTTCATAGGTTACATCATGTAAAGTTGTCAATCTCGGGTTGGTGATGAGCTTTAGTTCTCCAGATTTGGGGCTTTTCTGATATTTTCTCCCTCATGTCATTCTTGCATCACCTCGTTGTTTGAGCATGCCAATTGTCTACCACTTGTACCAATTGGCACATGTCAATCTCTGAGTGGTGCCACATTTCACCTATTTTCAGTGAGAGTTTAGGGTTTCTCTAACATAGCTTCAGAAATATGATTCAGTGCCTGCTTGAATATCATCACATAATACTCATGGTTTGGATTGATGAGCATGTTTTGAATGGTTGGTTGATTCATAATAACCACCCATATAGTCATCTTGAGATATTTCAGAAGTTTTCTCGGGTTTCCTTTTTCACCGTTTCTAGTGGGTGGGATGGTGTGGGGTGATCCATCAATACTGGTGCTCTTGTAGTAGGGAATTTGTTTTTGGGGATATAAAGAAGCATTTGATGTAGATATCCCATTGGATGCATTCATATATGGGCATGAGAGGTCAAGAATTTAAATTAAAAATATGCAACCTCTAGCATGGCAACCTGAAGGCCGCGAGAGACACTGGTTAAAGATTGTTTTGTGCTGGCCTTAATATAGTTGTGATTTATTTCTATTATCTTAATGCAAATATATAGTCCGGTCTCATTAAAATGAGGATTGTGGTTGTATTTCTATTTGGTTGTTTCTCTCTTAATGCTCCAGAAGTTTCCAAAAGTTGTGATAGTTGTTTAGTTTGCCTATTACAACTTAAAAGTGGTTTTTAGCAATGGGAGTCATGTTTTTTAAGGTTCATACTAATATGAAGATCTTGTAATTCTATATTCGGGATAAGAGAAGATGGCCTCTACTTTGGGTAGTATGACAACAATTGCCACATCTACCTCATTGGGTAACAATGGAAAGGGGAAGAAGTTGGGTGCAATGTTTGATAATTATGGCAGACAATTGTCTTCTCTTTCAGTTTTTTCACCCATTTCCTTTAATCGCTCAAGCAAAAGATGGACTCTGAGATTACGTGACAGAGAGAAGGTAGTTAATAAAAGAGCTATGGAAAAGGAGTTTTACTTCAACAAGGATGGCTCAGTGACAAAAAAATTGCAGGTCAGAGAAAAAATTATGTTTAAAGGAAGGTCACCTGCACGTGAAACTTCACTGCGGTGGATCTTTCCTTGTCCACTTATATTCAATTTTAATGTGTTATTTTAATTTTTCATGGAGGGTTGTTTTGGTATATGGTCTAGCATTCAATTGCACACTTACTGAAAGCATTGTCAATTTTTCTTGCAGGCGGTGTGAACAAACTTGTTGATCTTGTTGGAGTCACCCTTGGGGCGAAGGGAAAAATGTTGTCTTGGAGAGCAAGCATGGTTCTCCGAAAATAGTTAATGATAGTGTGACAGTAGCTAAGGAGGTAATTTGTAGATGTGTGCTCTGGTTTTCTTTTTAACGTTGTATTAGTTCCCCCTCTTAAATGTCTTAGATTTGGTAGGCATAATTTGAAAACTCAAAGGTGAAAGGAAACATATTTGTTACCCAGTGGTCTACTTGGCCTATGGTCTAGCCACATTAGAGTAATGCATAAAGATTTTCACAACAATAAAAGGAAAGGGTTATGGCTGAGTCAAATTTTATTTTTATTGACGGTGTAATGAAATGTATCTCAATGCTATGGTTTTGGCCTTTTTATTGGTTGAATTAGAGGACCCAGTTGAAAATATTGGGGCCAAGTTGGTAAGGCAAGCTGTGGCAAAGACAAATGATTTAGTTGGGGATGGAACCACAACATCTGTTGTTCTTGCACATGTTGGAATATTGAAAAATTCCAGCACAATGAATGGAGAATAAATCTCCCTTCTTTTAACACAGAGAAAATAAAAATTTCTTTGACAGGAGACAAAGTTTCAATACTTTGAAAACAAACTTCTATTCCCTTCAATAACTCAAAAAAAAAACTATTACACTTCTTCCTCACTGAGAGGGATTACAAAATTATGACTGCTACAAAACGCGGTGCATAAAACCAACTCACTGTCTGTTCAAAACAAACATACTCTGTCTCTAAAACACTCTGTTGTGTTTTTCACTTTCGCACTGCTGTGCATACACACTTAAAAAGTTACACTCGATCTTTCACTTTTTACACACTGCTGTGTAATAAAAATTTTACATACTGTCTATAAAAAAAACTACCAAGATTTTTTGTCCTTTTTATTTTTATATGCCGTAACATATAAAACATATTATAATAAACCCTCTTTTAAAAAAAATAAAATTAAAACTAAATTCTATGGCCCACCTTTCATTTTGCATATGATATATATATAACATATGTATATATTAAAGCATACATAAAATTAAATTATCAAAACATTAAAGAACCCTTTCCGTCGGACTTCAAAAGTCTGAATAGATTGAATTTCAAACCAAATTCGCGTTCCAAAATGGGATGCTGACGTCTGTCTAATTTGTAACACGAATTCTCAATCCAATGTGCCTTATAAAAAAATCGGGTCCATTTTTCAGGTTTTCAGATTCCCTTCAATTTCATGCGATCCAATATTAATGCTCCACGTGTCCTCCTTTTGAATTTACAAAACTGGGGGGTAAATTTCTGTTTGTTTAATTTCTGGTTGGTGAATTGCGTTAATGCTGGTTGTTGTGTTTAAATACAATCTTGTACAGAAATATGGCTGCGGTCGTCTACAAAAAAAACTTGCAGGAATTTTAAATGCTGAATTAAATTTTTGGATGGCGTGCAAGCAACCTCCAAAAAAAAATGTTGCTGCTGCATCCATCCTTCTGCTGTAGCAGTTGAAGTTAAAATTCAACAGCACAGGGTTTAATAAGTGAGGGTGTAAAGGTAAATTTTTGTCGATAGTACTGGATTAAGATCATCTATTCATTTTTGTAGGGTCTTCTAGTGTTTGGGTTTTTAGTTTTGGGTTGGGCTTATTGAGTCTAAGATAGTTTTTGAGTGAAAAAATTGCTATCAGGTATTAAAAAATTTTGGTTCTTTTGTCAAAATTTATGAGCTTGTTAGGAAATACAAAAATGACAATGGTTGTATCTTAAATTTGTGGAAAATAATTTGAAATGAAACCTTTTTGTTTAGGTTGTTGTAGCAGGTGCAAACCCCATTCAAATTACTAGGGGCATTGACAAGACAATAAAGGCCCTTGTTTCGGAACTCAAAATTTTTTCAAAGGAGGTAAACGCTTGCCTTTTGAGTAGGCTAGTTTTCCTTTTTGCTGATGGTTTGGTGTATCTAATTGAATTAGTTGCCTAAGGTATTTTTGGTTGCAAACTCCTTTTCATTTTTCATACGGTATTGGCCTTGTGGAATACATTTGATTGTGTGGTCTTGTTAGATCTACAACATTTGTAGTTGTTTAGTCTTATGGCCGAGGTGCACTTTTATTATGGAAATAGTTGATGCAATATTGTCATTTTATCCTTACTGCAGGGTAGCATGTTGAGAAGTTTCTTGTGAAACATTTGGTATTCAAAATGACACTTGATCCTATACAGCATCATGCACTTGACTTCAAAATTCATATTCAAAGTGTGCCAGACAATTCTTGCAAATTTCAAATATTTATGTTGTTTTAAACCATTATCTTTTTCATGTATTGGATGCTGAAAATGTGAAAAAGACTTTGGTATGAAACCAACTGGTGAATAATTTCCAGCAAAACAACCACTTCCAAGACATGATTTAGAAGTAGAACAAATTTGCTTATGAAGCATAGAAAGATATACTTGATGCATTGTCGATGTTTGGCTAGGGTTATTTTTGGAGAAAATAACTCCTTATTCCTAGAATAGTGATCTTCAATACAAGTAAATGCTAGAGAAGAGAGATCATCGTGTGACATAAACCTATTAACAAAAGTGAACAAGGAATGATTATTAATTATGGCATACTAAGTTGTCAGTGATTTTTACTATTTGTCTTTAACATGTAAAAATGTTAAATTCCAAACTTACATCATCATGGTTTGGCATCATGAGCTTGACTAATTGTCCACCATGCTCATAATTTCATTGTTGTCTTCATATCTATAAACAACATTTCAAATAATAATAATAAAATTTCTATAAGAAAAATCCAGACCTCCATGTTGTTGCTCCTTGTGAGACAAAGTCAAAATTGCATTACACAATCTGACACATAAGAATCTCCTATATCCCGGTGGTATGTATCCAAATTCTTATAATAGTGTCTTCAAGACTTATGTTGACATTTCCAATGAGATATTTAAGCAATGAAATATGGAGCCTTCTTCATTGTTGTATATGTAACAGTCTTTATTAATATAAAGATTGATGGTTTTGTCTTTCTGAAAATGAAATGTAAAAATAATTTATTGTGGTCAATTGAAAAGTTTTTTTTTAAAGCTTTTCATTATGGAAGGGCGACATAGATATATGCCCTTCTAATTGAAATTCGGACCTGCCCTTCAAATTTGATCACTGTGTGGGACCTTAAAAAACAATAAAACTATTTTGTCGCACGTTATATAAAACATATAACAAAACCTTTGTCAAAACTTCAAACGAACCCTTTAGCCGTGGGTATTTCATCACGAATTGATCATTTTACCATGTACCTTCTTCTAGAGGAATATTCTTCCACTTGATTAGGTACTTCATAATGATTATATGTCAAAGAGATACAAAATGTTTATCTATAACTTTTTGTGGTTCAAGAATCAACTTTCATTCTTCATCTAATTTTGGAAGTTCTATTTACATTGGCATATTTTTTCCCAAAACCTTTTTAGGCAAGATACATGAAAAACCTTATGAATGCAAGAAGAAGGAAAATATAACTTCTATACCACTTGTGCAATCCTATGAATAATTATTTAGGGCCATAACATTTTTGAGCTAATTCTTTATTCTTCTTTTTCTTGAATGAATATTTCTTATAATGCTATAATCTAAAAAATACCCAATTACCCTCCTCAAATTATATTTCACTTCAATGTTGTTCCCCTTGTTGTTTTATCATTTTTCATGTCATTTGAAGGTTTTCCATAATAATTTTCAAAGTTTCTTTAGTATTTTCCATATGTGACTCTGTTTCCTATACTTTGAACTTATCTTGCAAAAAGTATGAGATACTAGGAGTTGGATATCCATAAAGGGCCTTAAATGGGGAAATTTTAGTAGATGTGTGATAGGTAGTATCATATTACCATTATTCCTTGACGAACCCACTTCATCCATTAAGATTGCTTTTCTAAATAGTAACATTGTAGATAACCTTAAAAACATTTGTTAACTATTTTTGTTTGACCATTTGATTGTGTTTGATATGTAGAACTCATGGCAACTAGTGTTTCTCCACTCATATTAAATAACTATTTCCAAAAGTTTCTTGTTACTATTACTTTAGGAAAACCATGAAGACTATGAATTTCTTTCACGGACACTTCTGCCACTTGGCTTGTTGTTTATGTACTTTGAGATCTACAAAAAAAATCTACAAAATTTGTCTATATAAATGACCACAAAAATGTAATACTTACCTTTATATTTCAGTAACCCTGTAATAAAGTCTATTGATATATCTTCTAGTATTTGAATATGTATGTGGAATGGTTGAAGTAACCCTAGAAATTTTACTATCTCTCTTTTATTTATTATGCAAACCTGACCTTCTCTTACAAAATTTTGAATATCTTTCTTCATTCCTTCCAAAAATATATTTTTTGATCCTTTGAGATGTTTTAAGGAACCCTGCGTCCTACCATCGGAGAGACATGGGACTCCCTTAATCTTTGTTTATTCAAATATGCTTGCGTGCATAAAAATATTCTACATTTGCACCAAAGTATATCTCTCTTTCACTCCCAATGCTCCATAGAGTTCATCCCATCCTTTATAAATTTTAGTTTTTGTTTAGTACTATTGTCATTTTTCCATTATGGAAAGCTTCTTCTAACCACCTAGGAATAGAAAATGTAATTGGATATAAATTTGAGGCCTCTTCTATTTTAGAAAGAGCATCATGTACTAAATTTTCCTTACCCTTTTTGCAGATTATCTCAAAATTAAAACTTTGCATTTTTTCTCCTCATTTTGTTAATCTTCCAATGAAATCCATAGCTTCAAAAAATACTTTATGCTATCATGGTATATCTTGACTTTAAAGTACCTCCCAGTGATATACTATCCCCATTTTTTATTGCATGTAATATTGCTTCCATTTATTTTTCATACATAGATTTCACCAAATATTTTCTTTGAATTCCTTGCTTTTAAAAGCCAATGATATCCCTTATTGTGTTAATGTTATGTAAATTCCTTGTCCTAGTGCCTCACACTCTACTATGAATGTTTTACCAAAAGTAGGTGCAACCGATGTTGGTGTAAAAGACATGGCATCCATTAAAAGAGAGAATGCCAAAGTAGCCTCATCATTCCATATAAATGATATTTTCTTCAAGAGATATGTGAGTGGACTTGAAATGCATGCATAATTCTTAACAATTTATCAATAATATCATGTAAGTCTAAAAAATATTCTAAGAACCTTGATTTTCTTAGGAATAGGTCATTTTGTAATAGCTTGCATCTTTTGAGGCTCCAACTTCACTCCTTCCTTTAAAAAAATATGAACCAAATACTCGAATTATTATTTCCCAAAAGCACATTTGGATATTTTTACATAAAAATGATTGTTCTCAATAATTTATATAACTTTTCCACATGTTTACTAGTGTGGTATTCCCATGATTTATTATAAATATGTGTATTATCAAATAAAACCAACACAAATTTTATAAGATGGGATCAAACAAAATTGTTCTTAAGTCGAGCCTGCCGGACTTCAAACGACGATAAACCATAATTCAAACCAAATTCGCGTTCCAAAATAGCCTGCTGACGTCGGCCAATTTTGTGACGCGAAAACCAAATGAATTCCGCCCTAATCTTTTTCGGGTCCAAAGTTGGGCTGGCGTACGGAGGGAGAGTTGTGACGCAAATTTATTATCAAATTTTCCACTGTGCGAGCGGCCCAAAAAAAGATCCGCTCCAATTCATTTTTGCCACGTGTCCTCAATCAAAACTTGCCCTGCTCCCAGCTGCGGGTGTATTCGATGGTGTTTAAGGTGATGGGACATGGATGTGGCGATTTCATATCAATCGCATTAAGTTTTAACATTGTTCAATTAAGTTCCAAGGTTTTCACATCAAATCCGCATTAATTAATTAAGTTTTAACACTATTCAAGATCGGACCTCCACTCCTGTTAGCGATTCTGCATGCTCCAATATGATCCCGCCTTCAGCTCTCATTAATGATCAGAGATTAATTATGATGGGCGTCCTTCAATTGCATTGCAGTCGGGTCAATAAAATGGAGTTTCGCTATGGTTTTTCAGACCAGCCGGTTGCTCTATTACACTGCCTGCTCACTGTGACAAGAAGGAGAAGTGGCCAGCTGAACTGTTGCTTAAACCTTGCTACATATCTCCATTTCTCTCGGTCTCTTCTGTGTCTGTATTCCTCTGTTTCTTGGAATTATGCTTCTCCATCTCCTCTTGTGCCCACTGCTGAGACTACACCCATGCCTCGCTTGCGTCAAATGATGCGTTGTCGTAGGGGGAGCACTAGAGGTCAACCCCTGTGCGCTCCCTCCAGCCCCTCAACGGAGTCATCTTCTGGCCAGTCCAGTGATTATTACATAGGTCATTATCCAAATACTAGGAGTGGGCGGGGTCAGGTTGTAGGATCTGGCCACCATATGGATTCCCCTGCTCCTCGTTTCCCCACCGCTATTTCACCTTCTCCCACGACGCGCACTGCACAATTTTCCTTTAATTTCTCTCTCAATCACCCATGAATCGCAGCTTCAGTCACTGTGGTTTTCCATGAGGAGGCCCAAACGGAGGAAGAATTCACCCGTCCGGTGGGTCTGAGCTCGGAAAAAGCTGGCTAGCATTCAGGCCTTCAGGAGGGGAGCCGTGGCATGAATGTGGAGGTATCACCTAGTGATCATGGACCTTCCGAAGGATGGTGCGGAATCGTGGAGGAACCACCAGAGGAGTAGTTTGGTTAATTTATTTTTCTTGCTTCGCGACCCACTTAATTGGGTTGTTGTTAGATTATATTACAGTGCTGGACCTCTGTAATATTTTTGAATTCTATAAACGTTCAAGACTGGTTTCCCCATATGAGGGCAGTCTTCTTAATTTTTTGATTTTTTGATGAGAAATTTGCCATGAGTCCGGGCAATGTTTTTGTGTGAGGTGTATATCAACAGTTCATGTCTCTGCACATTTCCTGTATCTGCTTTATGATACTATTTTCATGGACGGTTTTACTTCATATAATATATTCAAAACAACGTTTTTTCTCTTGTGAAAAAAAAATGATTAATGTTTATCACTCTGCCTTCAAAACTAGCGATTCTAGTTTATTGATATGGTCTGATGGTCTTTTTATATTTTGGACATATCACACTCCTCACATGATTATCGTTTTTCTCTATTCAAGGATTTTGGGTACTTTAATTTGTATTTGTAGGAACAATGGACGTCGGTACTCTATCTATTGCTTTACTATTCTACATACTACTATTTCACTTTCTTATAGATGCCTCAGGCATATTTGGATGCTTTCTCATATTTTTCGATAATCTCGATGTGGACCGTTACTGGGTTTTATATCATGTCCCTGTATGTGACATGGGGTATTTTTCTATCATTGTATGGGGCGGGATTTCCACTTTTATGGATGGATATTTGGGTTCCAATCTTCAATGTTAAAATGTAATGACTTCATGGAATATTTTAATTCATACAATATATTCAAAACAAGGTTTTTTCTCTTGTGAAAAAAAATTTATTAATATTTATCACTCTGCCTTCAAAACTAGCGATGTTGGTCTATGTTGCTGGTTTATTGATATGGTCTGATGGTATTTTTATATTTTGGACATATCACACTCCTCACATGATTAGCGTTTTTCTCTGTTCAAGGATTTTCGGTACTTTAATTTGTATTTGGAACAATGGACGTTGGTAATCTATCTGTTGTTTTGCTATTCTACATACTACTATTTCACTTTCTTATAGATGCCTCGGGCATATTTGGATGCTTTCTCAGATTTGTCGATAATCTCCATGTGGACCGTTACTAGGTTTTATATCAAGTCCCTATATGTGACATGGGGTATTTTTCTATCATTGTCTGGGGTGGGATCGACTTCCACTTTTCTGGATGGATATTTGGGTTCCAATCTTCAGATGTGAAAATGTAATGACTTCATGGACTATTTTACTTCATATAATATATTCAAAACAACGTTTTTTCTCTTGTGAAAAAAAAGTGATTAACGTTTATCACTTTGCCTTCAAAACTAGCGATGCTGGTTTATTGATATGGTCTGATGGTATTTTTATATTTTGGACATATCACACTCCTCACATGATTAGAATTTTTCTCTATTGAATGATTTTGGGTACTTTAATTTGTATTTGGAACAATGGACGTCTGTACTCTATCTGTTTCTTTACTATTCTACATACTGCTATTTCACTTTCTTATAGATGCCTCGAGCATATTTGGATGCTTTCTCAGATTATCGATAATCTCCATGTGAACTGTTACTGGGTTTTATTTCATGTCCCTGTATGTGACATGGGGTATTTTTCTATCATTTTCTGGGCTGTGACTTCCACTTTTCTGGATGGATATTTGGGTTCCAATCTTCAGATTCGAAAATGTAATGACTTCATGGACTGTTTTACTTCATATAATATATTCAAAACAGAGTTTTTCCTCTTTTAAGGTTTTTTTTTTTTTTTTTTAAATTGAACCCGCCGTCGGTATACCGATGCCTTGTAAGCGTCAGAATTGCGACAGATTAAAAACGTCGGAAGAGTGAGAGTATAAAAATGTCAGATGAGCGACGTTCAAAACGTCAGACCATATTTCGTCGGAATTCCGATAGCTTACAAACGTTGGAAGAGCGACGTCCAAAACGTTGGACCACATTGCGTCGAAATTGTGACAATTTACAAATTTTAGAAGAGCGACGTTCAAAACGTCAGACCCCATTTCGTCGGAATTGCGATAGTTTACAAACGTCAGAAGAGCGATGTTCAAAATGTCGGACCACATTTCATCAGAAGTGCAACAGTTTACAAACGTCAGAAGCATGATGGTTTGGGAAACGTCGGAAGAGCGATGCTTGTTTGGAAGCGATGGAAAAAGTATCGATAGTGAGACACTTTTTAAGTGCGTCGAAACTGCGACGGTATGGCAAACCACATTTTTCCCGCCCTCAAACTGTCGCTCTTGCGATGACTATGTGTCATAGTAGCGACGAATTGGCCGTCGGAAATTCCGTCAAATTTTCTACTGCACTCCATCTCCCTTCTACCATACCTGTTAAGATACCCAAATGATGAAACAGTTGATGAACCCATCATGGGGTTATTATCTATCTTTAGTCATGATAAATCACCATTGTTTTTGTATAATTATAGTAAATTCTTAGCAGAAATTATACATGAACAATTCATGAAATTCACCATACAAGGAGTTTTTAATTATTATTCTCTGATTATTCATACGATTTTTTTTTAGCAAGCAGAAATGTTTCCTATCCACTTCAACAAACATCATTCCCATAGAGTGAATCAATCAGTGATTCACTGAATAGAATTTGTCAAATCTTCATCAACAAACACTTCTTTTTCAAAGTTCATAGACTCATTTATTCACCCAGTAAGGCAGATCCTTACAAGTCAATTAGAGCCTATAATTGGAGAAGACATTAAAAGGATCCTATACCTCAGTGAGCAATCAAATATGGGTGATTGGTACCTATACAAAAAATACACAAATATTAGGGTATATGGCTGCGAATTCTCACCATACAATTTTCCATGATATGTACCTATGAGATTTTTCTCCTTGGAGTACATAAGACAAATGTTAAACATGGATGAGCTACATTTGTCTCAGGAAAGAGAAAAGCTTAGTTTAAATTCAAGGCCAACATTGGATCCTTCATCTACAATACCAGAGCAGCTGGTGGTAAAGCAGATGCATTATTAAAGAAGATGGGTTTTCAAACAAGTTTTACTTGGTCATATGATCCCCATGGCATTATTTCCGCTTTGAGAGTTGAACTCAAGACAAATTCTTACATTCATAGCTCCAGAGAAGAAATAGAGAAATACATGAACCAAGATGAATGGGTGGAAGGCACTCTCTAGGAGGTAGATGAGCAAGCCATTTCAACTTCAAATGTGAAGAAACTTGTGCCTGACAGTAAGAAATAGAAGAGAGTTAGAGAAGAGCCACTACATGCCAAGGAAATCATGAAATATTTTATATTATAGCACAAAAATTCAAAGCTTACTTCCACTTTAATTTTAGAGGAGAAACAACTAGAGGTCATAGATTTGGGAGATGTTGAAGTCTCCACATCCACTAGTGTTCCTAGGACTCCTCCATCATCATCACCTGCAACAGAACCACTGGAAATTATCCAGCATTCAGATGCCAACTCTCCTAAGGAGAAAAATATTTTCTCCATATTCCTAGATATCAAGCACAAGAATGAAGCATTGAGGTTTGATATTTATAGTAAATTCTGGAAATAAACATCTACATCACAACATATAATTCTCACTACCTTTGATAGTGAGAAAGGAAGAATGCAGATGGTTTTTCTGTGGGAAACAATGCCATTTCTAAAGACTCATTCTGAGTACAAGAAATTTGTCTTTTCTTTTGATGCAAATAATATTCACCCAAATGACCAGATGGAAATGCACAGGCAGTCAGGAGAGATGTTATTTTTAGCAATGACCACAACAACCATGTCACTTTCCAAATTTAAAGAAGCTCTTTCAAACGTTCAATCTCAGTTGAAGATTGAAAAATTGTCTTCATTAGCTAAAGACAACAGGATGAAGTCATTGGAATACCTTGTAGTAAAAGTTGAGTATGACCCAAAATAATTTAAGGCAGCTGAGGAGATCATTAAAAATAAGAATGCAGACATCCCTGCTTCGTGCAAAAAATTGAAGCTACCCTCAACTGAAGACCCACAAAATAAGGAGTTTGTAGAGAATGAACATGACAAAGAAGAGATGCTAAAGTTGATCATTGATCAAAATATGCAGATTAAAAAGATGGAAGAAAAAATTGAAGAATTATCAAAATACAAATCAACACTTCAGGTAACCACTAACCCTAATACAACAATTCAAACATCTTCTACAGGTACATAATTTTCGACAGCCCTGACAACAACTGATGCAGTAAATCTAGCACAAGATTTGACTACTCAGAAGCAGGCACATGGAAAATTACAATAGAGGTTCCAAATTCTTGAGACACAGAAGATTAGAAATGATACTTTATACATGGAGGAAATGAAAAAATCTCATAGATTGGAACTCAAGGTAGAAGAATTATAAAGTGAAAATTTAATGGCAAGAACATTGGCTGAAGTTAAGCAGAATATCTGGGAAGACGCCAATAATTCTATCACAAAAGTATGGCCATCCATATAGATTATATTCGAATAGCAGGAGCTCATCACCAAATGTAGAGCAGCAATTGAAGAGAAAATGGATCAACTCAATAAGAATCCAAGTGAAGCCACTAACATGATCAAGGCTCTCAATTCAAAGAATAGAGAGGAGTTAGAAGCAATCAACATGTTGGAAATGACTACAACCATTTTGGAGATAATGAAAGTTTTGCATAAAAGAAACTTAATCAACCAATTACATACCAAATTTGAAGCTTTAAATATTGTTGTTCAAAGTTTTAATACTAAATTTAATGTTTTAAATCATAAAGGACTACCAATATTGGTAGGATTAGATGATAAGTTGATTAAGTTAGAATATTACTGCAAAATTTTATACACAATTGCAATAGACAAATAAAAGTTTGTAGGTATCAAAGGACATATTACAAGGAAATTTTTTCGAGAAGCTCTACAGTCTGATTTGATCATTCAACATCAAATCAAACATTTATTTATTCAAAGACCAAATTTTGACATATATATTGAATGAGATGAAATCTTTAGGAAAATGATGAGTGTATAAATCCCAAGTCAAGATCAATGGGATAAGTTTTGTGAGACCATCGAGTAAAAGGATGAATTTTATAGCATACCAACACATCATATTTTTGATGGTTCAGTCAGCAACAAATTCCATCAAAAGGGGCCAAGTCATCAACAACTTCCAAGAAAATAGAGATACTCCATCTATCTGTCTCCTTATTCTATTCTTATTCATTCTATTATTGTAATTATTTAAGATATTTGTAAGTTTTGGCAATTAGTATGAATAACTCTAACATCGAGTTATCAAGGATTTTTTCCTTGCATGAGAAAATTTTTGTAAACATAAATTGTACAAGTATTTTGGATCATCATTAATATAATAAGGATTATGAATTTTTCTCATATAGTTCTGTCTTCTCAATGAGTTATTTCCATTTTTCATACATTTTGTCTCTTCATATGTTTAATTTTTATCAAGATAACTAGGTGAGATTAATTGTGTTTCAGTAATCTTAAAATTCCTCCTGAAGTTACTATCAATATAAAGAATGAATTACTTAACAATTTGTTAATGTAAATCCATATCATTTATAAATTGTCAGTACCTTGATAATTTTAAACATATTATGTTAAAATTTTAGACACAACTTAGAAGTTTTCGAGGTTGTGATTTGTTGAAGAATTCGATTTGAATATTTAATAATCATACCTTCTTACATAAATCTACTTAACCAGTTTTCAAAACTTAAATCACTATGTGAGATAAATAAACAACCCTTGCTTATATTTACTGATATTGTCTAAAGGATTTAATCAATAATTGTTTTCTTAAATTTATCTTATACAATGGTCATCCAAAATCACAAAACACAAAAAATATTATATATGCTTTGGAATCATTAATGACCAAAGTCATCTCAAAGGGAAACATCAGATTGGCTTCGTTGCCAAGGAACGAATTTGATTTATTTTCCTAGGGACAACAATAAAACCCTACACCTTTAAAGGTGATTAAAGGTTTAATTAGTTTAAAATTTTCTCACTGGGTGATTCCACTGTGACCAAAATGGTTCCTTCAAAGCATACCAGATCTCGATCTGACTCTGAGATTGTCCAACCTTTATCAGATCTAGAGAGACTGGTAAGAAGGTCCACTTCTAGAAGAAGGCATCAAAACCTTTTGTTTACTCCTCAACAGGAGATCAATATAATTCCTGATCCTTTTAGATCTAGACTTGTCCCCTCAAAATCAGAAGACATACCTGAAAGAGTGCATGATATAGTATCTAAAGGAGTGGATTTTCAATCAGCATTGTTATTTCATTCTTTGAAGTCTTATAAATTACCAGAGGAAACTTATGAATATTTTGTATTAGAATAGGATTTGAATCTAAATTTACTAGGATTCAAATATTTTGATTTCATTTCCCCTGTTACATATTCTTCACCTTCTACTTCACATCAATCAGAAGATATCTTTTCTATTTATTCCAATCCTTTATTCAAACATAGAGAAGGAGAAGAAGACATTCAGAAGTTTGTTATTTGAACTCATTTAAGATCCCAAAGAAGGTCTTCTATTCCATTTCCTTCTCCTCCTCGTTCCCCACCTCATTCCTCACCTCCTTCCTCTCCATATTCACCTACCAATTCTACTTTTTCATCTTCAACTATTACTACACATTCATCTACATTTAAATCTTCTAGTATGGCTTCCTTTAGACCCATTTTACAAGCAAGATATGCTCCCATTTTGCTTCATAATATTTTAAATGATTTTCCTACTAGGTATCTAAAACATCTTCCTAGGTTTAATGGAGAAATTGGTTTGTCAACTAAATACCATCTGGCAGCATTTCTGGGTTTTGCTAATAACATGAACATAGAACATGAAAATGTTTATATAAGATTGTTTTTGCAATCCCTAGAAGGAAATGTCAGGATTTGGTTTAGGCAATTGTAGCCACACTCTATTAGGTCCTGGGATGAATTAAAGAGTATCTTTAAAAATCAATGAGGAGTTAAAAAGGACCCTGTGTATAGCTTAAAATAAACTATGGGGAACCAGTTGCTAATTTCATCAAAATATATAATAAACTCTATCACAAAATGCCTCCTGATTACAAACCTCCTGTAGCAGCAACTAAGGTTATATTTTCAAAGGCTTTTTAGGATGACTTTGTTATCATGTTAAGAGAAATAATATCCCAAAACTTAGATGATATGAAAATGAATGTCATAGAAGTTGAAGAAAATAGGTCTGCATTAGCTAAGTTAAAAGTTAAAGCTGAGAAAGCCCAGAGGAAATTAAAATCAAATCAAGATGATTATTCTTCCTCTAAATCAAAAAGTGAAGACTCTAAAAAAGATGAAATCACATCAATTATTAGAAACCTATCAAATAGGATTTCAAATATTGAAACTCAACCTAGAATAGTCTAACAAACTATTTCTATACCCCAAACATAGGTTCAAGGTCAGTATAAAAAGGTTGCTCCATGGAAAATTCTTTAGAGGCCTCATAATGACCAACAAGTACCCACACCATTGTTGATCGATGATCAGAAACCTGATGATAATAATGTATCTATCACTGAATATATGAATAATATATATCATACATCTCTTTAGACTACCATTGTTCCTATTTCTCAAAATCAAAATCCTCAAGAAGACCAAGATACAACTCATGTTTCAAAATACCAAGATTTTTCTGAGTTTTTGATTGCATAACTAAATAAAATATATCACCTTAGATCTACAACTGGTCCTAGTAGAACTCCTAAAAACATTGTTATAATTGAGCCTCAGGTCAAAACTACTGAAACCTATACTAATTCCATTCAACCTTTAAATCAGTCAAGTGATTCCCTTCAAATTGATAAAACCATAGTGACTGCTTTGAATGTAGAAAAAGAGTTAGAAAGGGTTAAAATTACTATTCCACTATCAGAACTTTCTAAAACCCCAGGATATAAGCGTCAAATTTCCAAATGGATCCAAAACTCTAGTGTGGATGTTGAAGTTGATATCATAAGTCTCCAAAATGAAAGATCCACTATAGCATTTGGTCCTAGGTTAGATATGATTGATGAATCCATTCCACCTTTTTATGTGAATTTGAAAGTGCATGACTCTCTGCTATACAATTTTATGTTGGATTCTGGTGCGTCACACAACCTAATGCCAAAAGTCATTATGAAGGAACTTAATTTGGATATCAATTGAACCTATGATGACCTGTATAATTTCGAATCTAAACGAGTACAATGTTTAGGAGTCATAAAAGATCTACTAGTCACTCTTCATCAAATCCCAGTTAAAAGTATTATATTATACATAGTTGTCATTGATATTACCCCCATATTTGGAATTATTTTATCAAGATCATGTTGTGAAAAATTTGGAGGGAGACTGAAAATGGACATGTCTTTTGCCACTATTCCAGTATTTGGTGGAGAGAGCCTTAGGTTATATAGAGAAGTCAGATTCCTAAACACTATTTGAAAAGCTGATGAGGGAAGAAATCATCCCATTAATGCATTTGATCAGGATTTTATCTATTTCCAACTATCATCAATACTTCACAAAATTCTCAACTGAAGATTGAGGATGTAATTGAAACCCCTAAATCTGTTCAAAATGAAATTTGGAAATTATTCTATGATGGGTTCTACACCAAAGATGGAGCGAGAGTGGATTTGTTTTGATTTCACCTGATAAAGAAAATATTACTCAATCATGAAAATTATATTTTGAGGTTACAAATAACATTTCTGAGTATGAATCTTTTATCCTAGGATTACAACTTGCTAAAAGTTTAAAGGTCCAAAATTTGAGTGTCTTCACTTATTCAGAACTTATAGTAAGACAGGTTAGGAGTCTTTGTCAAACAAAGCATCCTAGGCTCAGGTCCTACGGAAATGAGATTTGGGATACCATTGAAAATTCCTTTAACGCTTTCAATATCACTTTTATACCTAGAGATGAAAACATTCATGCATATTCATTAGCAGTTTGTGGTAGTTCATTTAGAATTCTAGATCAATTTTGAATACAATACCAAATCCAAAACAAATATAGGCCATCAATTCCAAACAATCTTAAACAATGGAAGATATTTGAATATGATGAACAATTAATATCCTTTCTTCAAGTCATTGATGAATTTTATGTATTTCAAATTGAAGAAGATAATTCATACATTAATGAAGCTACTAAAGACAAGGAAAATTCAGATCTAAATTCAAAGGTAGTTGATCATGATATCATACAACTATCAAATAATTTTATCCCCAAAGGACTTGTTCCCAAGAATCCATTCTCTGTCTCTCCAGAAGATGACATAGAAGACACTAATATTGGTACTGATGAGTAGATTAAAAACATTGAACTTTATGCATCTTTGTAATATTCCAATTAGTCATAAGCTAACTTGAATATTCACTTTTGTTTTTCTTCTTTTTTTAAATAATAAGAGGGCAAACAAGGTCCATATTTCTCCCTAATGATGAATAAATCAATGCCAAATGTGAAAGAGACAAATCTTGGGATCTTAATTGAAGTAAAATTGGTGTAAGGGGTTGGATCACTTTGGCTGGGTCAACCTTGACCAAATCTACAACGTTGTCATGGAGGAGTGGCCATTAATGAGGTACAATGCAGTTTTAGATGGAAATGCTTTGTGTGAAAGGAGTGTTATCATGGGATGTGGTTTAGGGTTTGAAATATCTTGACTTATAAAAGAAAGAGGATGGAAACATTAGAAGGTTGTTGATGTATATTATATTTATGAATATATGGTCTATTTAGACATATATCTTTCTCTTGCTGTTTAGATGAGATTGAATGTTGTTTAGCATTGGGTGTTCCTGATCGGTAATCCTGCCTCTTCTCATTGAGTAGCTCTTGGGATAGTTTATATTACATTTTCCACTATCTCGCTTAGGGCCAAACTTATTCTTTCAACTACAGCGTGGATCCTATTGAGGGTTTGGTTGTTTTTGCAAGCTACAGCAACTGGAGACTAGATCTCTAGATCTAGACCATTTCAGTGCTCCTTTTCAGTGAAGGAGGTTTCCACTTCATTGGGAGGAAAATATTGGAGGAATTTGAGCTCATTTTCATATCTTGGCATCATGAAAACCTTATTTTTGTCCCTACAGTGTATTTTACTTCCATATATGCATTATTTCTATAGGAGGAGTTGCAGGGTAGTTCAACACAACATTTGGAGAGTTGATTTTCTAGTGTTGGGGATCTGCCCTTCACTTTGAAGATCTATTGGAGGAGGCTCTTATATTGCTCATATCAGTTCAGACACATTTTTCTAGATCTATAATTTTCAGTAGATCTGCAGTCTTAGATCTCAGATCTAGAACTTGTACTTGGTGTTTTGCTGAAAACCCCAAGGGGGTTCTATAGAGGAGCTTGTATAGTGCATGGGTCTTATATAGATCTAAATTTTGGATTGCATACCAGCTATAGATATTATGTATAATTTACTACTATTGAAAATCCAATAAAATAACGTTGTAAGGGTTTTCCAACTTTTATATATGGTTGCAACACCTCATATTGAGGGATTTTCTTCATTGGAGACTTGATTTTCTTATTATGAATCTTATGGCCCATTTATTATGTATATTTTATTATTTTAATGACATATGAAAGGTCTCCATATTGGCATATTTATTTATAAATGATGATATGCATTGTTGTTCCATCACTTTGCACTATATTCCTGCTTTTCCCATTTGGGAATATTATAGTGGTATCAGAGCATCATCTTGGCACAACCTATGCATTATAAAAAGACAATATGTCATCTGAAGAAGGAGATCCTATTGCTGATAGAGAAAAGAGGTATCAAAATACAACGGTAAAACCCCTTTATCTATAGGTGAATATGAAGAGAAGGAGTTCCCTAAGATCCTTCTTCGAGCCATGCAAGACATTGCTATAGAGATCAAAGAGATGGGAATGGACAGATTCAAGGAATCCCCTAAAGGATTTCATCATGGAGAAGACTCTAGCATGTATCACCACTGTAATGATCAAACAATTCATCAACCACAAGTTTCGCAATGCTCTATCATGCCTACATTTTTGGCTGTGGGAAATGAATGGTTTCAAGAGCAAGAATCCCTTGAAGAATATTTCGAATAATATGAGTCTCAAAATTAGATATTCAAAGGTCACTTAAGTTTTCAAGAGTTTTTTCAAATAAAGAACAATAGAAGACCAATGCATCGTCATAAAGGTGGTGGATTCATTCAGAATCATGATCGACACCACACTATGGGCAGATTCCTTTTACCCAATTTTGATGGGTCATCCAAGCGTCCTAGAAAATCTTGGGTAGAAAAACTTGACATCTACTTTCAGTTGAACAAGGTTCCAGAGATGGAGGCCATTAACATCACAGTGCTACACCTTGAAGGTGAAGCACATGACTGGTGGTTCTATGGCTTGTCTACATTGGATCATGCCAATGTGACTGCTTATTCAGAGTTCACTAGAAGGGTGGTGGAAATATTTGATAGAAGAGATCCTGAAGCACCATTCACGAGCCTTGCAAAGTTGAAACAATTAGGTAATGTAGAAACTTACATCTCTGAATTTTTAAGAATTTCTATTATGGTTCCTAATTTGTCTGCAGCAAGAAGGGTGTACATGTTCATTGATGGGTTAGATGAACCTCTTCATGGGTTGGTTAAGTCTACCAAGCCCACTACCCTACATGACGCCATTGAAATGGCTAGAGACCTTCAAGATGCCTTACCAAAAACAAAGGCAATATTTCAGCATGAGAACCTTTTTCCATCAAAGGGAAAAGAAGAAAAGGTTGCTCCTTCTAAGGATAGTCAAAATAAAAAACCTCTTGATGATGATTTCCGAAGAGATATAAGAATAAGGAAGCTCTGTTTCACTTTCCAAGAATCATGATCACCTGGACATAGATGTGCAGCTGGAAAAGCACATTACATAGAGGTCTTCTCAGATGATGAGGAAGAAGAAGAATAAAAATGGAGGGGTCATGGTGCTGGAGTAGTAGGAGATTATCCACCGCCACCTAAAGGTGAGGAGAGAGAAATTTCTCTAATTAGAGGCACCCTTGCATCATTAAGAGTGATACCCAACTATCGTGAGACTTCCACACAAGAAACAGAGATGAGTTTACATGTTGGAAGTAGGGATATGATGATCCCATCTATTATTAACATGAGGATGATCCATGAGACATCATTATCTTGTGGTAAACCCCCTGGAGACCACGTGATTCAGATTTGGTGAAATATTTCTCACATCTTGATGCTCCTTTCATAGATCTAAGAGGGGTGGGAGAATTAAAAGACCAAAATAAAACACTGAGAGGCATGGATGAGCCCAAGGAGGAGGGACATATTCTTCCAATATCACCATTACCCAGTCTCTCATCTCATACTATGCTGAGAGGAAATGTTGGAAGATTGAAGGATGAAACCATCAAGGGGCAAGGGGACCATACCTTTGCTATGGAGAATCAGAATATAATCTCACTTAGAGATAAATATTCCATATGTAGAATATTGTGGCCACACATGCATGCTTTGATTAAACCAAGGAAGTATTGGATAGATGATAGCCTCCCATGGGAGACTAACTTTAAACAACCTCAATATTTACTTGAGCATGTGCATATGCAAGAAGGGAAGCAAGGAGGGGATAGCATCCTTCCCTCATATACCTTTGGCATGGGATATGTCAAGGAGGAGAACAGCCATATGACAGACATTTCTTTTGATAGATCATCATATTTGTCACTATGGGAGATTGATCCATATTGGAAATCCCAACTTTTGGTGGATTATTCCAAGGATCTTCACACATGCATGATACTTGATGACCAACTACAAGAAGAAGGATATTCAATCCAAGAAGGAGTCATCTAATATCATGGTAGTATTTTATTATCAAGAGCCTCCAAGCTCAAGGATAATTTTCTACAAAGGGCTTATGAGGATTTTTTTTTTCAGCCACACATATTCCATGAGATTCTACACCATCATCATGAGGTGCTATACTTGGAAGGGCTTGGAAGGGGAACTACATCATCATTTTCAAAGATGCATGAACCATGTGGAGTTGGGATAGCAACATGACTCTATAAAATAGTTAATTCAGCCATCTCTTTCTTCTTGTGAGAAAGGCGATAGATCTATGCACCACTCCATTTGTTTAAGGAGAAATTTTGGTAAAGAATATGCTCATGTAAATAATGTTTCATGTGATTATTGTTTGCATTATTTCACCATGTGTATGCAGGCCATAACTCCAAGAAGGACTATTGTACCTTATAAACTTCATGGCCAACTTTGGGCCTAAAAAATTTCTGAACATGGCCACTCCCTTGGAGATCAAAGGGAGATATTGTATCATTGTGGGTGCACTCCTAAAGCACCAAATATATCTCACACTTTTAGCCATGGTGAGATGATTTGGGTAGAATGTAAGTGGTGGGGAAACCACATACCACATCATGATCTGATGCAGTCAGGAGATGCGTTGTGCTGGTTCCACATGTGGGACTATGACCCACCTCCATATGCACAAATTTCTATTTATATGTATGTATTTTTGATCTCATACATTGATGATGTACTTGTACTTTTTATGGGAAAGTATGGAGGAAGGATGGGAGGTATGTATGTGCCCTATGGGATGGAGATTCTACATATACCTTATGCTACATGTTTCAAGGAGAACATTGGCAAAACCATTTTTTTTTCATTTGAGCTATTGTCTCCTTATGGGATGGATTATGTACATCTCATGAGAACTTTGGAGGAGAAATTCATGGAGTGATGGATTGGTGAACACTCAGCTTATGAGGGAATATTATTACATGTTGGTGTCACCAATGGAGGAAGGAAAGAGTTGCAGCACTCACCTTTTCAGTTGCTTGAGGAAAAGAAAAATTTGGGAAGGGAGGACTGCAATATTCCCAATTAGTCATAAGCTAATTGGAATATTCATTTTTGTTTTTCTGCTTTGTTTAAAGAATAAGAGGGCGAAGGAGGTCCATATTTCTCCTTAATGATGAATAAATCAATGCAAAATGTGAAAGAGACAAATATTGGCATCTTAATTGAAGCACCCTTGGTGTGAAAGGGGTTGGATCACTTTGATTGGGTCAACCTTGACCAAATATAAAATTTTGTCATGGAGAAGTGGCCATCAATGAGGTACAAAATAGTTTTAGATGGATATGCTTTGTGTGAAAGGAGTGTTATCATTGGATGTGGTTTAGGGTTTGCAAGCTCTTGACTTATAAAAGGAAGAGGATGGTAGAATTAGAAGGTTATTGATGTATATTATATTTCTGAATATATGGTCTGTTTAGACATATATCTCTCTCTTGCTATTTAGCTGAGATTGAATGATTTTTAGCATTGGGTGTTCCTGATCGGGAATCCCACCTCTTCCCATTGAGTAGGTCTTGGGATATTTTTTATTGCTTTGTCTACTATCTGGCTTAGGTCCAAGCTTCTTCGTTCAACTACAGTGGAGATCCTGTTTAGGGTTTGGTTGTTTTTGCAAGCTACAACAAGTGGAGACTAGATCTCTAGATCTAGGCCATTTCAGTGCTCCTTTTCAGTGGAGGAGGTTTCCACTTCATTAGGAGGATATTATTGTAGGGGTTTGAGCTCATTTTCAAATCTTGGCGTCAATCCAACCTTGTTTTGATCCCCACAGTGCACTTTACTTCTAGATCTGTGTTATTTTTGTAGGAGGAGCTACAGGGTGGTTCAGCGCACCATTTGGAGAGTTAATTTTCTAGTGTTGGAGATCTTTCCTTCACTTTGAAGATCTATTGGAGGAGGCTATTCTATTGCTCATATTATTTCAAGCACACTTTCCAAATCTATAATTTTCAATAGATTTGCAGTCTTAGATCTTATATCTACAACTTGTACTTGGTGTTTTGCTGAAAACCCCAAGGGGGTTCTATAGAGGAGTTTGTATAGTGCATGGATGTTATATAGATCCAAATTTTGGGGAAATTATCAGCTCTATATTTGATGTATAATCTACTTCTGTTGCAGAGCCAATAAAATAATATTGTAAGGGTTTTCCAGCTTTTATATATGGTTGCAACACCTCATATTGAGGGATTTTTTTCATTGGAGACTTGCTTTTCTTGTTATGCATCTTATGGCCCATTTCTTATGTAGATTTTGCTGTTGTAATGACATATGAGATGTCTCCATATTGGCCTCTTTCTTTATAAATTATAATCTGCATTGTTGTTCCATCATTTTGGACTATATTCCTGTTTTTCCCATTTGGGAATATTACAATCTTTAACTCCTTAAATTAAATATGAATATATAAAACTTCTTAAGAATTACAAAGATGTTTTTGCTTGCTCTTATGATGATTTGAAAACTTATGATACATCTTTAATTGAGCATAAAATTCCATTAAAACTAGATGCAAAACCTTATCAGCAAAAATTAAGAACAATGAATCATGTTCTACTTCCCACTATAGAAAAGGAGCTTAAGAAGATTTTAGATGCCCAAATAATTTTTCCTTTAAGATACTCTAAGTGGGTTGCCAATTTAGTCCCTGTTAGGAAAAAGAATGGTGAGATTAGACTCTATGTGGATTTAAAAAACCTTAATAGAGAATTCTTGAAATACAACTATCCACTTCCAAAAATGGATCAGTTACTCCAAAGAGTGTCAGGTGCTAATAGAAGCTCTATGCTTAATGGTTTCTATGGTTACAATAAAATATTGGTGAATTCAGAAAATAGGGAGAAGATGACCTTTACTATCCTGGGGTACATTCATGTATGCCAGGATGCCCTTTTGCCTATCAAATGCAGGAGAAACATTTTAGAGAGCCATGGACTTAGCCTTTGTAGGGAAGGTAAAAAAAAATGTTGTTATTTATCTTGATGATTTAACTATTTTTTCTGAATCAGATCAGAAACATTTGAAGCACATGTTGAATGTTTTTGATAATTGCATGAAGTTTGCAATATCTCTAAATTCTAAGAAGTCATTGTTTTCCATTAAAGAGGGCAAATTACTAGGTCATATTATTTGAAAATATGGAGTAGTAATTGATCCCAAAAGGGTCTTTTTTATTAAATCGTTATCATTACCTAGAAATAAGAAAGAGATACAATCCGTTCTAAGGAAGATTAAATTTTTGAGAAGGTTTATACCTAACTATGCAGAAATAGTTAAAGATATTATAGATATGCTAAAAAAGAGCCATGAAGTAAAATGGATAGTTCATGCAAGATATATATTTTACCAAATAAAGAAAGCCATTTCTAAAGCTCCCACTTTAGCCCGTCCAAACTATTATGAGCCTTTCATCGTATTCTCTTTTGTTTCTGAAACCACCCTTGTTGTTTTCCTTTTGCAGAAAAATGAAGATTATCATCATCAACCTATAGTATTTTTTAGCAAAGTCATGAGAGATTCATAACTCATATATTATATCATCGAAAAACAAGCCTATGCTTTAGTTCAATCCCTGAAATATTTCAAAATGTATGTCCTCCATTCTACCATTATTGCTTATGTACCTAAAAATATTGTTAAAATTGTCCTTACACAACTAGAAATTGATGGAAGAAGAGGAAGATGCATAACTCAAATACTTGAGTTTGACCTCACCATTAAAACTACCAAGCTAGTAAAGGGAAAGGGTTTAGCTAAACTTTTAGCTAAATCTAATTGCAAAGTTCTGGGCATAGTTTTTTTTTTTTCAAGTCTCAGAGAAGCATACAAAATAAACTTATTCAAATCTAGAAAGGAAGCATACACAAGAACCTTCCCAAGGATCTAAAGGGGATAATACAAAAAAACCTTCCTTGAATGCAGAAGGGGAGAATCCACAAGAACCTTCTCCTTCAACTCAAACAGTTCCTCTTAACATTAATGAGAAGTTTGTATTATCAGATTGGTATACATATATTATTCATTTCCTCATCCATTTTGAATGTACACCTGATTTTTCAAAAAATTAGTGTAAAACACTTAAGTTGAAATCCATCAAATACTGTATCATCCATGCCAACTTATACTATAAAGATCCTCTTAATATTCTACTTTGCCTCACAAAATCAGAAACTGAAGGAATCATTGATCAGTTTCATGCAGGAATATGTGAAGGCCATTATTTTTTGAGAGAAACATCATACAAGATACTTAGGGAATGATTCTATTGGCCTACTTTGTTTTCACTTGTAGGAGAAAAAGTCAGGGCTTGTGTTCCATGTCAAATGTTTGTAGGTAAATGAAAAACTATCAACCCTTTGGCACTAGTTCCAGTGGTTTTCTCAGCACCATTTATTCAGTGGGGATTATAATTTATAGGTGAAATTCATCCAACTTCAATCAATCAACAGAGATGGATCTTAACCGCTACTGACTATTTCACCAAGTGGGTGGAAGCCATTCCTGTAAGAAATGCCACATATTCATTTGTAATCAAATTCATATAAGATAACATTTGATCTAGATCTGGTTTTCCACAAGAAATAGTCACTAACAATGCTACAACATCCAATAGCATAAAAATGATTGAATTCTGCAGAAATATCAGATTCTATTGCATCATTCAACTCCCTATTATCCACAAGGAAATGGTCTTATTGAATCATTTAACAAGAGCTTAGTGAAGGTGATTAAGAAAAATTTAGAAGACCACAATAGAAGTTGGGACAATCATCTGATCGATGAAGTTTGGGAAAACAATATTTCTTCGAAAAGATCAACAGGTAAATCTTCATTTCAACTATTTTATGGAAAAGATATTATTTTCCTACAAATTTAACTTTCCCTATGCATAGGTTTCTACAAGAATATACTGATTAACCTGATGATTTCTCTAGAAGGATAAACCATATTATTGAATTAAATTAAAATAGAGCTGAGATTCAATATAAACTGAGGAAATATCAAAATAATATGAAGAGTCTTTTTAACATAAAACCAAGGGAAAGAAATTTTAGAGAAGAAGATTTAGTTTAAAGATGGGAAGCTAGTAGAAAAGATAAATGCAAGCATGTAAAGCTTGAAAATTTATGGTTTGGGCCACTCAGCATTGCAGAGGTAAAAGGAAACAACACGTTTGTTTTACATAATTTGGAAGGACACTTCTCAACACTGCCTGTAAATGGAAGATTTCTGAAACACTATATCCATTACTAAAGGAGATCCTACATCATCATTTTACATTATCATTTTCTTTTACTATTTGAAAGTTTGTTTTTTTTCTACATAAAATAATCTGTAGCCTGAGGAGAAGGCACATGCAACTATTTTTTCACTTCATCCCATAGGGGGAAGGAGTCCCTAACTGGAGCCGACGTTGTAACATTATTATTTTTTTGAGAATCTAGCATGGTAGTCTGAAAAATAAAAATAAAATGCTAAGTTATAACATGGATGAAAAAGAAAAATTAAAAATTTTAGGAAAATTATATTTTTACGCACATCCATGTTAGAATAAAATGCTAAGGTAGTTTTCTCTAAAGAAATAAGGAAAAATAAAAAATTTTAGGGAAGCATCAAATAAGAAATGTGTGAATTCTTTAGTGTTTAAAATAAAATAATGGTTTCCTTTTTAAATGCACCAGATGCTTGAAAATATTAAATTTTAATTTATGACGTTAAGACCTTCAAAAAAAGGTTTAAATTTCATTTGTTAAAACTTAATAAATATAAGTGCTTTTGAATTTATTATAAATTCACTATGCAGAAAGGTGTCAAATCAAAGTAATAATGTGCCATGAATTTTCGACGACAGATCTCGCACCCCCCTCAGATCTATGATGGAGTTCCACCTCGCGAACACCCCCCCCCCCCATCGAAATCTTATCGTTAATGTAAGGGGGGTGGGGGTCTGAAATGTGGTTTTAATGGTTTCCCAAATGTGCGATGTGGCAGCACCATAACACTTCACACCCCCTTCGCCCAAAACCACAAACCGAGAGGTACAACCCTTGAAATCCACCTCAATTTTTCATCACTCGACGACCATTCCTCCCATGCCCAATGACCATTTTCTCCCACATTCTCAACCAACAGACACCCTTTCCCGTGCCATAACCATTGGTCCACTATCCAATAACATCCCTCCACATCATTTGGTCATTACCCCCCAATTCTCCATTTATGCCCCTTAATTGCCCCTTTGGCCACTGAAACCACTCTTGGACCATTAATCATATCGTTATCCATTAATTCTCATTAGACCCATTAAAATCCTATGGTCATATCCCAGACCGTTACTGATAGGTCGTTAAGTCCCATATCACACCCTATAAAAATAATTATAGAGATCTTGATATCAATTTACATTCTCCTTTCATTTTATCACCTCTACATTATATTTCAAGTGTTAGCATATGTGGCCACACTCCAGATTCCGCAATCCCTGTCATATTTTCTTAAACCTGATCTTCAAATCCTTTTTCCAGCCCATACCTTGTCAAACATGGCACCCAAGGCCAAAGCTAAAAATAAAACAACTCCCAAGGGTAAAGCAAGAAACATGTGATAGAGGAAATTCAGGTTGTCAATCCAGTCGTTGAAGTCATCCCTAAGGTCGCCAAACCTGTTGTAGAAGATATCTCTGCTGCAATGCCACAACTTAACCTCGACCTCATACCTCTAGTCGAAAACTATTACAAAAATAAAATAATGTCACTGTGAATTCAAATTTTATTAGCTACATTTGTGGCTAAAATAGAAGAACATTGATAACCAGGAACCTATCAAGTTCTGGGAATCCATGTTTCCTTTGTTTTCATTCCCACAAACTCATCCTTTTTCTGATCTAATTGCCTGGTGTCAAAAATAGTATGACCGTATAACCAAGTCAGTGGTGGTTCAAAATGGAAACATTTTGATCACCATATCCCCTGAAAACATAAACTGGATGCTTCTCATCCCTTCATATGATTCCTTATCCCATTTCTCCCCTACTTCTCTCATGGACCTTTATAAAAAATTATCTTTCCCTTAGAGAGCTCATATATTTGACATTTTCCTACCTAAGGATGCAAAGTTACCAAATAAAAATCCCCCATATGCATCCTCCATATTTCCTATACCTTCCAAACACTGCATCTCCCTTCTTTCATACATGTTAGGATACCCAAAAGATGAAACATTTGATGAACCCATCTTGGGGTTCTTATCTATCTTTAATCATGATAAATCACCATTGTTTATGTATAATTACAGCAAATTCTTGGCTGAAATTATACATGAACAATTCATGAACTTCACCACAAAAGGAGTGTTTAATTATTCTTCTGTGATTATTCATACGATATTGTTTCAGCAGGAAGAAATGCTACCTATCCACTTCAACAAACAAGATGCACAGGGAGTGAATGAATCATGGATTCACTGGACATAATTGGTCAGAGTTTGTTAATTTTGGACAACTAGGTCAAAACTTCATGTTTTAATGCTTAGATGAAGATACCAATATTTTTATTGGGTTCCTCTTTCGGAGAGGTGCAATATCTATCTAAATATCATCTTGATCTGATGAGAGGAACATTTATTTTGAATTAATTCATGATATGTGCAGGTTGGCCTTAGGTTTTTGTACCCAAGCAGTTGTGTCACACACCCTCACTGATGGATATATATTGTTCAACGTTGGAGGACATTTTCACTCATCTCATCCTCACACATTTCTCTCCCCTCATCTGATTGGTTTGATGTCCTTGGTGGCTCTTCTCTCCACAAATGGGAAAATTCTAGCAGCAACACATTTTTTATTTCTGTTTAGGGTTTCTGTAGCAAAATTTGACCACTATTGAATTTGGTCAACGCAAGGTTAAAAGGACCTGAAACTCTCCCAAAAGTTCTATTTCTCCAATCCACATTTTATGGCACTAATCCCGAGCCAAAACGTTGACTTTGACTTTACAGCATTGACCTAGCTACTACTATCGTCTGTGTTGACCGTTGAATTTTTGGGTTGAATTTTGAGTTGACCGTTTCACTGTCCTAGATGGTTGTGTGACATTTCTAGTTGGCTGACCATATTGAGACTTTACTGGTTGAAGCATCCTATTGACCATAGGAATGCACCATCACACTTATATATGTCTGGCTTATCTTCTGTCGATCTACTGGTATGTTCTATGAGCATTTTACTTTATTTTTTATGTGATTGTTGTATGTTATTAGGAGAAAAATTAAATTTTCATCAATCATAGAAAATCTACATAAATTTACATGGTATCAGAGCTGATTTTAAGACAAATCCCTAATTTGTAGCAATCACTGAAGAAGAGGATGGGTTCCTCAAACTACAATCGCTTTAAGGCTGATGTAAAATTGACTGGGAAGGATGACTTTCATGCTTGGAAGATCACATTGGATCTTAGCTTGGAAGACAAATATGCCATGGACTATGTGCAGGGTAAAATCCAAGATCCTCCATCCACTACTACTATTGTTTCCAAAACAAAGTATAAGAAGGGAGATATCAAAGCAAAGCTGATGATCAGGGACTCAATTCACAAGAGTTTGGTTGCCTACATCTCTGAGCTAGGCACATCCAAACAGATGTATGATAAGTTGGTCCACATATTCAAGGCCAACAATACGAACCAAGTCCTATTATTCAAGAATCAATTGAAGAATCTGAAGAAAGACAGGGAAGAGTCTGTTCAATCATACTTTCTAAAGCTAACCGAGATCAGGAACAATCTGCTGGCTATTGGTGAGACAATAGTTGATCGAGCGATGTTTCTCACCACACTTGGAGGGCTCTCATCTGAATGGAATGTGTTTAACATTACCATTCTCAATAACAATATGATAATTGACTTTGATGAAGTACTATCGAGATGCGTACAAGAAGAGACAAGAATGAAGGAGTATGAAAACGAAGGAATTGCTGCATATGCTGCTCATTCTAGAAAGAAGAACTTTGGTGGTCCAAAGAATAAATGAAGAGTAGGGGCCCAAGGAAAGAAAGGCAAGTGTTAAATTTTCCATAGGCCAAGTCACTGTGCTAGATAATGCCCTTTCAAGAAGGATTATCCCGATGATGACGACAATAACAACAACTGGAGGAATGGAAATCGAAGGAACAATAGGTTCAAGGGGAAGAGGAAGGCTCCCTCTGGCGGAAATGGTGAACCTTTAAAAAGGTCAAGAAATTCCAGGTATGAGGAATCAAATGTTGTTGATAAAAGAAATGAATTCATTCATGTATATGCCCTCTCTGCTCATCTCCACCCGATACTATGGATGTCTGGTTGATAGATAGTGGTGCCTCAAGGCACATCACTGGGTTCAAGGATGCACTTTCTAATATGATTGAGAAGGATACTAATCTGGAAATTATACTTGGAGATAATGCCACATACCCCATGAAAGGAATAGGTACTGTCACCCTCCACTTGTCTCAAGGTCAATTCTTCTGCTTGTAGATGTAATTTATGTACCTGATTTGAAGAATAGCCTTGTGTTTATATCGGCCATGGAAGAAAAAGGTTTCAATGTGGCATTCATTGATGGCAAGGTGTGTATCTGGAAGAATAGCTTCAAGGAAGCTATCATGATTGGGTTTAGAGTTGATACACTCTATTAGGTTGGAGGAATTCCACTAGGAGCAATGACACGTGATACTATCTGACAGACTGATAATGGCACTGAATATGAGACGAATGAGTTCAAGAACTTTTGCGGAGAAGTTGGCATCAAGAGGGAGACCACAATTGTCTATACTCTTGAGCTGAATGGTGTTGTTGAACGAAATAATAGAACCATTGTGGAAGCTTCCCATGCCATGCTATGTGACAAGGGTCTACCGAAGTTTCTGCGGGGAGAAGCTACGAACATTGTTGTGTACATACAAAACCAATTCTTGCATTCCTCTCTGGACTCAAGAATTCCCGAAGAGGTTTTCTCTGGTAAGAAACATGATGTCTCACATTTCAGAGTTTTTGGATGTCTTGTTTATTTTCATGTGCCAAAAGAGAAGAGTAGCAAGCTGGATGCTTCTGGAAAGAACAGAGTGTTTATGGGCTACAAAAAAACTTCGAAGGCCTATAGAGTCTATGTGAACTAGATATATTCAATGATGTCACCTTTGATGAAGATTCTTCCCTAAGGAAAGTAGTCAATCTTCCAAGATCTGAGGAAAATCATGAAGAAAGGCCTACAAATCAAGAAGAACCGAAAGATGAGATGATGCTCGATGCTGAAGGACTGATGCACCTGATCAATCCACCTTCTTCAATAGGGAAGAGACCATCATGGCTTAGAGACACTCTTGAGGATGCCTAGGGACATATGGCCCAAAGGGGGACATTGAGTGAAAGCAAGAAGCTAAGCAGATACTAAGGGTATCTAGCAGCCATGAGTACTATTGTACAATATGAGCCTGGATATTTTGAGGAAGTCATAAAGCATCAAGTCTAGAAGGATGCTATGCATGAATAATATGAGTCCATATTGAAAAATGTTGTATCGGATGTGGTTCCAAGACCGGAAGAAAAATCAGTTGTCACCTCGAAATGGCTCTACAATATCAAGCATGGATTTGATGGAAGTATTGAAAAGTTCAAGGCAAGATTCGTTGCCCGTGGCTTGTCTGAAAAGGAAGGCATAGACTATGATGACATATTTTCACATGTGGCTTGATATACCACCATCCAATCTATCATATCCCTTATTGATACGCAAGGATGGAGCCTTCATCAGATGGATGTGAAGACCCCATTTCTTCATGTTGCGATAAAGGAAGAGCTGTATGTTGAGCAACCTCTAGGGTTCGAAGTCCAGGATCGGGACACCCATGTCTACATGTTGAAGAAATCCCTCTATGGCTTGAAGCAAGCACCCAAATCTTGGTATGAGAGGATAGGTAGCTAGCTGATGAAGCTGGGCTTCACTCATAGTAATGATGATCTGAACCTTTAATTCAAGGTTGATAGAGAGAAGCCTCTCATTCTGGTGTTGTATGTGGATGACCTCTTCCTCATAGGTGTTAAACCTCTCGTTCATCAGTTCAAGAGGAAGCTTGTTGCTGAGTTTGAGATGAAGGACCTACGACTGATGCATTACTTCCTAGGCTTGAATGTTTGGTAGATAACTAGTGAGATTTTCCTTTCTCAAGGAAAATACATTGTGAAGCTTCTGGAAAGATTTGGTATGGTGGATTGTAAGTCCTTGTCGACACCGATGGAGCTCAACTTTAAGAATTTGAGTGGCAGTGCTACTAGACCCGTGTTTTCAAATCCTACTGAGTATTGTCAACTCGTAGAAGCCCTAATGTTCTTAGTGAACACTCGTCTGGAAGTATGTTGTGCAGTGAACACTTTGAGTCAACACATGGTTGATCATAGCATTCACTGGGTTGGTGCCAAAAAAATCTTAAGATATCTTTGTGGCACGATAGACCATGAGTGGAGATACACTATCGAGAGCATGACACTCCTTCGATATACTGATGTCGATTGGGCTGGCAGTGTGGTGGATCGCAAGAGCACATCTGGATGTTGCTTCACATGTAGATCTGCTTCAGGAAGGAAACAGAAGTTGGTAGCCTTGAGCATCACTAAGGCCGAATACATTGCAGCATGTATGGCCCATTGTGAGGTCACTTGGTTGCAAAAGCTCTTCATTGAGATGTTTGAGCATGTGCTAGATTCCACCGTTATCCTTTGTGATAACCAGAGGGGGATTCTTTTGTTAGAGAATCTCATGTTCCATGATCGATCCAAGCATGATGATGGCTTGTACCACTTTATCTAGGATATGGTACAAAAAGGCACCGTAAGGCTCTATCATATAGGAACTGATGAACATGTCACGAATATTCTCACAATGCCCTTATGGAAGGTCATGTTCCTAACCTTCCGTGAAAATCTTGGAATCATCGAACGACTCTATTCTAAGGGTCATGTTGGAAGATGAGCTCTTGGAGCTCTAGGGGGCTTTGGGGATAGCTTCTCGGAGCTATAAGCAACCACAAGGCTAGCCTTGCCGAACCTTGTTGGTGTGATTCTGCTCCACCATTGTGATGATTGAGTTTGTTCACCTCTCATTATCTATGCCCCGTATGCATCCTACCCATTTGAGTTCTGGACTCATGGGAAGTACTTCTCATTTGGCCAGTGAGGTGGGAAAATCTAGAGACTAGTAGCAAAGAATAATGGACGCATCAGAGATTTCCATACTCTCTATCTAGGATGGCACGGTCCAACCACTTGATCTAGGATCAAGTCTAGAGAGGTTTCGAAACTCCAACTGACTTTGGGTCAGTGAAACTAACTTCGGGTTATTATATCACTCTCTCGAGTCCAAGTGAGGTTTCAGACCTCCTACTGACTTTGGGTCAGGTAAACCAGCTTCAAGTTGGTATGATACTCTTTGTGAGTCCTATAGAGGTTTTGGACCACTAGGTTGAATCTGTTAGCTGGGAATGATGTCTTTGTGACTAACCCACTTATATTCTGAAATAAAGAAGCTAGCAAAGAAATTTATAGCGTGATGATGCACGATGTTTACACAGGTGGATGGAGTTCTCCCTAGCTGAGAGGGAGTGTTAATTTTGGACAACTAGGTCCAAAATCTATGTTGTGATGCTCAGATGAAGATACCAATATTTTTATTGGGCTTGTATTTCAGAGAGGTGCAAGATTGATCTAAAGATCATCTTGATCTGATGAGCAGAACATTTATTTTGAATTTATTCAAGATATGTGTCGGTCGACCTTAAGGTTTTGTGCCCCAGTAGTTGTGTCACACACCCTCACTAATTGATATATATTGGTCAACTTTGGAGGAAATTTTCACTCATCTCATCCTCACACATTTCTCTCTCCTCATATCACTGGTTCAATGTCCTTGGTGGCTCTTCTCTCCACATGTGGGAAAATTCCAACAATAGCACATTTCTGATTTTGGTCTAGGGTTTCTGCAACAAACTTTGACCAACGATGACTTTGGTCAACGCAAGGTCAAAAGGACCTCAAACTATCCCAAAATTTTGATTTTACTAATCTACATTTTATGGCACTAATCCCGAGGCAAAAAATTTACTTTAACTTTTCAGCGTTGACCTAGATGTTTTTGTTGTCTGTGTTAACCATTGAATTTTTGGGTTGACATTTGAGTTGGTCATTTGGATGTCCTAGAGGGTTGTGTGACATTGCTGGTTGGATGACCATATTGATAATTTGTTGATTGAAGCATCCAGTTCACTGTCATAATGCACCATCACACTTATATATGTTTGGCTTGTCTTCTGTCAATCTACTGGTATGTTCTATTAGCATTTTTCTTTATTGTTTA
This sequence comes from Pinus albicaulis, assembly GCA_034641835.2. NCBI lineage: Eukaryota > Viridiplantae > Streptophyta > Pinopsida > Pinales > Pinaceae > Pinus > Pinus albicaulis. The sequence continues at coordinate 960,042,157 of CM076578.1, read as the reverse complement.
TGTGATTGTTGTCTGTTATTGGGAGAAAAAGTAAAGTTGCATAAAGCATAGAACATCTACATAAATTTACAGAGTTTCATCAACAAACACTTGTTTTTCAGAGTTCATAGACTCATTTATTCACCCAGTAAGGCAGCTCCTTTCAATTCAATCAGAGCAGAGAATTGGAGAAGACATTAAAAGGATCCTACACCTCAGTGAGCAATCAGATAGATGTGATTGGTACCTATACAAAAATTTCACAGATATCAGGGTATATGGATATAAAATCTCACCATACAAGCTTCCAATATATCTACATATGAGAGTTTTCTCCTTGAATTAAATAAGACAAATGTTAAATATGGGTGAGCTAAATTTTTCTGAGGAAAGAGAAACACTCAGTTTAAACTCAAGGCCAACATTGGATCATTCATTTGCAATACCATAGTAGCTATTTCTAATGCAGATGCATTGTTAAAGAATATGGGCTTTCAACCAAGTTTTACTTGGTCATATGACCCCCATGGCATTATTTCTTCTCTCAGAGTTGAACTCAAGACAACTTCTTACAGTCATAGCTCCAGAGATGAAATACAGAAATAAATGAACCAATATGAATGGGTGGAAGGTACTCTCCAGGAGGCAGATGAGCAAGTCATTTCAACTTCAAATGTGCAGACACCAATTCCTGACAATAAGTAGTAGAAGAGAGTTAGAGAAGAGCCACCACATGCCAATGAAATCATGAAAGAGTTTATCTTACAACACAAAAAGCCGAAGCTTATTTCCACTTTAATGTTAGAGGAGAAGCAACCAAAGATCATAGATTTGGGAGATACTGAAGTCTCCAAATCCACTAGCGTTCCTAAGACTCCTCCATCATCATCACTTACAAGAGAAGCATGGGAAATTATCGATCATTCAAATGTTGTTTTTTATGAGGAGAAAAATATTTTCTCCAAATTCCTAGACATCAAGCACAAGAATGAAGCATTGAAGTTTGATGTTTACAATCAATTCTAGAAACATACATCAACATCAGAGCACAAAATTCTCATTTCCTTTGATAGTGAGAAAGGAAATATGCAGATGGCCTTTATGCAAGAAACAATGCCATTTCCAAGGACTCGCTCTAAGTACAAGAAAATTATCTTCTATTTTGATGCAAATCAGATTCACCCAATTGAATATATGGACATGCACAGGCAGTCAGGAGAGATGCTATTTTCAACAATGACCATGACATCCATGTCACTTTCCAAATTGAAACCAGCTCTTTCAAATGTTCAATATTAGTTGAATATTGAAAAATTGTCTTCATTAGCTAAATAAAATAGGATGAATTCAATGGAAGACCTTGTAGTAAAATTTGGGTATGACCCAAAAGACTGCAAGGAAGCTGAGGAGACCATTAAATTTATGGTTCTCAACCTTGTGTGGTTTTCATTAATTGTAGAATTTGGATTATCCACAGTATCATAAAACAATGGGCGATGTTTCGAATCCCAACAAGGATACATCTCAAGACGAGAAATGAATGATTAATGGAGATCATTAAAAATAATAATGCAGACATCTCTTCTCTATGCAAAAAACTCAAGCTACCATCAACTGAAGACCCACAAACTGATTTTTCAGAGAATGAACATAACAAAGAAGAGATTCTGAAGTTGATCATTGATCAAAATCTTCAGATTAAAAATATGGAAGAACAAATTAAAGATTTACTGAAAGAGAAATCATCACTTCAGGTAACCACTGAACCTAATACAACAATTAAAAAATCCTCTATAGGTACAAAAATTTTAGCAACGTTGACAACAACTGATGCAACAAATATAGCACAAGATTTGACTATTCAGAAGAAGGCACATGAAAATTTACAACAGAGGTTCCAAATCCTTGAGTCACGGAATATTATAAGTGATACTTTATACATGGAGGAAATGAAAAAATCTCATCGATTGGAAGTCAAGTTAAAAGAATTATAAAGTGAAACTTTAATGGCAGGAACATTGGCTGAAACTAAGAAGAATATTTGGGAAGACATCAATAAGTCTATCACAAAAGTATGGCCATCCATACAGATTATATTTGAACTGTAAGAGCTCATCACCAAATGTAGAGTAACAATTCAAGAGCAGAAAGATCAACTCAAGAAGAATCCAGGTGAAGCAACTGATGTGATCAAGGTTCTCAATTCAAAGAACGGAGAGGATTTAGAAGCAATTAACATATTCAATAGAACTACAACCATTTTGGAGATAAATAAAATTTTTCAAAAAAGAAACTTAATCAACCAATTACAGACCAAATGTGAAGCTTTAAAAATTGTTGTTCAAAGGTTTCATACTATATTTAATGTTTTAAATCATAAAGGACTTCTAGGATTGTTAGGATTAGATGATAAGTTGATTAATTTAGAATATTATTGCAAAACGTTATTCACAATTGCAATAGACAAATCAAAGTTTGCAGGCATCAAAGGATAGATTACAGGGAAAGATTTTCTCAAAGCTCTGCAGTTTGAGTTAATCATTCCAAATCAAATCAAACATTTATTTATTCAAAGACCAACTTTCGACAGATATACTGAAGTAGATGAAATATTTAGGAAAATGATGAGTGTAGAAATCCCAAGTCAAGATCAATGGGATAATTTTTTTGAGACCGTCGAGTAAAAGGATGAATTTTACAGCATACCAACACATCAGATTTTTAAGGGTCTAGTAAGCAACAAATTCCATCAAAAGGGGTCAAGTCATCAAAAAATTCCAAGGAAACATACACTCCATACATCTATCTCCTTCTTATATTCTTATTCATTATGTTGTTGTAATCAGTTAAGATATTTTATGTTTTGTAAATTAGTATAAATAACTCTTACATCAAGTTATCAAGGGTTGCACCCTTGCATGAGCGAATTTTTGTAAAAATAAATTGTACAAGTATTTTGGATCATCATTAATAGAAGAAGGATTTTGAATTTGTCTCATACAACTCTGTCTTCTCTGTGAGTTATTTCCATTTTTCATACATTTTTTCTCTTCATATGTTTAATTGTTATCAAAATAATTGTGTGAGATTAATTTTGTTTCAGTAATCTTACAATTCCTCCTGAAGTTATTATCAATATAAAAAATGATTTACTTAACAATTTTTTGATGTAAATCCCTTTCATTTATAAATTGTCAGTACCTTGATAATGTTAAACATATTATGTTAAAATTTTAGACACTGCTTAAAAGTTTTCGAGCTTGTGATTTATTGAAGAATTCAATTTGAATATTTGATAATCATACCTTCTTACGTAAATCTACTTAACCATTTTTAAAAACAACCCTTTCTTATATTTACCGATATTATCTAAAGGATTTAATCAACAATTGCTTTCTTAAATTTATATTATAAATTGGTCATCCAAAATCACAAAACACAACAAAATATTATAGATGATTTGGCATGATTACTTACCACAGTAATCTCAAAGGACCACAATGTCATAGCACTTTATATTCAAGTTTAAGGACAAGCCTCATATTTTTTATGAGATTGTAATAACATTTTGGAATAGATTCACTCCTTTTGTCGATATGTCAGTATTATGTTTTTTGTATATATGTGACAAAAATATATGAGTAAAAGTTTTGTGGTTTTAGAATCTTCAGCTCATATGATCAGTGCACTTTTCAGTGAATGAAATGGAAAGAAAATTTTGAGGGCTTATCTACTTGATGTGTGTATTGTGAATTTTCACATGTGTTTCCATATATTACCTTCTTCAGTGTAGTTTGTAATTCCATATGTTGTTGTATGTTTTTATCAGTATCTTGATATGCTTATGTGTTTTATCAACTTTTATTAGTCTCACAAACTGAGCTTTCTTGATGAAATATACATAATGAAAGTGTAAACACAATAATTTATGACAGTTACCTTCTATAATATTTCAGTAAGAATATTGTAAGTCTAAACATAGCTTTCTCTTGTTGAAATATTGTCAAATTTCTCCTTGTGCTATTTTCTACCAAAAGCAGTGGATTTATGTCCTGCAGACCCACTGTATCTTCTTCTATTTCACACTCTCTTCTCTTCATAGGCTACAAAATTACTTTTATTCTACCACATCAGGACCCGATACCCTCATTATTGTGACAATGAACTTGATAGCAATCCATTTTCAATGATTAAGGGTTTAAACCACCTACCAAACTAATAATCCAAATCATTAAATTTCCTTAGAGCTTAGGATGTATCTCTTCAAGCGCTTGAAGAAGTGCAAGTTTTGATTCTAGCGCTAACACATTGATTTGCAGGTTCTGAAGCACGAGGAGTAGAAGAGGGGTTGCACCCTGTAGGATTGACCCCAGACGTAGGACACACGGGTAAGGTTGTCTATCCTCCATTTTCCAGTTCAAGCACTAGAACTCATAATTAGAGTGCTTCTTGTCCTGACATGCATTCCCTCTCTGTTATGTATTTCAACCTAGGCCATAGGGTGGTTTTTCCTAAAATAGAACTGGTAAGTCCCTTAGAGATTACTTCTATGTAATTCCTAGTTTCGGTTGTTTTTCTCTATCTTTTGGGTTTCCTAGTAGTTTGATCACTTTTTCAATCTAGTAGGTTCTTTTCCCATCTAGGAAGAAGTCCCGATCTTCTAGATCAGGCCTGGGTTTTTCTTTTTTATTTATTACAATTTATATATGCAGTTTAGTGTTCATACAGTCACATATACCTCTTGTTTCTTGCAAAATAACCCTTTTATACGTATGTTTCTTTAGGTACAGTTGCATATACACGCATGTCTCACATAGTGGATCCGCATATGCCCAATAAATTTTGAAAATTTGAATTTTGGAGCCTTGTAAGTCTTTCCTATCTATTTTTGGTCATCCCTATAAAACCTTTTAGGTGTCTGGACTATGATTCTTCTTGTTGTATGTCAGTGCTTCTCCTTTTCAAGTGAAAACCTAGTCCCTATGGTGTTTTACCTATTTTGTGAAGTTTCAGTTGTGGCTATAGCACCAAGACTTCTTTCTAAAGTTCTTTTTCATTCTAACCTTTCAGAATAGTCAGCTTTTATTAGTTTCATCATGTTTGCCTTATGCATTGCTTCACTTTTTGTTTTTTTCCTTCTTGACTTTCTTTGTTTTATTGTTACTTGAGATAGGATTTCCAAGTGAATCTTGAAGTTGTCTTTCTTGATTTTTTGAAGTTTTTTTTTGCTGGAAGTTTATGCCATTGTTTTAAATCGTTTTCTTGAGTTGGTTAATTCTCTTTCATTTATCAAGTCTTGCTACAAAAGTAACATAGTTGGCTTGGGAAATTAGAAGTTGGTTGTTGGCTCAGTTTCTTGATTTGAGGCCTTTGGTAGTTTTGTGCTTGTATCGATGAAATATCTTTGTTTTCCTTAAAAGTGAAAAGAAAAAAAACATTTTTGTTTTCCATTGATTTTTCTTTGGTTTTCTTTTCATGGTTTTCAATCTTTTTGAATAAATTTTGTAGTTTTTCATCTTTTTGGTCCATTGGCTTGTTTTCGAGAAGAGTCTTTTCTTGAATTTGTCTCATTTATATCAACTTGTTTTGGCATTGTTTTATGCAAAGAGGTTCTTGTTTGGGAATAGTCTCTACTTCTCTATCAAAGTGACCAAATCGATTATAGTGAAAATATCATTTTCTTCCTTTTGCGAGTAGTCCTAGGATTTTCATCTATCATTGGTATTTTTTTAATTAGTTGCACCGTTAAGCATGTTAATATTTTTGATAGCTTTTTGGAGTGCGTGAAGAGTGAAATTGAAACGAAAAAGAGGTATTTATTGTTTTTAGTTGCTTCGTAGAACCCAAGTAGAAATCAATTTTCATCGAAAAAAAATGTAAATTCATGTAGTAGGTTTTCTATTGGTTTCTCTTTTGCATCGAAAATATCATAAGCTTCATCTCCATCTTCCCTTGACTTAAATAACAACCATTTAAAATCAAGAAATAATTAAAATGAACTAGAAGTTTTGTGTTGTCATTAATTATACACCAACTATTCTAGGTCATAAGGCCTTGGAATAGGTGAGTGGAGAGTTAACTCTCCAAGGCCACTCAAAACTATCAAACGTAGAAGTTGATTAAAGAGTGAAATCCAAATTCGTTAAGTGGAATGGGAAAGCTCTCCTCCAGATATTCGAGCATGAGGGATAGTGAAGGAAGATAAGAGAGATACCTCCTCTCCTATTTTTTGAATCTTGACCAAAGACCATTCAACACAGCTGTCGATACGAACTAGTGCCCTTAGTTGCCTTTCCTATGTATCACACAGGTGACTGCGAGGGGGAATTCCTGTGATACCTGAGGTAGAGATTGTATCACTATCATTAGTACTTATGGAGGCTTCCCTTGTGAAGCTCAAGTACTTGCACCGGAAAAGGCTTTTGCTAGGAGGTCAGTGTAACTGTTTCTATTACCTTTGCTAGTAGGCCTAGGGCATAATTACCCCAGACTATTTTTGGAAGGTCCTTTTATTCTCTTTCCTGTATTTTGGTATCCGGTCCTAATCACCCAGAGTGGAAATACCTGAAGGCCACTTGATTGCTGCATCTTAGGGAATTTTGATAGAGTGTGCTCTTTTCTCTAGATTTCCATAGCTTCATAATTTTTTGAGTCTAATTAATCTCATAATTATTAAAAGTGGCTGACTGATTGCCTCATCGATCGAGGAGGCTTCATGGGATTTCTCCTATGAGCACTGAGCCTTCTTCAAGAAGACATAGAAGTAATTATGCTAGTGATTTTCATGCATTAGTTGCAAACACATTAGAGAGTGATTGTCCAACTGTGGTTTTTGTTTTTGTGGGTGGTCCTACTACTAGTGCTAACATAAAGAGGAGTACTCCACTCATGTCTAGAGTATTCTTTCCAGCAAAAGAAGTTGAAGTAGAAGAAGTCCCTGAATATCCAGGTAGTCCTTCCTCTCCACTTCCTCCTACTTTTCTAGATGTTATTTTGTACGTTGGGCCTGCATCTCAGAGACCAAATAGCCCCTATCCTCATCCTTTTGTTTCGATGGCCATGGGTGGGAACATAGCTTCTTCTATGGGAAATGTGAATGTAGATACCCCTCTTTCTGTCAAAGAAAGAGGTATTATTGCTATCTCGATGATTATTTCTACTTCTTCTAAGTTTGGCTCTAACTCCATTCCATCTACAAGTGGGGGCACCCAAGAATTTCCTTCCCATTCTAGTCCCTTTTCTTTTGGAATGCCATCTAGTGTGATTCTTTCTTTTCCCCTCACTGCTACATATGTTGTCTCCACACCTATTCCTTCCATGGCTAGTGGGCCAGCGTCTTTTCAGGGTTTCCCCTTCGGGAGTGGTAACATTCCTCATTCAAGACCTTTCCTAGGATATTTTCCTTTTACCTCTCAAAGTCAATATTTCAATCCTTTCCTCAGAGGTTAAAGATATAATTATTTTTAAGGCTAGAACCCCACCTTTACAGGGTTGGGAGTAGGGAGTCAGTTTTTATCTAGTCAGCAAGGGAATAATCCTTTCCCTTTCATATGTGCTTCTCAGGGTTCTCATCGTTTTCCAATGCTTAGAACCCTTACCAAGGAGTTTCATCTTCATTCAACACTTCAATTTGGGGGAATATCCCTATTTATGGTAACCCTATGATGGGAGGAGTTCCTTATCCGAATGTTTCTGGGCCACAAGGTTTCTCTTATGGCTCAACCTTTTCTACAAACAATATTTGGCAACCTGGTGCCTCAAAAAATCCAGGATATTCTTTTCAAAATTTTAGGAATCCTTCCTTTGGGGGATGGAATTCTCAAGCTCTTTCACACTTACCTTTTTTGGAAACTCTAAACTTGTAAAACTTATCAAAATTGATGAACGATCCAATTCAATACAGCTAGGGTTGGCGTCAGGTCCCTACTAAACCTCCCTCAGACATTCCAAAGTTTGAAGGGAAGAATGGTGAGGATCTGACTGACCATGTTACCATGTTCCATTTATGGTGTTCTTCAAACTCCCTCATCTATGATCCGATTAGGTTGAGTCTATTTCAACACACCTTAATTGGAAATTATGTGAAGTGGTACATTGAGCTGACAGGGGGAATTTTTGCTACTTTTGGCGAGTTAGCTATTATGTTTCTGAAGCATTTCCAGTTTCTTGTCTGTTATGATGTTGAGACTGATATCCTGGCTAATTTCAAGTAGGAAAAAGCAACATGCATTTTTTATCATATTCAGTAATGGAGGAGAAGGAAGAGGCTCATTAAAGCACATATCTAGAATGAGTTCCTTCTTGAATGGTTTCTTGAATCTTTGAAGCCATAGGTATCAAAGGATGTATCCCTTTCATGGGTATTTTCTTATGAAAAATCTATTTTTAGGGCCTAGCAGTTAGAATTGATCTACTCTCCGTTTGGATTATGTAATAAAATTTTGCTGAATGCTCCTCATTGCAAAGTGGACTTAGCCAAAGTGAAGCTTGGTCCTCATGCTGATATTCTTGTCAGTTGGATTGATAGTGTTGTGGTTAACCTATTCAATCAACTGCAACAATTATCCTTACAATATTCTCCTTTTAGTCAGGCTACGCTGTCGATTTGAACCCCTTCCCATCCCTTAACTATTAATATTGTTCAATATTCTAACCCCAAATGGAATAAAAAATCTGATGGGAAGAAAAAAGGACAGAATAATAAGAAGAAAGACAAGGATGGAAAGTGTAATGGGAACATATCCAATGATAATGTTGGAGAGGGAAATAGAGGAAATAAGAATAAGGTTAAGTTTCCATGCAAGCTATGCACCAAAGACCATATTAGTCATCTTTGCCTGAAAATTCACGATGCACAATGCTTGTTAGCTCAGCAGGGTCCTTCTAGTTCCCAGGCTGTACTGACAAACCCTTTTCCCCAAGGGCAACAGCTCGTTGTTGGTGTGAATTGTAATGTTGGTGCTCCCGCTGGGGGCAACAAGGAAGGGGAAAATTCCTCAAATGTATATATGATGAGTGCTCACACTAATATCACTACAAGATCTAGTGATTATGGTGAAGCTCAATCATCAAAATATAAAGGTACCCATAGTAATTCTAATCCACTCCATATAGACAGGGCCGAAATTGAGCCTATACCTCAGATATCGAAAGGGTCTACTAAGCGTATGACTATTAATCTTAATGCCAAGGCTGCCTAGAACTAATCCATTGTAGAAGGTCTAGTTCAAATTCCTTGTGTCATGTCAGCATTAGAGGTACTCCATTCATGCCAACCACAAAGGAGTGCATTTCTCTCTGCGATTGGGGTTGTTGATCTAAAAAAATATTTTATGATTACATTTGATATGTCTAATTTTAAGAAGAGACTTCCTCATCACATGGATTTTCATATTAAGTCTACATATCGAAAGAAAAATATTTTTTCAACAATAGTCAATGAGGGGGCTTGCACATGTGTCATGTCTATCTCATGTTGGAAAGCTATTGGATCCCCTTCAGCTATGCCTCAGCTACTCTTCTTACTACATTTGATGGTCATTCTCATAGGCCACATGGAATTGTTTCGGATTTACGCATCTGTGTTGGGGGTAAAATTGTCAATATCTAGGTCGAGATAGTTGATGCAAATTTATACTACAACCTTCTACTGGGACAAAATTAGATTTATGAGATGGATCTTATTCCTTCATCATTATTTTACATGTTATGCTTTCCCCAAGAAGGTAGGATTGTCACTATTGATCAAATTGATTGTTCTCATGTAGATATGAATGCATCTACTGACTCGATTATACCCTTGGTGAATGATGCCAAGAAACCTATTGAGAATTTGGGGTTTGAAATGTATACCTCATTGATGGGTACTTTTTATTTTCTTCCTCCTTCGGTTCATATTAATTCCATATAATTCTCTAGGGTTCCTACTCAAAAATATGTATTTATAACTCATTATTTTTTGGATCCTTGGACCTTTCCTTCTCCTACCTCTACATTATAGGAAGGTAAAGTGGGTGGAATGGCATTACCTATCAATCTATTGTTGACTTTGCATACCTCGTTCTAGTTTCTCTTTCACTGGAGGAGTTGGACGGAGATGTTGCTCCGACTTGGACTCTTAGTTCGTCTTCTGCTCAATATTTCCTTGATACCACTCTTCCATATGAAGAGAGTATAATTGAAGCCATGACTAGTGTGGAAATACCATGGGATTATTTGCATCATCGATCCTATTTTCTACGAGACATGTGAGAATATTGTCTAGCCTTTTTTCTTCTAATCCTGTTCACCCAGTCTTGAACCCATTAGCTTTGGCACAGGTTTTTGTTGAAGGGAGAATGGATGTCATTTCTGAGACTACCTGGGTGAAAATATCCATAGATACCAATGTTATCAAGAATGTATTCGTTAGAGCTAAATGTTACCCTAAAGATAGTTAGACTTACACTGATCTCTTTAGAGAATTTCAGGATGTGTTCATTTGGTATTATGAGAAAATTCCTAGAATTGATTCATATATTGTCCAACATGAGATCAAGACTTACGAAAATTCTAAGCCTATATAGCTGAAGCTTCGTTCGATCAACCCTAGGAAGGCAACATCTATCAAAGAAGAGGTTGAGAAGCTGCTAAAGGCGAGTTTCATATACCCCATTCTATTAACTGAGTGGGTTTCGAATTTGTTAAACACACACATGGTGTATGAGAAGATAAAACACACAAATATAAAGATAAGCATTTGTTGCATTTCTATTACTCATAGATGTACATTTATATTACATTAATGTGACTCTTGGATTCCACATTCCAAGGTCACTTAGACTCCTTTGTGACTATTTGGCTTCCACACCTACCCACAAAGGATTAGGTGTCCAACATTACGCCCCTTAATCTGAAGGGGTATGTGTGAGTCCAAGAAGAGAGTTGTAATACAAATATTCAAAGTATGCATGGAAGCACTTAGGCTGAATCAAATCTCTAGAATGTTGGCATAAAGAGGTGGCTTAAGGATGACCACCAACACTGGAACACAATGCTTATTGTAGCTCCTAGAACTCTTCCAAAACTGGCAAGAAGCTGAGGGCTTCTCCTACAGGAAGTGTCCCTCATATTTGAAGAGGGATATCTTCAAAATAAAAGAAGGGAAGTCTACAACATGTGATGGTTTAAGGATGACCACCAACACTGGAATGCTTGATGCATTTCCCGGAACTCTACCACAGCTGGCAAGAAGCTGAAATATTATGCTAGAGGAAGTGCTCTAAATTCTTTGAAGAGGAAGAATATGAACCTCACATAGATGGTTTAAGGTTTTCCATCAAACAAAGGCATGCTCATGGGAATCTGTGTCTCTGGATACAACTCTGAATCTGGAATGAGAGATTTTGGCTCATGCTCACTTGATGTGGCATCGAAGCTCATAGATGGCCATCATTTCCCCCCTGTCAGGTACAAGGTGAGATGATGGCAAAAAATAAACTGAAATATTGTTCAATATTCGAGAAATTTTTTTGACATGTGACTTAAACATATTATTCGTTGTTGATGCCCATTGCTAAGAAGCGATCCATCCAAAATGAAATTTTTGTTCTTCCAGGAGGCTTGTTTCTGAAGCATCTGTGTGAATAATGGGTGTGCCGACCACAGTGCTTGCATGGGTGAAGATCAAAAAAATGATCTTTCATATGGCCAACTCGATGACAGTGTTGGCATTTCAAAATCTGTTGTTGATGTTGTGAAAGAGGAGCAGGATTTGGAATAGCTAAAGGTGAACTGTCATGAAGAAATCTGAGACACTGAAATTTTATGGGCTTGGAGTAATCCAGAATATGAAAGGACAAATCCTTGTCATATCCAATACCAATTCTGTGATTGTTGTGGAGAAGCTCTTCCCAAGCTCTGATGATGGGCTTGGGAAGTGCAGATCGAATTTTTGCTTCTGCATTCAAATCTGCGCTTAAAATGGGTAATGTATTTGCAATTTCTTGTTGCTGATGGGAGTTTGTCTTAGTGTTCTAAAAAAAAACAAGTTCAGAATGATGACTCCGCTACTGTAATTCTTCTTTTTGTAGTTCTGTCTCAAGCCACAGAAAATATATATTCTCTTTTTGATTTTGTAGAAATTTTATAATGTCAGAAAGAGTGTCTTTAATAATTCTTATCATCTTATCTATAGTGGTATGAATTAGGGTATTCAATAACCCTAATGTATCATCAATTTTACCCATTTTTTTTCAACAAATAAACGTATCCAACCTACTCTCCAACCTATAAAATTTATAAAATGCTATATATTGATCAATGCTATATGAAGGCTCTCATACCCATCACAATCAAACAATAATACTTCAACATGCCATATACAATGACCAACACACATGTACAGTCTTAAGAAAAGTGTTCAGTCAACATATATTTGAGTTTGCATTCTTCAAACCAATATAAAAAATGGCATGTAGAACCATATAGGGTTAACACTTTTAGTTTTAATACTTCACCAGCATACATACCATTGACCAATGACAAAACTGCAATAACCCCACTGAAAAATCCAAAAATTCCAAATGTTGAGGCGAGTTTAGGCAGAGAAAAAGCTTCACCTTCTACAAATGGGAGGAGACCAAGGGTCTATGCAATATACAGTCAGAGAGATGAGACAACGAAAGTGAGGATATGTGTCGAATATGACTGAAATTCAGTGTAGAACGTCCACCAGTGCAACATACGCACTTGACTGTTCACCGCACCGCACGAGGAGATTCACACGCAGTTGACTGTTCACGCTCACCACTCTCTCCCACAGTTAATGCTGAGGCTCAAAGGTGGCATGTAGAGCGACCAAAGTCAAGGGAAGAAAAATATGACTCTATTTGGCATAATAGTTTATATGCCAATGCTCCAAATCCTGTAGTGATTCAAAATACTACTAATGAAGTGGGCTGTTCACCAGCAGATATTGTGAAAGCTTTTATGGGTCTGTGACCTTATAGACCATCTATTTTAGCTTTACAGAGTTGGCCGTTTTGAGATGAAATTACACCAAGTAAAACGAATGGTCTCTAAATTTTACCAATAACAGAACGCTGGTTGGCAGGGAATGGACAGGCTGAAGATAAATTTAAGACACCACAGACTGCTAGGATATGGAGTAGGATCTAGAATATAAGTCGCACTCATTATGCTATAAATTTTCATCAACAGGTTCCTGCTGAGCATATGGGAAATGGGTTTCTAAATAGCACACTAGTATCTCAGTGGACACCAATACAATCCCCTATCACAGGTGGACGACAGGCACTAAAGAGGAGGAGCTCTGTGTTGGATGATGATTTCACATCTGGACTAACAATCAGGAGGACTTGGCATAAACCTATTTTTGTCACCCAGTTAAGAAATCCTGATCCCTCAGGTTCAACCAGTAATCGACTTGTTCCGTTTTTATCACCACGAAATGATGGAGAACGGAATGTGTTGGAATTTGTCAAGAAGTATACAGAATTAGAGAAACTGAATGCGTTTCCTTCAGGTTTTATGAAAATAGCTCCAAAATTCAAATTCTAAGCCCCAACTTAAAACTGTGCAGAATAACCAAACTTATAACTAACAATCATTGGGCATGTCTTACAAACCCATAGGTTCTTGCATTTAAAAACAGATTGGCAGTCTTCTAACCTTGAATAGCAAGATGTTTGGCGTTCAATTTGAGGAGTGCTTGCACCACCAAGGAAAATGCATTAGAACATATTCAAGTGCACCAGTAGTCATGTAAACGAATTTGAACGTATTCAAGCTGCAAAGGTTTCAGTTCTGAAAAAATAGGCAGAATAGCTAAAAATGGAGTTGACAAAATGTTAAAATGCTAGGCCTAATTGACCTGCACTCTGATACCATGTTAAACACACACATGGTGTATGAGAAGATAAAACACACAAATAGAAAGATAAGAATTCATTGCATTTATATTACTCATAGATGTACATTTATATTACATTAATGTGACTCTTGGATTCCGCATTCCAAGGTCACTTGGACTCCTTTGTGACTATTCGGCTTCCACACCTACCCATAGAGGATTAGGTGTCCAAAATAATTTAGTGCCTGTAAATAAGAAATAAGGAATGATCCAAGTTTGCATTGATTTTAGGGATTTAAATAAATAATTTCCAAAATAAAATTACCCCACACCATCTATTGATAAGATTATTGATGAGTGTGTGGGCAGTGAAATTTTCTCCTTCATGGATTCTTTCTCGGGATACAAACATATTACTATTCCTGAAGATCAGCATAAGACTCCCTTTACTTTTCCCTTGGGTAAATTTTTCCTACAAAAAGATTCCTCTTGGCCTTAAAAATGATGGAGCCACTTTCTAGTGGGCCATGTCCTATGATTTCCATGACATCAAACATATTATCAAAGCATACTTGGATGATTTAGCAGATCGTTCTTGAAAGAGAATTGATCATCCCTCTCATCTTCGACAATTTTTTGAATGATGTCATTATTATAAGATCCGGTTGAATCCTAATAAGTGTGTTTTCACTGTTACATTCGATTGGTTGTTGTGATTCATCATGTCTACAGAAGGGATTTGGGTAGATCCCTTCAAGGTTAAGGCAATACTTCAGTTGCCTCCCTCGTCTTCTATTTGTTAGCTTCAAAGTCTACAAGGGAAAGAAATTTCATGACGATATTTATCATTAATTACGTCGAGGTAATGAAAGGATTTATGAGGTTGTTAAAGAAACGAGTTCCATTCTTTTGGGATGAATTTTCTCAACGCTTGTTTAATGCCTTGAAAAGGGCATTGACCTCTACTCCATTACCGAGTGCACTTGATTATAGTAGAGATTTCCGTTTGTATCTCACTACAGCAGAATCCACTATCGGTATAGTTATGGTTCAGGAAGATGATGATCTATTTGAGCATGTTGTATACTACCTTAGTCAAGGCTTGGTGGGTCTTGAACTCTAGTATTCTCCCATCGAGAAATTATCTTTGGCAGTTTCCCATGTTGTCCACCAGCTCAGACATTATATCCTTCTTCGCAAAAAATATGTTTTTGAGGCAATTAATCCATTTCATTTTTTTCTCAGTATGCAATTGATTAGGGGAAAATACAATCAATGGATTGTCATTTTTCAAGAGTTTGATCTCAAATTCCTGTCTTCCAAATCCAAAAAATTCTTTGTATTTGCATAGTTGATCTCTAAGTTTCCCTATGGATATAAGATTGTTTATGAAGAATTGTTCCCTAATAAACATATTTTCCTCATATTTTCATAGGATCCTTTGTATGCAGATCTCATTGTTTATATCCAGACTTTGAAGCTTCTGTTATCTTTTTTTTGAAATATGAGCATCGAAAGTTGTGTCACTTGGCAAGAAGTTATCTTATTATCGGTGACACTCTGTATCGTCATGGGGTTGATTCAATCCTTATAATTTTCTTGAATCTCGAAGAAACTAAGGTTGTGTTGAATGATTTCAACAATGGAGCTTGTGGTGGTCATTTATTTGGGCTTGCTACAACCCAAAATATTTGCGTGCAGGATATTTTTGGACCTCGATTTTCAAAGATTGTGTTGAGGCGATCAAAAGGTGTCATACTTGTCAAGTCTATACTCAGAAGATGTGCACTCATCCAACTCCGATGTTTCTTGTTGTCACTGTCATTCTGTTCACAAAGTGGGGTATTGATTGTACTACTTGTAACCCGCCTTCAGAAAAGGGTCATAATTACATTACATAGAAGTAGACTACTTCATGAAGTGGGCTGAGGCTATGCCTACTTTTGCAAACGATGGTAAAAAAAAACCCTGTTTCCATTCAATCAATTCATTTCTCATTTTGGTATCCCCAAATATATTTTCACTAACCATGGTAGTCATTTTTAGAACACCATGATGGCTAAATTGGCTCTCAAATTAGGTTTTTAGCAAGAGAATTCATCTTTGTATTATCCTCACGCCACTGGGCAGGCTGAAGTCGTAAAAAATTCCTTAAAGGTTATTATTCAAAGGAAAATTGATAAATCTAGATCCAATTCACACATCATGTTGTATCCTGCACTTTTGGCATACCGAATGTCTGTCAAGACTGCAACCGGATTCACTCCATTCCAACTAGTTTATGGATTGGAATCTATATTCTCTGTTGAATGCGAAATTCCTTCCCTTAAGAAGGAAGTTGAGCTTCTTCCTAACACTTCAAGTATCAAATAATGCCTTATTTATCTAGACCATCTTGATGACCAGTGTCAAGATGCAGCTACGATGAACGAGGATCATAAAAAACAAGTGAAGTTTCAATATGATAAGGCATTCAAACCTAGGGTTTTCTATGGAGGTTACCTTGTTTTGGTTTCTGCTCAAGACAAGGATGCCTTGGGGGAAGGCAAGTTCAAATCCATGTGGTATGTACCTTTCATTGTTAAAAAGGTCCTGAAAAAAGGAGCTTATGCCTTGGTTTATTTTGATGGGAATGAGCTGGCAGAGCCGAGAAATGAGCTATTTCTTAAGAATTCCTATGCCTAGGATTTTTCCTAGCATGTTTCTTTGCTTGTATATATTGTATTTTTTTTCATATCTGCCTATCGATTTTCAATTTGAGTTTGATAAAAAAAAATTATCTTCTTTGGAAGTTGTTTTTGGATGAGATGAGTCATTTTGGCTTTGCTGATGGTGCTAGTCGACATACTCAGAATCTCGCTTTTGCGGCTTGAGTAACTTACTATCCATCCGGTCAGTTGCTAGTCTCAAGGGGTGTATACATTGTTCCTACTTTGAATAATGTAGCAGAGTACACTGTAGTGGTCAACCTACTCTGGGAGGAAATAACTCTTGGTGTTGATTCATTAGTAGTATACTTGGATTCACAACTAGTAGTTTCACAATTAAATAACACCTATCGTGTCAGAGACCCATTTTTACATAAATTATTTCTAAGAGTGAATTTGTTACAACGTTCATTTCATTATGTTACATTCATTCACATTACTCATTTAGAAAATTCATTATCTAACTCATTGGCTAATCAAGCAATTTATTTGCATATTCATTAAAAAATATCAAAAACATCATTCATCATTGTACATTTGGGACAATCACATAATATAAAATAATTATCTATATATATATATATCTGATTTGTGTTTGAAATATAAAAAATTTGGACAACCATGTCCTACAAAATTAGGGCTTATGCCAGATCATGTTCATCATCAAAAAATATTACAGTCATGCGATCAATAAAAATCTATCACTGTGGGCCTTGCCCAGGGTTGGTGCCCCCGAAGGACACTATAGTTGTCACTACATGACGGAATAGCCGAACCTAGTCCCATGGTACTCCAACCACGTGTCTTTGCATAGGTTCTGGGAGGTCCTCTATGGTAGTCATAGGGACTTGGCAAGTCAAACTCTCCAAGTTTATTTGTATAGAGTGGGTTGTCCTCCTTGAGTTGTCGGCATCCTCAGCTTCTATTCCACGATGCATATGGCTTAGGAAGCCCTCAGGTCTTATTGGTCCTATGTCTACAACATGATCCATGAAATTTGTAGGTCATATTGCCCTAACAAAAATATTTTTCATTTTCACAAAATTTAAAAAATCATAAAAATCATATAATCAAAGAAATATTATGTGATCTTACCAATATCCCCCCATGATACACCGGGTGGAAGAGCCAAATATGGATTTCCTTTGAAATCCATCCCAGCATAGGGATAATCCTCTACTGCAATGACTTGTTCTCCCCACCAAAGGAATAACTCATCATCCGAAGTAGTCTGGGGGACCTCACTACCCCCCAGTCTCTTCATCAAATCCACCCACCTGGATATCCGTGAATCACGAGGGATTATGATGGTAGAGATGATCCTGGGGCAAAGCCTAGGAATCCTCTCGAAGAATAATGTGCAGAGGATGGTAACATAACAAAAATGCTTTGTTTTTCTTTATCGGATTGAAGTTATTTGTTTCTTCAAATTTCCCAGTAAGGTTGTGCACCAATCATACAATGTAGTTAGGACACTCCACTAAAAAACTCATGCTTCCTTGTGAATCTTGGTGTACGGAAGATGATCTAGCTACCATCACAATGGTGAAAATAACTATCTTCGGGTGCATATCTCGCACATCTCTAATTGGGATCTTTGTGCCAACTGTTTGAGTACTCTCAGTAGAATAAACAAAAATATAGTCCTCGAAATTTAATCCCTTTGTGGGCATGCCCTGCAAATTTATTGGTTCCCCTCTCCAAGAGAGTCCAATTATGAAGTAAATGTCTTAGATTTCAATCCTTACTAGCATTTGATCTATCATGAAATAATATTCATCTGGATCCCAATAAATTACCAGCATCTCGAGAAATCTTGTGTTCATTTTCATGTTTGGAATTTTGAAAAATTCAATAATCCACAACTCTGGAGTATATCCAATGATATTTTTCCTTCCATAACTTCATTATCAATGGTACTATGCTCTCTTTCCCTCCAACTTATTGTCATCCTGCATAATTTCATCCATTAACCATTTAGAAATTGATTTTAAAATTATGCTCTGCGCATACAAGGGTCCATTCGGACACAGGCGTGTCTATACGCGAGTTCCTCATGATGAACTCGCGTATATGAAGATGGTTCCAGAAAAAAAACATATATTTGTATGGTGAAAATCGAAAAAAATTACTTTAAATGATAAAGAAATTAATGAATAAGTTGAGTATGAGGCTTACCTCACAAATTTGGATTGATTCAATGGCCTACTCCATTTCCAAGAGAGGGGTTTTTACTCTAGAACACTTTTGAAACTTCTTCACAAAAAAATGACTAAATGTGAGCCCAAAAGGCCTATTTATGCCCAGAATTCAAAAAACAATTGCAAATTTATTTTTTGTTTATTTTTTGAATTTTTTCACGACTGTTTAACCTTTTGGCTTATAAGTGTTGGGATAGGTTATTTTCAGGTCCATTCTGGTGATTTCAAGATTTTTCCAATTATGCTTCGTTTTCTTTACTACTGACATGTCATGGCAAGTATTTTTTTTCGAACTGGCATATAGGTTAGGGAATTCACTTTCCATTGCACTTATGCATACTAGCCTCCATTCTGAAATCTTGCCATAGGGTCGACCCCATCATATTATGACTATTAAACCAATTTCACTTGCTGAATTATAAACCATTATATGATGGTAGAGCCATCCTTTACATGGGCTTCTTAGTTAGTTTCTCGCTAGCATCTATCACCCATGCTAAAATTTGTGTAGGCTCAAGAGTCCTCTTTAGTCCTACCATGACTTATGCATTGAAGCTTCATTATTCTTCTTCTTCGCTATCCTTTTATGTCCATATACCCTAGAGGCTCCCATTGTATTATTTTTTTTCTTCACTACAATGGATGTTGACCATTTGTATATCTTGGCCTTTAGTCGACTTCATTTGGACTCATGTTTAAGCCATATTTTGACCATGTCGTGCTGTAGAGTCAACTATGCAATCACTTAACCTTCATTACTTGACACCTTTACCGATGAATAGAACATTCCTATGAGTGTCACTTCCCAGTTTTTTCCACGTTGCATTGAGCATAGGATTGTTCCTATCCCAGGAAGTAGTGCATCTATTTACCGACACTCATTCTATCCATTGTACTATAGGCATTATTTTATTCCTTTTCAGGCTTTTAAATATGAAAAATAAAAAATAAATTAAATATCCCAAAAAGAGTGGAAGTAGAAGCTTCCTCCCAGTAGAAGCTGGTGTTCTAATCAGGGGGTTGAAGCTCCCTTCTAGTAGTGGTTGGTAAACGATATCAGAGGGTTGTAGCTCCCTTCTAGTATCAAATGGAGAATGAGAGAAGGTTGCAGCCTTCTGTAGGTAGATTCCTATGTACTGATATGATTTTGCATCAGTACAATATTTTAAGAATTTTTCCACATAAGAAATATTGAAGATAAAGACGACAGTAATGGTGGTTTTCTCCCGAATTGGGTTTCCACCTTAAATCTTGGTGTTCATGTGTGATTCTCTTGTGTGATGATTTTTTATGCTGTTACTACACATATTTACTGCTTAACTAACTATTACATTACTCATAAGCTGAGTTAAATATTATTTCTGAAATATTATCTATTATTAAAGTTATCTCAATATACAGAAGTTTCTGTTGGGATATATGTGTGCATACGCAAGTTGGGTTGATTAAGATTGTGTATGGAATTTAGTAAAGAAAAATTTAAAGTTATCAGTGAGCTCTAAATACTGATTCACCCCCCCCCCCCCTCTCAATATTTTTCCCAAAAATTGGTTTCAGAGCGAGTCCTTCTGTAGAAGCTTAATCACTATAAGGAAGATCAACTGAGATGAGCAATCAAGATGAGACAACATCTTTTAGGCCTCTTCTCTTCAACGGAAACAATTTAATATTTTGGAAGACAAGGAAAAGATCATATCTTCAGTCTCTTGGATCAAATGTATGGGCTATATTTGAATGAGGTTATCAATATCCAACATCAATTCCAATAGATCTAGCTACAATAAAGAACTATGAAACCAATTCTAAGGTAGTCAATGCATTACTGGGAAGTTTGACTAAATCATAATTTGTCAAAGTCATGAAGTTGAATATAGCAAAGGAGATATGGGACAAAATAATTCTAAGCTATGAAGGTGATGCCAAGGTTAAATGTGCTAAACTCCAAACCCTCATAATTCAATACGAAAAACTCAGAATGCATAATGAGGAAAGCATTGCTAGTTTCTTTTTATGTCTAGATGATATTGTAAATCATATGAGAAATCTGGGTGAAACCATAACTGACACTGCTCTGGTAGAAAAGGTTTTAAGATCTCTAACTCCCAAATTCAAGTTAAAAGTGTCTGTTATTGAAGAGAACCAGGATTTACAAACTCTTACTATTGTTCAACTTCATGGGATTCTGACTGGTTGTGAAATGAGGAAAGGAGGTCCATCTGAAGTCAAAGAATTTCTCCTCAGAGCTGCTGCAAAAGGAAAGGAAGTAGTAGAAGAAGAAGTATCAGGGTATGTTTCAGAAGAATATGAGATAAATTTTGTAAATAAGCTACAACTTGGCACTAGAAGGCTCAAAGGTAAGCTTCCTTTTAAATTTTTTTAGTATGGAAGAGTTGGTCATTATGCTGCTAAATGTCCCCATAAAGATATTCATGAAAAGAAAGGAAGTGGAAAAAGGAAATAAGAAACGGTTTGTCAATAGAAAAATATATTATACTTATGAAGATAGTGATGGTCTATCAAATAGTGAATAAGGAGAATCTGATCAAGATATTAGACTACTCATGGATTTTGAAAAAGACTCTAGTGAGGCCAAAGATACTTGTATGGATGCATTAGAAGAAAAATGATTTTCTTAAAGAAATAAATCATCTCAAAATATGATTGGAAGAAAAAAAAATTTCCATAGATACTCTAAAGAATCATCTTATAGAAAATGATAAGCACAATGAGAAATTAGAATGTGAAATAGTAAGTCTAAGAAAGGAAATTGAGAAATTTAGAAAGTGAAAACATTAAATCTTAGATTTGCTAAAGGATCTGAAACCTTAGATGAAATTATCAAGGTTCAATGCTCTCCTATTATAAAGACAGGTCCTGGATATATTAGAGAATCGTCTCAGTCTTTAGCACCAAGCTATCTAAATTTAGCTAAAGGCAGCCTGCAACATTCTGTCACTCAGGAAAAAAAAAAAAAACTACACAGGTAAAGCATGACCACTTTAATACAAGGAAGAAAAATAAAAAAATAAAAATCAATAAGTAAACATAAATAGAAAGCTTCATGATCGCAGAAATTTCTTATTTAATGGACAATGTTTCTTATGTCATAATTTTGGTCATAAAGTTGCCCAATTTGTTGCATACAAAACCATCATGACCAGAGAAGAAAGAAAGAAAATAAATGAGACTGGAATAAAGAAGAATACTTATAACAACTTTTCTCCTCTTCAAAATGAAATTGAATTTGCTTATTGCAATAACTTTGGTCATGAGGAATTTGAATGCAGGAGAAAACTTCAGCCAAAAAAGCATATACCTTCAAATTCCAAGGTATGGAGAAAGATGGACTTACAAGGTGAAAGTTGTGGCATAGCTTTATTTTCATAAGGGGAAGAAAATCAATGGTACATTGATAGTGGATGCTAAAAACACATGACAGGTGATAAAAATAAACTCCTTTCATACAATTCTCTAGAGAAAGAAAAGAATGTTACCTTTGGAAATGACTCTCCTGTTGTCACTAAAAGAAAAGGTTTTGTTTTTCTAAAAGAAAAAGGTGAAAGCTAACAATTTTATGTATGTGGATGGATTAAAGAATAACATGTTAAGTGTGATTCGAATGTGTGATCAAGGAAATGAAGTTGTCTTTAGTTCAAAAGAATGTGTAATACATGAACTTGACATAGGAAAAATAAAAATAAAAAGAACTGGAACACCAAGCAATCTATATGTATTGAAAGGTGGCCAAGAACAATGATACTTGGGTAAATCTTCAGTAAATTGGTTATGGCACAGAAGGTTGGGAAATTTGAGCTTCTCTCAAATAAGAAAATCTAGCAGACTCAAAGTTGTTCACGATCTTACCAGCATCACTCAACCTGAAAGTAGCATATGTAAATCATGCCAATTTGGTAAGCAAATCAGGGTGAAATTCAATGCTAAAGAAGGATTAGAATGTAACAATATTGAACTTATGCATACTAATATATGTGGTCATGTAATGAAAAAGTCACCTCGTGGAGAAAAATACTAGATTTTATGTATTGATGACTTCTCTAGAATGTGTTCCATCGGTTTACTGAAACATAAAGATGAAGCATTTGAAAAATTTAGGATCTCCGAAGCTTTGGTTGAAAATGAATTATATCTAAATATCAAATGTCTTAGATCTGACCGAAGAGAATATATATCAAATGAATTCTTTGATTTATGTGAACATCATGGCATAAAAGACAATTTTATGTAGATGGAACCCCACAACAAAATGGCGTGCCAGAATTGATGAATAGAACAGCTCAACAAATAGCTCGAGCTATGCTTGATGAATCTAGAACTCCTGATACCTTTTGGGGAGAAGCAGCACATACTGCAGTAAATATTATGAACCAGGCTCATGTTCATGTGAACAATGAAAAAACTCCTTATGAACTCTAGTATGGAAATCTTCCCATCGTAAAGAATTTTAGATTTTTTGGAAAAAAATGTTTTATCAGGAACAATGATTAAAAAATTGGTAATTTTGAACCTAGAGCAGATGAAGGAATATTTCTTGGTTACTCATCTAGAAGAAAAGCATATAAATGTTACAATAAAATGCTTCGAAAGATTGTTGAATGTATTGATGTTGTAATTGATGAGTCTCTCTCAGCTCCTAAAAGAGAAATAACAACAACAAATGAATATGATGATGAAGTATATTTTCCCGCATCATATAGCAACAATATAGAAGGTGAACCCAATGAAGCACTAGAAGATGATCTATCTGAAAAATCTCCATCCAGGTATGTTCAAAAGAATCATCCGGAATCTCAAATTATGGGAGAAAAGGGACCAAGTGTCCAAACAAGAAGAACTCTTGTAGGATCCCCCAACTATCTAGAATTATTATCCACTATTAAACCATAGAATGTAAATCAAGCTAGTAAATATGAATGTTGGATTCAATCCATGAATGAAGAACTTCATCAAATTGAAAAGAATCATACTTGGGAATTGGTTCCAAGACTTCACGATAAAAATGTTATTGGAAAAAAATGGATATTCAAAAACAAGTTGAATGAAAATGGAGATGTTATTAGAAACAAAGCTAGATTTTTTTGTAAAGGGTATGCTCAACAAGAAGGTATAGACTTTGAAGAAACATTTTCTCCTATAGCTAGACTTGAAGCCATAAGAATGTTTCTTGCTTTTTAAAGTTTTCAACAATTCAAAGTTTATCAAATGGATGTTAAATCTTCTTTCCTCAATGGCGATCTAGAAGAAGAATTTTATATAGAAAAATCAGAAGGTTACATTCTAGGAAATGATTGAAAACTTGTTTGCAAGCTTAAAAAGGCTTTATATGGTCTCAAACAAGCTCCTCAGGAATGGTACTATCGTTTTGACAAATATCTTCATCAACAAGGTTTTACAAAGGGATCTATTGATAGTAACTTATACACAAAAATGGAGAATGATAAACTATTGATTGTAGTTGTATATGTTGATGACATCATTTTTGGAAGTAATGAAGAGTCCATGAGTCAAAAAATTTCTTTTGTTATGCAACAAGAATTTGAAATGTATTTACTTGGGGAACTAACAATTTTTCTTGGCTTACAAGTTGAACAAGAAACAATGGCATATTTTTATCAGAAGAAAAATATCTTAAGCAAATTCTAAAGAAGTATGGGATGGAAGACTACAAACCTATGAGTACTCCAATGGTAACTGGCAGGGAAAATTTTAAGGATGGACGTTTATCTTAAAGTTTAGAAACCTTGGCGAATCATAGTAGTCCCCAATATAGAAATTCTAAATTTTTGATGTTATTTTTGAAGAAATATTTATTTTTATAATCATTTTATATTAGTACATATAAAAAAATTTCATTTTTAGGGTAAAATGATTCTATACTATAAAATTTGGGCAAATCAATTTTCAAAAAAATTAGAAATTGGCGAATATTTTTTCTGGAAAAGTGTGGAAAATTGTCCCACATGTGAATATTAACCGCTAAAATTTTCTCTAGTAACTAGATGTAACCTCAGTTTTCATGATGATTCTCCCACAGTGAATCAACCAGAATATAGATCCATGATTGGAAGTCTGATTTATCTAACCAGGACAAGACCAGACATTATGAATGTAGTTGGCATTGTTGGATGATTACAAGCTAATCCAAAAGAGTTTCACCTTTAGGCTGTAAAAAGAATATTCAAATATCTACAAGGGAATCAAGACTTTTTTCTATGGTATCCAAAGAATGTTGATCTCACTCTTCATGCTTACACAGATGCCGATTGGGTTGGAGACGTTGATGACCGAAAAAGCACTAACGGTGGTGCATTTTATATGGGGACCCGATTAGTATCTTGGTTCAGCAAGAAATAAAGTTCTATTGCCTTATCTAGAGCAGAAGCAGAATATGTGGTTGTCGCATCATGCTGCACACAAATTATTTGGATGATGTAGACTCTACAAGACATTCAAATCAAATTTTCACCTCCATCTCCATTTTATGTGATAATACAAGTGCCATTAGTATCTCAAAGAATCCTGTTATGCATTCCAAGACCAAACACATTCCTATCAAGTATCACTTCCTATGTGAAAAAGTTCTTGAAAAAAATGTTAAATTGGAGTATGTTCCCTCCAAAGAACAAGTTGCTAATATATTTACTAAGGTTCTTCCCAGGGAAGCATTCGAACATCTCAGAGAAAATCTAGGAGTTGCCTCTGCCTCTCTGATCAAATCTGCTTAATTTCAGAAGTTTAAATTTGATACGCTTGTTTCATAAAGGTGAATCACGTGTATATGGGAGTTTCTTTTCATAAAAATACATATGGGTTTTTATTAACAGAAATTCTCTGGGTCAACTTTCAGAACATTTGTGGTGTTGTTGGGTAATCTCTGTTGTTGTTCCAGTATTTATCTTTCTGTATCATTATGTGATATTTATCTTCTTGATGAATATGCTTTGATGAATTGGTTGTTGAAAGGTGTTTAGAATGCACAAGATTAGGGGGAGCACCTGCTTTGTTGAAAACGATGCATTTTTGGCATTCTGATTAGTTTCTGATTTATGATCTCTCTCTTGAAATTTTTTGGTCCTATTTATGAAAAATCATTTATGTAATTTTATGAAAAGGGAATGTTGATACCCATGATGTAAATTGTTATATTCAGTCATGTAATGACTTGTTCAAATTATGTAATTCAACTTGTTTGGATCATTGATGTAAGTATGAGTCCTTGGTGATAGGAAAGGACATACTCGGTTGAGTTATAGAATCTGAAATATCCGCCTGGAGATTCAGCATGAACTTAGGGGAAGCATAGTCAAAACAATGCCCTTTTCCCTTGATGTCAAAGGGGGAGAGTATTTTGGGTGTTTCAATAATGGTTATGTTTAATGTATCTATTTGTTGTGGTGATCAAACACCATCATGGTTTCCATCACGTCTAAACGGGGAGATTGTTGGCAATATTATTCTTATGTCTTAATATGTTATCCTTGATGGAAACTCTCTGGTAAAAAATGGAGTATATGTCTTATGGAGGAGCTCGGTATTTTGCAGAAGGTCTATCAGAAGAAATGTGTAATGTCCAGTAGAATATTGTTTAATATTCATATTTCAGGTTCTATAAGCAGGTTTTTACAGTCCAAGTCGCGATTACACGCATATAATAATGATCCAAGTCATGTATGCCTTTTTCACTCTAAAATATGATTCCAGGGGGAATTACCATGGTATTAGCCCACAATATTGAGTGTTGTGTCGTAGATTTGATTTTGTCCAAGAATACCATCAATAGTAGTGTGGTCTTGACTCATGGTATTGGTAAAGGCTAAATCTATATAAGGAGAAGAACACCATAGTGCAAGGGGTGCATGTGGAAGGGATGTCATTGAATACTTCTCTCTGGAGTATATCTGCATGGGATGAATTTTTTTTATTTGTAGATCTAAATCTATGATGCACCATTGGATACAATGATGGATCAGGATCTGTAGACCTGAAATGACTATGTTCTTGCATGATCTATTGAAGAGATGATGAGATCTTTGATTTGTCGCATGTTTGCTGAAGTGAAGTGAAGAGATCTGGGTAAGTTCTATAGATTTGAAACATTTTGAAAAATTAATATTTGCAGATCTAATACCCTAGTTTGTCTCGAGAAAAGCACGTAAATACGCGGCTTTTTCTCAAAAAAATCATGTATGGAAGTCAGGGTTTTCTGAAGCTTGTTGCCGAGATTATCTATTTATTTTTTTTGTATTTCTGATGCCTCTCAATGAAATCTTCATATAGATCTGGGTTGCCTGAGTGCTATATATGTTGTTGTTGGAATGAGGTTCCCTAAGCTGCATTTTTTATATAATTTTGTAATAGTTGGTCTTGCGCAGGGGTTTTGGGGAGGGTAAAAGCCCCCAATGTTTCGTAATGGGTCAAAGGATAGACCTAGGATCCACAACCCATAGTTTAGTTTGCGGACCATAGGATAGAAAAGGCTACAATGATATAAATAGATAGATAGTTGGGTTTAGTAAGTAAGAAGTAAGATTGATGCTACGAGCGAAATTTTGAGATCTCTCTTGGTTTTTTTTGGGTAAGGAATCCTGCTAGCTATGTGCGCGGAGATCCTCAGTCCTATTGTGTGTAGACCCTGCTGGCTATGTGTGCGAGATGTGTCTTGGTTTGTAATTGGGTTTTTGGATACTACTGAATGTAGAATCTATTTGAAGTATCTTTTTGATATCTTGACTAATCATGTTTATTACTAACGTGCATCTGTGTTATTTATTTAAACTGTGAATGTATCTGCAATCTATGAATTAGCTGCGATTGCCATGTTATGTGGTGATAATTGCTGATGCGCAGGTGGATGTGAATGTGTTGATCAGATCCGTTAATGATAGTAGCTTTGTTTATGGTTACATGCTAATTATACTATTAAAAGCTAGATAATAGGCTTGTTTCTATGTGAAATTGATAGATTCAACAAATATCTACCGTAATTACCTACTCTCTCCCAGGGTGCAGAAACCTGGTTCCAACACCCTCTCATACTACTTCGAGTGAGACCTTGGCCTGCGAAAGTAGGTCATTGTTGAAAGGGCCAGTAGTATAGGGCTTTGTTAGCAAACCTTACCTCCAAACCTAGGTCAAGGCCCCTGAAGCCAAATTTTTTTTATGTTTCTGGGACTGGGAACATTTTGAGAGAGAGGTTAGGTAATGGCATAAGGCTATTGGAGACCAGAGAAATTGGAGCTCGAAGACTGGTTCGAAAGATTTTTGTGTAACCAGCTCCAAAAATAGAAGAAAAGAGATATGAACGCCTTAGAAATAAGCCACTTCGAGGGGGCAACCTCCGATACATTACATAAATGAACAATTCTTGGATGATACAATTTACAAAACCTCCTTTCTATATATAGGAGTCCATGGGGCCATAATGTAATCCTAGTGGGCCATAATGTAATCCTAGCCGACCTAACAATAATAATCTAAGGGCACAATAATAACAAAATGGGGGTTACAAGGGTACAATAATAACAATAAGGGGGTTACACTAACAATAATAAGGGACTATACTAGTAATATAGGGACCTAACATGCCCCTCTCCTTCAAAAAAAGTGTTTTCCTCAACGCTTGAGTAGCTCTGGGTGCTTTTGTATAAAATTCTCATCCTCCCATGTAGAGTCTTCAGTGGGTAAGTTCTTCCACTTGATGAGATATTCTGAAATTGATCGATTCCGTAGTTGTCGAGTTCTTGTTTCCGTGACCGCTTCCGGTTCCAATATGATTTTCCTTCCTCATCAAGTTCTGGCAATATTGTTTGAACTGGAAGATTTTCACCTATAACCTTCTTTAAGCACGAAACATGGAAAACTGGATGTACTCGCAAAGAAGCAGGAAGCTCCAATTTGTATGCCATAGTACCAATATTTTGCAACACCTTGTAAGGACCATAGTACTTTGGTGATAATTTATTATCCTTCTTAGCTTGCTTGAGGGACATTTGTTTGTATGGTTGTAGTTGTAAAAATACCCAATCTCCTACATCAAAACTTCTCTCGCTGCGATGTTGATCTGCCTGTTGTTTCATTCGATTTTGTGCCAAATTCGGGTTATCCTTTAAGAGTTGGAGAACTTCTTGCTGATGCTCGATGTGATCTTCCACTGCTTGAACCTTCGAATTATCTCTTAAATATGATGTGATGGATGGTGGATGATATCCATAAAGTGCCATAAATGGGGTCATTTTTGCTGCAGTATGGAAGGAAGTGTTATACCACCATTCAACGAGAGGTAACCACTTGACCCATTGTGTTTGTTTATCGGATACAAAAAAACGAAGATAACCTTCCAAACATTTAATTACTATCTCAGTTTGACCATCAGATTGAGGATGATAAGATGAGCTATGAGCTAATTAAGTACCCAAACAAGAAAATAACTCCGTCCAAAAATTTCCAGTAAAAATGGGATCTCTGTCGCTCACAATAACCCTTGGGCTTCGATGTAGCTTTTGAATTCTGTCCATAAATGTAGTAGCAACTGTACTTGCTTTAAATGGATGAGATAATGCACAAAAGTGTGCATACTTGGTAAGTCTATCAACTACCACCATGATGACACTCTTTCCTTCGGACTTAGGTAAACCTGTGATAAAATCCATTGAAATCTCCTCCCAACGTTGACTTGGAATGGATAAAGGTTGTATAAGTCCTGGGGTCTTAATTGTTTCCACTTTATTCTGCTGGCAAACCAAACATTCCGCCACAAACTTTTGAATATCAGATTTAAGGCCATCCCAAAAAAAAATCTTTCTTCACCCTGTGGTAAGTTTTTAAAAATCCTGAGTGTCCTCCTAAAGGAGAAGTGTGCAATTCCAGAAGAATATTTTGTTTTAGTTGGGAATTCTTACAAAGATATAAGCGAACTTTGTACCATAAGGAATCATTTTTCCAACTAAATGTATCAGATGTACTAGGATCTTGCTGCAACTTTTGAATGAGTGTCCATACATATTTTTCCTTCTTCCATTCATCTCTTGCTTCGGTTATCCAATGTGGTTGGATAATAGAAATGGCACAAAGCAATGCTTCCACCTCTTCATTCTTTCTTGAGAGTGCATCTGCAACAACATTAAGCTTTCCTTTTTTGTAGATTATTTCAAAGTCATAACCCAGCATCTTTGTGACCCATTTTTGCTGCTCTTCTGACGATAGTCTTTGTTCCAAAAAGTGTTTAAGACTATCATGATCAGTTTTTACCTTGAAGTGTCTTCCCATTAGGTAAGTTCACCATTTCTATAGTGCATGCAGTATTGCTAACATTTCCTTCTCATAAATAGGTTTCTGTAAATACTTTCCTTTGATTGGACGACTTTCAAAAGCAATGGGTCTTCCTTCCTGCATTAAAACTGCACCAATTCCATTTTCTGAGGCATCACATTCCACAATAAAGGTTTTTGTGAAGTCTGGCGTAGCTAAGACCGGTGCTAGGCACATTGCCTCTTTAAGATGTTCAAAGGCCTTAGTTGCTTTAGGAGTCCATGAAAATGCATCTTTATTCAATAATGTTGTTAGAATTGCTGCTATTCTCCCACAATTCTTAACAAACTTGTGATAATAGCCTGTTAACCCGAGAAATCCTCGCAACTTCTTTATTGTCTTGGGGACTTTCCATTCCTTAATGGCTTTAATTTTGTTAGGGTCTACTTTAACACTCTCGTGAGATATAATATGACCCAGATATTCCACCTCTTGTACTCCAAAGAAACATTTGGATGTTTTTGCATATAATTGTTTCTCCTGCAATAGTTTGAGCACACTGTCAACATGTTCAACATGATCCTTCCAAGACCTGCTGTAGATTAGTATATCATCAAAAAATACTAGCACAAATTTTCTAAGGAAGGGTTAGAAAATGGAATTCATCAACCCTTGAAATGTAGAAGGTGCATTGGTAAGGCCAAAAGGCATGACCAAAAATTCATAATGACCCTCATGAGTTCGAAATTCTGTTTTTGGAATATCTTCAGTCTTCATTCTAATTTGATGATATCCTGAATGAAGATCCAACTTGGTAAAATAAATTGCTCCATGTAATTCATCCAATAATTCATCAATCACAGGAATGGGAAATTTATCTTTAATGGTGAGCTTATTGAACTCCCTATAATCCGGACACATTCGCCATGATCCATCCTTCTTGTGTACCAATACTACGGGAGCAGAGAAAGAACTTTGACTAGGTTGAATTATACCCGCCTCTAACATTTCTGCAATCATACGTTCAATTTCGCTCTTTTGGAAGTAAGGATATCTATAAGGCCTGATGTTTGGAGGAACACTTCCTGGAATAAAATGAATAGCATGATCATGATCACGAATAGGTGGGAGTCGTTTGGGCGTTTCAAACACCTTGGAATGATTGTCCAAGACTTGTTGGAGATCTGCCGAAATAGATGATTTTGATGTTGGAACGTCTAGTGAGCATAATTGTGCAATTACGCCTCGTTGTTCTTTCTTTAGAAGCTTTGTCATGACATTAGAGCTTATTATCCTTCTCGGCTTCCCTTCAATACCCCGTAATTCGACTTCCTTTCCTTCTGAAAAAAAATTCAAGAAAAGTTCTTGAAAATTAAAAGCTACCATCCCCAAAGATTGTAACCATTGTACTCCTAGTACAACATCAGCACCTCCCTTAGGAATGGAAAACATTGGACTTGTCAACACATATTCCCCCATGGTTAGCTTGATATTATGGCATTTTCCAGAGCAATTTATAGTTCCTCCATTTGCAACCATCACTTGACATTCTGGTGCTGGGTATAGGAAACAATTTAATTCCTTGGCTACCTTACAATGAATAAAATTATGGGTGCTACTTGAATCAATCAAAACTATTACCCTTTTCTTCTTGATTTGTCCTACTATCTTGAGAGTTTGAGGAGTGGTAATTCTGGCCAGTGCATTACATGATATGGTTGGATTCATTTCTTCCTCTTCTATGGCTGGTTCCTGGTGTATATCCTCTTCTTTTTCATTTTCTTCTTCTTCTTCACAATCTATGTAAAATAATTTCTTTTCAGCACACTTATGACCTTTAGTGTATTTTCTATCACAACTGTAGCAAAACCCTTTTGCTCTTTTTTCTTCCAATTTTTGTGGTGTCAACCTTGTAGGTTGTGGAAATCTAGGCATAGCAACACTTCCTTCTTTATAGAATTGAGTGGTAGGCTTCCTTGTCGCCATAATTTTACATTCAACTTTTCTTGCCAACCTGAATACCTTCTCCAATGAATCAGGTTCCAGAATGCGAACTTCATGTTGGATGTTATCCTTTAAAGTGCCTATGAAGAGATCAATCCTGTGTTCCTCTGGAATATTAGTTACCCTTATATTCAATTTTTGGAAGTCCTCAATGTGCTGCCCCACTAAACCCTTTTGTTTGAGATTTATCAATTGGCTAAAGAAGGTGTTGCTCTTTGTATCCTCATAATGTGCTATCATTTCCTAATAATTTAAGGGCACATTAATAACAAAATGGGGGTTACAAGGGTACAATAATAACAATAAGGGGGTTACACTAACAACAATAAGGGACTATACTAGTAATATAGGGACCTAACAAAGATAGATTCAGGAATTTTCTATAAAAGAGGATCATAGCAC
Organism: Pinus albicaulis; assembly: GCA_034641835.2. Taxonomy (NCBI): domain Eukaryota; kingdom Viridiplantae; phylum Streptophyta; class Pinopsida; order Pinales; family Pinaceae; genus Pinus; species Pinus albicaulis. The sequence goes on along the minus strand of CM076578.1, from coordinate 960,009,746 downwards.
AAAGCTAACGGCTGAGAAGTGGAAGAACAAATACATTTTCACTGAAGTATACGAAATTTTCTTTGTAACGTTTGTGCACGAGCTCCAAGAGTGGTTAGCAAGGCTTGTAGAATTTCAAATAGGTTGGAAAGACGATTAGATTATATAGTGGACTCTAGAATTGATTCAACAATTAGAGAATACTGACAACACAATCACTCGTACTGTAGAGAATTGGGTGGATAGTGTGCTAGGAGGGTTTGTAATGGAATTTGTAGTCGATCAATTCGTATCCTACTCTGAGGCAGATAGGAGATTCTTCAAAGGATTTTGGGGTAAGTTCTTGTGAACCTTGTCATTGCTAATTAAAATATTACTGTGTGAAAAGGGAATTATGTGTAGCCACACTGAAGGAATGACCTCTGATCAGAGCAAGAGTACAAAAAAAATTGGTAAGTACTACCAAACCAACCGAGAAGGGGATATATCCATCTACAACCCATTAAGGGCGTCTTCTGTTCACGTAGGAATTATTCCTCTGGCTACACGGCCCTCAAGTTAGCAGAAGGGAAAGAACTCCTCCACACCTCCGCCACCACTAGAAGAAGATATGGCCACACAAGTGAAGCTACCCACCTTCAAGGGCGTAGGAGACGAAGATATGGATCAATTTTGGTTCGTAGTGTAATCAATATGGACTATGCATAATTTGTCTAGTGATGTTGTAAAGAGGGCACAACTATCCCTTGTATTTGAAGGAAGGGCCCTAGATTGGTACATAGGGTACGTAGGGTAGCATGCGGATCCATCTATTCAAGAGATTAAGAATGCTTTAAAACAATAGTTCTGGAAGCCTAAATCCTACTCTCAGCTGGTGGTTGACTTAAAATACTTTATACAAGGACCCACTAAGTCGATATGTGAGGCCGATCAGTGGGTGAAGAAGGTTATTAGGGATGGAGAATTTCAGTATGATGACAGACATCACAAGGAATGGTTCATCGCCATGCTATTACCTCACCTGTGCGGACCTATGGGTCAGCAAGTTATTGAGACACAAGAGAAAGCCTTGGAGATTTATATGAAGCTTGAAGTTGTGCTAAGATACAATGCCCAGTTTGGGGTATAGCAGATCGAGGGACAACTAGAGGCAACACACCTCACGAAAAGAGCGAGGAAAATAGGCTATCCCAAACGTATGGTGCATAAGATGCAAGGTCTTCAGCCACACCAAGGATCAGTGTCCTCTATTGGTGAACTATATGCAGGCTGGGGGGCCTAGGCCATTACATCCTAAAGAGGCTGTAGGACTAAGCAGTTCGACATTATGGTGCGCTAACTGTCGCATTGTTGGACTACATGATACTAACCAATGCCCTTGTCTTGGTGCTTATATTCCAGAATTATAGCAACAATGGTGCCAATTATTCTCATCTGTGGGACATGACGAACATAACTGTCGAACATATGACTTAATGATAGACTGAGGAAACCTATTGTTGGCTCGAGGGGTCCTGACCCAAGTTCGAAGGTTAAGGTTTGCCAACAAACCCCTATACTACTAGCCCTTTCGACAGTGACCTTCTTGCGCACGTTAAAGTCTCACCCGAAGCAGTATGTGTGGGTGCTATAAACAAGTTTCCACACCCTGAGAGAGGATAGGTAAGCCAAGCAGAGATGCATCCACTTTATAATGACTAGATCGCCTAGCTTAGAACCAGATCTATATATCTCCTTCACATCCACATGTGCAAGGTAAACTATACTTACTATACTCAACAAATCATATACTTCTAAAATAGTAACGCAACATTACAATTATTCTCATAAAACATAACATAACAGAACCAGATGCAGAAGAAACACTTAACACAGTACTTTCACAGCTTAACACAGAATATTCATAACACAACAGCTATCAAAGATTCACATCAATAGTACAAAGACATTCAGCTATACAACAACCTTTCTCATTCATTATTCCTTCGATTCCTTCTTACAATACCCAAACCCAACCTGCACACACAGCCAACAGGAGTCCTTTCCCCAAAAACTCAAACAGATCTACTAATCCTCAATTCACATCAAGATATCATCCTCTTCTTTCCGTACAATTCAAAATGTCCCTCTATTTATAACAATCTAGCCTAATCTTTGCTATGGTCTACAAACCATTGTTTTCGGACTCTAGGTCTACCCTTTGACCCATTACAATGCTTTTGTGGCTTTGAACCACCCCAAAATCCCTATGCTAGACTACATATAATAAAAAATATACAAAATTAGACCAGTTTCGCAGCTTGTAGGAGACCCTGTTCTAACAATCCTCCAACACAATCTTGTGACTCATCCTGAGTCACTGTGGTGGTGCGATATCTACCTGTGCACGTAGGGCATTGATGGCTGTGATCAACGAAGGTAAAACTTATTGACTCTGAGCAGAAACACTCTATGTGATGTCTACAAGATTCTGGGAGGTCGTTCTTTCAGTAGCTGTGGTAACCCGCTCTAATATATGGTTGAGTCGCTCGATTGCACCATTGGTATCCTGTGATAGCTACAGGATAGTGTCAGCCCATGGATTCAAACGTTTTTTGATGGCATGCTTCATTCGTCGGAGATCCCCAATCGTATCTCGGAGTGCATTGCTAGTCTTGAAGCATGCCAGACATTGCGCAGGGACTAAGGAGGGAAAGGTAGCTTCAATCTGATCAAAAGCAGCTTCCTTCTGTCGTAAGTCCTGTTTGACATTCTGAAGAACCAGGTTGAATTGAACCATTTTCCAGAGCTGCATGGCCAACTCGAGCAACTGAGTACCCTGGGTAAGCTATCCCGTAATGATTTCTATAGTTCTATTACCAGCGCATCACACTGGGCTCATACCTCTGAAGGTGTGGCAGGCTGTAATTGGGCCTCTAATGTGGTTATTTTCCAGTCCATTTGGGTCTTGAGGGTTTGTATTTCAGTTATATAATCCTTTACTACTACAACCAAGCCTTCTATTGTAGCCCAGAGCGGACCTGTGGTGGGGAGCTCATCTAGGACCTCTGTGCTGAGCTGGTGGACCACTGTTTCGAGCTGCACTATCTGCGAGGTAGCAAGGGAGATGTCTCAAGTTTGTCGTGCGATGGCCACATCAAGCTGATGCTGTGCGATCCAGTTGCAATGATGGATCTCTTGAAGCATAGCGGTGTGGAGGCCCTGTAACACCTCACGAGGCAACTTTTCTAGGGTACTCAGTTGCTCGAGTCAGCCATGCAGCTTTGGACAGCGGTCCAGTTCAACCCTGTTCTTCAGAATGTCAAATAGGAATTTTGACAGAAGGAAGCCACTTTCGATCAGATCGAAGCTACCTTTCCCTCATTAGTCCCTGCATAGTGTCTGGCACGCTTGAAGACTAGCAACGCACTCTAAGATACGATTGGGGATCTTCAATGAATAAAGAATTCCATCACAAAATGTTTGAAGCCATGGGCTGACACTTCCCTACAACTATCACAGCATACCAATGGCACAATCGAGTGACTCATCCAGATATTAGAGCGGGTTATTGTGGCTACTAAAGGACTAACCTCCCAGAAGCTTGTATACATCGCGTAGAGTGTTTCCACTCAGATTCAAGAAGTTTTACCTCCAATGATCACAACCATCAATGCCCTACATGCATAGGTAGAGATCGCACCACCACAGTGACTTGGGACGAGTCACAATATTGTGCTAGGGGACTGTTGGAATAGGTTCTCCTAAAAGCTGTGAAACTGGTTTGATTTTGTATATTTTTTACTATATTTAGTCTTCACACGGGTTTTGGGGTGTGTCAAAGCCCCGAAAGAATGTAATGGGTAAAAGGGTAGACCTAGATTCTGCAAACCATGGTTTGCGGACCATACGAAGGACTAGGATAGATTGTTATAAATAGAGGGACATTTAGAATTATAAGGAAAGAAGAGGATGAGATCTTGATGTGAATTGAGGCTTAGTAGATTATGTTTGGCTGATTTCGAAGTCATTCGGATTGTAGATGATGCAGACCCCTACCCTGCACTCTTAGGACTGGATTGGGCCATAGATATCGGTGGTATCATCAACCTGAAAAAGAGAAGAATGGTGTTTGAAAATAACGGAACCATTTTTTGGCTCGAGGGGTCCTGACCCAGGTTCAGAGGTTAAGGTTTTTCAACAAGCCCATATACTACTAGCCCTTTCGGCAGTGACCTGGTTGCGTAGGTCACAGTCTCACCTGAAGTAGCATGGGTGGGTGTTGGAACCAGGTTTCCGCACCCTGAGAGAGGATAGGTAAGCCAAGCAAAGCTGCGTCCAGCTTTATAATGACTATATTTCCCATCTCAAAGCCGGATCTATAGATCTCCTTCACATCCACGTGTCCAAGGTCAACTATACTTACTGTACTCTTACCGAATTATCTTCTCTAGGTGAAACTTCTAGTTTCATGGTGGCTTCCAAAGCTTTTTCCTGTGATTCGAAGGTTTGGTGGCCCATAGGTACACGTAGGTGAGGTAGTAGCATAGTGATGAACCATTCTGTATGCTGTCTATCGTCATACTTAAATCCCCCTTCTATGATTGCTTTCTTTAGTCTTTGATCAGCTTCCCATACAGACTCAGTTGTTCCTTACTTTAAATCTTTCACGTCTGCTATGATATGAGAATAGGACTTAGGTTTTTAGAAATGTTGTTTCAGAGCGTCCTTAATATATTGAATAGATGCACTTATGTTTTGAGATATGTATCGCATATACCAGTCCAAAGCTCTCTCTTCGAAGGCTAGGGATATTTTTTCCCTTTTCATAGTATCACTTGCCACACCTTGCGCAGTCCATACTGAGTCTCCAACAAACCAAAATGGGTCCATGTCCTTATCTCCCACACCTTTGAAGGTAGGTAATTTCAAGTGCGCTACCATATCTTCTTCTAGCAGGGTTTCACGCGAGGTTTTACCCTTACGTGGTTCTGAAGGCGGTGTAGCTTGTAGGCTTTGTGCAGCTGCTCCTCTCAACGTGCTATAGACAGATATATCCCCCTCTCGATTGGTTCAATAGTACTTACCGCTTCGCGATGTACTTTCCTCTAGATTGGAGATCATTAAAACGTACCTACTCTAATTTTCTTCTCAGGATTCCAATACTTTTCTTGGCATTACCCGACCCCCTTCTCAAAATGCTCCTAGTCCCGGCAACAGAAACATTTGTTGGCTCGAGGGGTCCTGACCCAGGTTCGGAGGTTAAGGTTTGCCAACAAACCCCTTTACTACTGTCCCTTTTGGTAGTGACCTGCTTGCGCAGGTCAAAGTCTCACCTGAAGCAGTATGGGTGGGTGCTGGAACCAAGTTTCTACATCCTGAGAGAGGATAGGTAAGCCAAGCAGAGTTGCGTCCAACTTTATAATGACCATATCGCCTAGCTCAGAACTAGATCTATGGATCTCCTTTGCATCCACGTGCGCAATGTCAACTATACTTACTGTACTCAAAAAATCATATACTTCTAAAATATTAGTGCAGCATTACATTTATTCTCATAAAACATAACAAAACAGAATTAGATGCAGAAGAAACACTTAACAGAGTACTTTTGTAACTTAACACAGAATATGCATAACACAACATCTATCAAATATTCTCATCAATAGTACAAATACATTCAGCTACGCAACAACATTTGTCATTCATTAATCCTTCAATTCCTTCTTACAATACCCAAACCCAAACTGCGCACACAGTAGTAGGGTCCACACATAGTAGGACTTGGGATCTCCACCCACACAGGCAACAGGAGTCCTTTCCCGAAAAACCCAAATAGATCTACTAAGCATCAAATTTTCATCAAGATCTCATCCTCTTCTTTCCTTACAATTCAAAATGTCCCTCTATTTATAACAATCTGGCCTAATCTTTCCTATGATCCTTAAACTATGGTTTGCGGACTCTAGGTCTACTCTTTGACCCATTACAATGCTTTCGGGGCTTTGATCGACCCCAAAACCCCTGCGCTAGACTAAATATAAAAAATTGGACTAGTTTCCCAGCTTGTAGGAGACCCTATTCGAACACCTATATAGGGTACAAGCTAACCCTTCTTCACCACTATCTCCCTCAAGCAAAGGAGGCTCCCTAGCCAGAGGCAGGGGAGTGGGAAGGGGTGGAGGCGTAGGTCGGGGAAGAGGGAAATTGATCTGTTACAACTGTGGAGAAATATGGCACTTCTCAAGAGATTGTCTGAACCCTACACTACAATCATGCCGATATTGTAGAAAATTGGATCATGTGATCGAAGATTTCCCAGTGATGATAGCAAAAATGCGGGAAAACCAGCAGACACCAACGAAGAATGTGCAGAGGGTTAAGGCGAAACCATGTGATGAGGGACCAAGTATTAATGTCATAAGACGCATCGGCATGGCTACTGGAGGAGCTGAGGAGAAAGCTACGGCTGAACCCATTATCTAGAAAGCTGCTATCAAACAGTAAATCTTGGACCTACAGAAGGATAAAGAAAACTTCATTGAAGCTCGCAAATACTTTACCAAGGATGAGGCATCTACTTCCAGGGCTCCAACAAACCTAAGAGCGAATGAAGAATTTAAACCATTCCTACAGGCATGTATGAAGCTACTAGGCAACTAGAAGGCAGTATAAAATCTTCAATCACTAATAGATAGCTGCGCAGAAAGAACCAACCCTCCCACAGAATTTAAAGATGTTCACAAACTGTACAAGCATAAGAAACACACTGGGCGGGAAATGCGGCTAACAACGTTGAACAACAACTATGAAATGGATTAGGTCATCCTCTGTATGGGATCTAATGTAAACGTCTTGCCCAAGAAAACATGGTAGAGGATGGGAGAACCTAAGCTATAATGGTCTACTATATAGCTGCGCATGGCTAACCAACGGAAGATCATACCAATGGGGAGATTGTCAAAGATAATGGTAGATATCGCAGGGGTTAAGGTACACGTTGATTTTGAAGTAATCTAGATTGTGGAGGATGCATAGCCTTATCCTACACTTATGGGACTAGATTTGGTGATATACATGGGAGGAATTATCAACTTGAAGAAAAGAAGAATTGTTTTTTAGAATGAGGGTGAGAGAGTGATAGTCCCTCTAGACCCTACAGAAGGAGAGCAGTATACAGAGCCTGTGCACGGAGAAGACAATGTGGATCATATTTATCAACTAACCATCCAGGATGATGATTGGATTAATCCTACAGCTGATGGTGTGCTTTACTGGGATAAATACAATTAATTACTCTCTGAATCTGATGAGGAGATTGAAAATTGGCAGAATCGGTTACATGATGTATCTGCGCTACAATGTCTTAGGATCACAAAGAGCTTTCGGTGTATCTCCTCAGAGGTAAGAGAGTTTCCTTATTTTGATGGGTCTAGTAGTATTAGGGATTTTCTGAGAACATTTGAAATAGAATTCCCAAGGGAGGGAAGGATTTGGGCGCTTAACCTAGCCATGTACGCAACACCTATGCGGTGGTGGGAAACTCATAAGGGGAGATTCTAGGATTGGGAGGAATACTGCGAGATGATGATCCTATGGTTCGAACCCTCGGTTCACCTATGCATGGAGACTTTCCTTAGCCAATGAGACCTACACAAGCACGTGACCGCATGGATGGAGGCATGGTGTGAAAGGACTGTGAACGAATGGGTCCACCTGTTAATTCATGCCTTGGGACCAATTCCCACTGCATGGTATCTTGATGCAGAACTACATCAGGGTGCCTGCCACTGGAATACCATGAAGGCATATTTTGTGGGGGTGTTCAAGTTGATAGCATTAGTGAGGCATTAGAAGAGGCCCTCGAGGATATAGATGCCCTAGTATTTGATGAATCATGCCCTCATGTGGAGTACGGGGCACCATCTTGGGATACACAAATGCAAGATATTTTTAATTGGCGCAATCTATCAATGGAGGAATGTGATGAAGACCCATGAAATTTCACTATCCCAAAATCAGAGGGATAATGCATAGTTGTTGGACCCCCACTATAGATCGTTGATGTGACCAAGCCTTTTAAGCTAATGGATGTCAACATTGGAACAAAAGAACAACCTAAGCTAGCTAAAATTGGGGACTACTACGATGATGATACTGTTGGGAAAGTTTCACAGCTTCTCATGGAGTACCAGGACCTATTGTTGAGCCTCAAATTTGTGCTTTCCTTCACCTCATTTTACCTCATTTTTCCCTTGTCCATTTCCATTTTAAACCCAATTAATCAATAAAAATAGTTAAAATTACTTCTAGAATGGTTTACATGACTGACTTGTTGAATTTTGTGATTGTTTCCATTGTTAAGCATTTTGACCAAGACAAATTTGCGAGAATGCGGGGATTCCGTAGCCTAGCACGGCGATTCTGCGACTACCTTCCTTATGTTTGAGTATGTTCCGGTGGCCTGCGGAGGAAAAAGCGCATATGGGCATGATCCACGTCGTTCCTACATGGTGTGTTGCTCGTCATGGAAGAGGAAATAGATTACGGGTACGGTTATGCACGTGGGAACACATTTGTGAAGGAAGACTCCCTCTGCAGGGGCCCTTGTCTCGGTCCGAGGTGTCTTTTCTCCTTCACGCAGCCGCCCTCAAAGACTCTAAGATGATTTGGATAAGGAAGACATCATTCCTAAATTATTGTAATTATTGTTACTTGCATTTACTTTATAAACTCTTGAGTAGGCCGAGAGCTTAGTTAGAAATTACGTGATTAGATTTGCGCTAGATTTTGTGTAAGCTCTATGTTACGTCTTTGAAGACACAGAGAGAATTATGTTCAAACTATTGCATCGTTAATGGAACGGAACAAAATTATCTTGAAGGCGTGATTTAATTTGGATTTGAATGCGGGATCGAGTGGTGAAAGTTTTTTTGCCCCTTGAACGGATTTCTTTGCGTAAACTAGATAAGTTTTTCCTAGAGTTTGTCTTTACATTTTTTGCATATTAGTTAGTAGTTGTTTTGTTTTATATCTTGTAGTCGTACTCATTCTAGTTCTTCCATAAGAATACACTCTTCAACGATTTAAAATGATGAATGTTTAAATGACTATGGTATTGTAGATAGGAGTTAAATTTGTATTTGTTTTTAACTAGCTACGTAGTCATATTCGTTCCGGTTCTTCCACGAAGACACTTTTTCGATAAATTAAAATGATGAATGTTTAATGAATATGGTCTTGTAGGATAGGAGTTGTATTTGTTTTTAACTAGATCTTGTAGTTATATTCATTCCAGTTCTTTTCACAAGAGACATTCTTCATGAGATCATAGCAATGAATGATGAATAGCTATAGTATTGTAGAATTAGTTGTAGTTTTTAGTCTTCACTATCATAGTTGCACTTGTCCTAATCACTCTTTCACAAGAAGAAATTCTTCCAAGACATCCTTAAGAAGTTCAAGATATGAAGTTTGTGATGTGACAACTTAGTTTCATTTGCTTTCGGTTCATTTTGCTTTCAGTACATATAAGTCCACGATTAAATTGTTCTACCTCTTCCACGAAGGAACTCTTCCAAAATATCACTCATGATGAACAAACCGATTGTGTAACTTCATAGAATAATGCATGTTAGTTAGAACGCTCGGGAGTTTCATTTTGCATTTTAATTCATGTCCGAGTACTTCATTTCAAAGTTTGATGATGGCTTATGGTTTAACATTGTTCTAGTTTAGAAGCATCTTAAGCTCATGTTTAAATCAATTCATTGCATACATCTCATAGTCACATTGTCACCACTTACACACATTAAATCACTTTAGTTGATAGGACTCATAAGACAGCCCTCATTATTTACAAATATCTTTTGTTCTGAAAACCATCGGTGATCCATAACCTTAGGAGCAGAAGATAACATCATTTCAAGGTCTGAAATATCTCATAAATTCCTCACCATAAACGGAAGCTCTTCCTCAACGGAGACTACCTTGAAAAGAAACCAATAACTCTTTGAGTATAGGCTGCGTGACATTCAATAGAAATTGCAGAATAGAACTAGGAATTAGTCATGGAATAGATAAGCTTAGAATAGAATGTTGCATCATGATTAGTGTCTAACTATCTAGTTAGAAAACTTGCATATTTAGTGATCATCTCTCAAAGTCTAGTTTGTGTCATTTGTCATCATTAAGCTCTTGTTTATATTCAGTCATAGTTTAGATGTTGCTTCAGTTTTTTTGATTACATTTGCCATTCCATACATTAGGCTCAACTGTGTTCGTGACCACCAATTTCTTTTCATTAGTTTTCTAGGCATTTTCATTGTAAACATAAAACTTCAAAAGACCAAAAACATCATAAATCAACATAAAAGACCAAAACATCACAAAACACTACACACAACGCACTAGGAAACAGCACCTAGGTACATATGGTACATTTCACTTCGACGGTTTACAAATCCTGGTTGACAATTAAATGAACTCGGTTTAGGAGACTAGATTGAGACACAACATTTTGAGGCGGGTGCGGGGGGAAAACTAGGTAACCTTTGTTTCTTAGCATCCAAAAACAATTTTATGCGTAGGAGAGATTCAAGGGAAGATTTATAAGCGACGGAGGCGGAGAGTTTGACATCTAGAACACCACTTGTTTCATATATAGATCGAGAGCTAGTACACCCAACTCAAACCCATCTTCCATCCTTTACTGATCCTGGACTTCTAGAAGATCTAAGGTCACCTATTCCATTAGAGAAACCTTCCACTTCATCCGCGAACCTGCCATAGAGAGAGATCCAAAAACCTTTGTTGAGGATACAAACCTTTCTACTTCCACGGGAGAGTCCAGCCATGGCAAGAAGGAGGAGGAGGAGTTGTTAATGGAGAACACACATTATTTGGAGGAGGTAGAGGTAGAGGTAGAGAGAAGGAGGTGCGGATGGAGGAAGAGGTAGAATAGGAAGCTCTTTTGGGTTCCTATGCTTGATGAAGAAACCAATACAACCATGAAAAACATTTCACCTTCTGTCCTTCCGAACTTCTATGGACTTAAAACAGGATCTGAAACTTTCTTATTCGAATTTGAAGTCTTGTGTAGGACTTATGACTATCTTCAAGATGCTCAAAAAAATTGAAATTGTTCCTTCAACTACGAAAGGAGCGACATTGAAGTGGTTTATGAGCTTAAACGGTAGTTCCATTAGGACATGGGAAGACATGAAACAAGCATTTCTAGAGAGATAACTTGGATTATTGTATGCGGTTAATCATAAGGAAGAAGTGTTCAAGATGTTACAAAAAGAAGATGAAAACTTAGAAGATTTGTTGGAAAGATTTAAATACAACATAAAAGGGCACAAATGGAAAACCTAGATCAAGACACTTTAAAAGCTCTTTATTACAGAAAACCATTAGGGATGAATGGTTGGATATCATTAACATGATGGGAAAAGGGGATATATCACAACTCACATTACCTGAAATATCGAGTTATGTATCAACCTTTCCGAGGAGGGAAATCCAAAAACATCGAAAGGTCAAGAGATCTTGCTCTTGCAAGAGCAAGTAAATGCCTTACCGGGACGATATAGAAGTAGATCGAGAAATAGGACACATGCTTGATGATTTTAAATGCGACATCTTGGGAGTCTTAGTGAACAAATAGACACCCTCGAATGCAAAACAAGCAAAGGCTGAATTTGATGCCTTGGCAATCTTTTGTCCCAAATGTAGAAAGAAACATGCCTTGAGAGAGTGTCCTTTAGATGTAAAAGTTGTAGAGGCTTGTGTTATTTGTTACGAGAAACATGAGACCAGGTGTCCTTCTCTTCTGGTCTCCATTTCGTACCAAGAAGAAACTCTACGGATTCCACGAGAATCTCTTAACTTTGTATCTAGAAGACCCTGGCGAGGGATCTGAGACACGGATTTCATGATCAAATGTATAATCAACCTCCACCTTGGAATTCTTGGCGGCAACCTTGGCCCCAATTTGAAAATCAATCTCAAGCTTAGGCACAAGATCCATGAGTCCCTATGGAAGATGCTCTCCATATTATCAATATCCACTATATCCACAATTTTATCCTCAAAATCCTCGACAAAATTTTCCTCAAAATCTTCCAACAAAATTTTCAACAAAATTCTCAACGACATCATCGGAACCAACCTCATCCAAAATCAACCACTTCCATTACCATTCCCTCAAAAAATCGATCAATTACCGGCTCGGCCATACCCGAGCCCCAATAATAAGAATCCTCGAGAATACATATATGATAGAAGGACAACAATTTCCAACTTACTTAATTACTCCTCTAGACCTTAGTGATGTTCAACTTAGGTGCGGGAAGGGATACTTGAGAAGAAAACGTACGACGATCATACAAGAAAAAGATAATTACGAAGAAGACTCCCTACGGGTTAATAAAAGTCTTGAGGAAGAAACATCCTTTCGAAAGGCCAAAACATTGAAAAAACGAAACAAAAGATCCAATAAGCCCAACTCCCGGTATTAGAGCAACCATCCACATCTACTTCTATACCTCCCTTTAGGAAAGATTACAAATTGACAAAGGTGTAGAAAAACAAAATAATGGTGCCTAATTATGATTTCTTGGATGAATTGAGAAATGTTTGCATTAAAATTCCGTATTGCCAGCCATTAAAGAGAAATCCCAATTTTAGCCAAAACAATAAAGGAGTTGAGTATAGAACAACTAAAGAAAAGAATAGAAGAGAACGAAAAATTCAGTTTGGTAGGACAAATAGCGAAATTATGATGGGTAAGACTATTTATTCCAAAGTACCTTGACCCGGAAATCCATTTGTCAAAATTCACATCAATGGAATTGAAATTCAAAACACACTCATTGACTTAGGAGCAGCAATAAATATCATGAGTAGACAAATCATGGAAAAAACTGAAACTTCCTAATCTTCTCTTTACACCACACTATTACAATTAGCGAGATAGATGCGCGGTCGGACGGATGGGGTAATAGAAGACATTCCAGTGTCCCTAGACTCTTGGGAGTACCATTGTGGATTTCATGATCACGACACCCAGAATAATCTAGGAGGCCATCTTTGTCATACTAGGAAGACCTTGGTTGGCTACGAGTCGATGCTTTTATTAGTTGTAGGTCGGTGATATGTATATTTACGATGGAAGTTCAACAAAGAAATTAAGCTTTATATCCTCCGGCTAGGACAATTACGGATCTAGATGACACTCAATGGATAGAGGATGAAGAATATTTGCAACCACTCTTCACAATTTCGGAAATTAGTGAAGATAATCAGAGTACGAATACTACAGAAAATTTTGAATCTTCTCCGGAGAGCACGAGCAAAGTCATTTCAAGAGATCCAATATTGAGTTCTTGTCATCTAGACGGTGTCCTCTTGCATTCTATGGACAAATTTGGCGAGTTCTACAAGTGAAATTTTTCCGAGGCAAAACCTTGAACATAAACAAAAACACGGAAAAATCTCAACAAGAAGAACTAGTCAAAGTATTACGAGACATTCTTCTGCATATGCATGGGAATACACGCGACATGAAAGGGATAAGTCCCAAGACTTGTACTAATCACATCTATATAGAGGAAAATTGCAAACCAATTAGACAACCTCAAAGACGGATGAATCCAAATCTTAGGGAAATTGTCGGAAGAATTACAAAAATTGTTAAATGTTAACTTCATTTATCCTATTTTAGATAGTCGATTAGGTTTCCCCTTTAGTAATTGTACACAGAAAAATGGAAAATGGAGGGTGTGTGTTAGCTACGAAATGAATAAGGCTTACTCTTAAAGACCATTTTCCCTTACCTTTCATAGATCAAGTGTATTAGATACATTAGCGGGTAAAGTACTTTTCATTCCTGGATGGATTTAGTGGTTACAATCAAATCCAAGTAGCACTTGAAGACAAAGATAAAACCACATTTACTTGTCCTTGGGGTACCTATCCCTACGAGAGTATTGCCATTTGGATTGGCCAATGCACAGCATTCAAAGGGCGACCAAAATTTTTACGATGCGATACATGTTGTGTAGAGGTGTACATGGATGATTTTACGAGTTTATGGGGATACATTTGAAGAGGCTTTAGAAACTTGGAAAGGTCTTAAAAAGATGTCAAGAAGAAAACCTTTCTCTTAGTCTCTTGAAAAATGTTTTATGATGTTCCTTTGAAGGTATTGTTTTAGGGCACCACATTTCGGGGGATGGGATTAGAGTTGATGAAGCGAAAGTTGAAGTTATTTCTAGCCTATCCATTCAAGTTGTCAAAGAGATGTAAGAAGTTTTCTAGGATTTACGGGGTACTATCGGAGATTTATAGAAAACTTCACCAAAATAGCATCTCCTCTCTTCAAATTACTCACCAAAGATTGTGAATTTAAGTGGACTTCGGTGCCGATTTAGCTTTTGAAACCACGAAAACCAAAATTTCTGAAGCACCTATAATGAGGGGACCTAGCGGAAGTTACCTTTTCATATCTCGACGAGATGCTTCGTCCTGACTGCGGGGCTTGATATTGGGACGGAAAGATTTAATTCCCTATGCCATCTATTATATCGGTAAAAATTTGACTCCTGCAGAGTTAAATATCATGGCGAAAGAGTTTTTTGTTGTTGTTCATGCCATTAACAAATTTAGACACTATATAACGAGGCTATGAAACTTTTATTCTATTGATCGTCTTGCCATTAGATATTTAATGAATAAATCAATCACTAATGGTAGAGTTATAAGATGGTTGTTATTATTGCAAGAATTCAACATTACTATTCTAGATAGGCACGGAAAACAAAACAACGTGACCGACTTCTGTCTAGAATTCAAAATATCAAAGATGACACTCGGTTGAAAGTCAATTTCACGATGAATATCTTTTTGCGGTTTCTACTCAAACTCCATGGTTTGCTGATATTGCTAATTATTTAGTTTCAGGAAAATTTCCTTCAATTATGAATGCAAGGGATAAAAGAAAAAATCATTAATGATAGTGCGAAGATATTCATGGGTCGCTAATGAGTTGTACAAGACGAGGGTTCGATTTGATCATTAGAAGGTGTGTTCGTGAAGATGAGATGCTGAAATTCTCAAGGCATGTCATGATGAACCTTGTGGCGGACTTACTTTGCGAGATAAGAGGACAGCCTATAAGATCCTTAACTTAGGATATTATTGGCCATCTTTGTTTAAAGATGCGAGGGAATATGTCAAAAGGTGTGACGAGTTTCGAAGGGTAGGGAAACCTTCTCCTTGGGGTGAGGATACCCATTACAACCTCGGGTACACATTGAACCTTTTGAAAAATGGGCCTTGGATTTTGTAGGACCTATTAGTCCTCCATCGAACAAAATAAATACATATTAGTTTGCCTTTGATTATGTTACTAAGTGGGTAGAAGCTAAACCATTACTTGTTGCTAATGAATCATCGTTGTAGTTACTTTTCTTTTTGAGGATATTTTTACTCGTTTTGGTGTCCCAAGGAAATTGTTACGGATCAAGGAGCTCAATTTACATCAAGGCTAGTGGAGAAAATGATGGAGAAGTACAAAATCAGACATAGAACATACACTCCTTATCATCCACAAGCAAATGGTTAGGTGGAATCCACTAATAAAGTCATTGAAGGAATCCTATGACTGTTCATCTACATAGAAAGAGATTGGGTAGATAGGCTTCACGAAGCCTTGTGGGCCTATAGAACTACATGGAGAAACACAACGAGGCCATACTCCTTATGAGCTTGTTTATGGAAAGCAAGTTTTGTTTCCTATAGAGTTCCAAATCCAAACATTCGGAGTAAGCGGTTAATTTAAGGACTTGATCTAACGGAGGCACAAAAGCATGAAGTAGGAGAAAATTAATGAATTGGATGAGATCGGACAAGATGCGGTTCGAGAGAAACAAGTCTAGTCAACGACGAAAGGGCTAGATGGCATGACAAGTACATCAAAAGAAGAAATTTAAAGAGGGGTGATTGGGCTCTCTTGTTTGATTCAAATTCAAGGATTTTCAAGGGAAATTTCGGACACATTGGCTTGGGCCATATGAAATTGTTCGAATTTTTGATAATGGGCGGTAAAAATCGAACTATAGATGAAGAGGAGGTCACTTTTCTTGTGAATGGCCATGAAGTAGGCTATACCACAGGCCACTCTCGAAGAGTTTGTCGAGAAGTTCCAAGGAGACGATGATGTGAAGTTAATGAAGAAAGAGTCTCTCTTCTTCATCAACTTGATTAAATTTTCTGAAGCATTTCTCTTTTGAAAAAAAAAAAAAAAAATAATAATAAAAAATAAAAATAAAGGTATAAACATGAAAACCCGATCAGCTGATTGGCATGTTTATGCGAGAAAAGATAGAGGTGAAAATCGAGTCTCTACGACACTCTAACTTTTCCCATTTTTATTTCTAAGCATTTGTAATAAAAATCATAAGTTCGGTGCCATAGTACTTATGATTCATTTCATCTCACTCCATTCACTATCCATCCATACTTCATCCCATCCATCATTCACATTTCACTCCATTCCACATCTCATTCATTTCACTCCATCTTCCATTCACTTCATTTTCATGTCAAAACATAAATTTGATATGCTAACAAGTGAATAAAAATATGCTATGAATTACGTTACATCCCATATGTTCCTTCATTCCATGAGCTGAATCCATTTATTCCATTATCCACTTCATAATCCATCATCCATTTTCATCCATTTTCATAAACATTTCACCCATCTTCCGAAACATTTTCATTTTTTCATGATTAAAGTATTCTACGGGGAACATTATGACTCGGTGGACATTCTGCGGTGATCACCTTTTCTGACCCGACGAGTCTTTTTGCGGCTATAAACCTTGAAGGCATCAACCGGCGGACATCGGGATTACAACAAAGTGATCCGATTGAATTCGTGAATCAAAAATATCAAGAAAATTGTGAAAGATTCCTCGAAGATGAGCGGCGAGAAGACGAAAGGCTACACAAACATCAAATAAAGGGCGAGAGGTAACAAATTTAAATTACGATGGCAATTCATAAAAAATTAGCATAGTTTAGTTGTGAATTATTCGAAAGGTTGTTTTAATTATTTTATTGATCAAACACCAAACAAAACCCTACGAGACTTTGTATTAAATCTTCCAATTCAAATTCTCTATCGGAAGTAGCATTTGAGCGGTGAAACGACGAAGCATTTGAAATTCCCACGACTCTTAACCAAGTTATTTAATGATGAAGATTTTCATGCGTCGTAAATCCCTCACTTCCGTCTCCTCAAATCATTAATACAATCCTCCACCTCACTCCACCACTACATGCAACGACCATTTGCCATAACGTCATTCAGTAGTCGGTATTCCATTCCGAAGGCGGAAGCATTATTATCATCGGGGAGCGAATGAAGAGGTAAATTGGAAGCATAGGTGTGAGAACTCAATGAGCAGATAGCATATCAACGAGAGCAGTTTGGAGCATTTTCATAGTCAACGCAGAATTGTGGCCGTGTAGAGTTTAAAGCTTTATTTGCCTTCAGAAGGATAAAGCTAAATTGAAGACTTTTTGTTACCAAAGACGAGAGGTGTGGTAGTGATTGGTTTTGAGTACGTGTGCAAGGGAACGGAGATCTTTGTAGTGTTGAATTTGAAGCATACCATTGCTATCGAACGGAGGTTGAGTTTGAAGTACGTTATTCTTTTAGAAACGAAGTGTTTTCGAGTGATTGAGTTTGAAGTCTTTACGGTACCAAAGACGGAGGTATTGCACAAAAGAAATTTGAAACCATCTACCTTGTCTATCGGAGACATATTAGCTCGAAAGTGGAAATTGCTTTCATATCTCTCCAAAGTTCTTGTTTGTGGTCAGGGGTTTCGAAGGCATTCTTCATTATCGAATAGAGGCATACGAACGAGAGATTTTTGAAGGCGTGCTATTATAAATCAAGGTATGTCCTTCCAAAATTGAAGCCATTTTCATTTAGAGCTTGAAGCCATTTTTAGTCCAGAAAGTAAAAGACATTGTTTTGTGGGTAGAGTGTTAATTTGATATTGAAAAACATCATGGGTTTCATCGTAAGGACTGAGCTGTGGGATCAAAATATTTAGAAGGTTACCCACAGTACGAGGAGATGTTACAACAAATAGGATGGCTTCAGTGCAGGAAAAAATTTAATGGCTTCCATAAGGAAGTCACCAAAACATTTGCGGATCATTTCCAAAGTGCGGGAATTGAAATAGGGGATGTCAAGTTCCCCATTACGAAGTTTTTATAGCAGAGGCTACGGGATTGTCGAGCCCAAGGAAAGATGGTTTTAAAAATAGGGAATTCCACCATTGACTCCTGAAACAAATTTTAAAATCACCAAATATGGATGTTAGTGTGTTCAAGAAAGAGATTCCCGGTACGGTAACTTGAAAAGCAAATGGAGAAACACTTATACTTCTTTTACAAAAATTTGTTACATATGAGGGTAGATATGGGACATTTTATGTCTACGTATTAGACTAATGTTGCATTTTCTAGGAGAAGATTTGAATTTACCATATTTCTTGTATCAAAGTACGAAGAAAATGGCTTCTTGTGTTCGGAGAAGAGTTCGGTTTTTAGAGACAACCATCATCATGGGTTGGTCAAAATTTTAATTGAGCATTATCTATCTAAAAAAAATGATACATGGGATGATTTCTTAATAAGAAATCATTTTGAAGAAACGAAAAGAACTATCACGAACCACATCCCACAAAAAGAAGTAGGAAATGGAGGGACTCCAAAAGGTAAAAATGACAAGCCGGTTCAAGAAAGCGGTGAGGAAGTCATTTTGGAGAAGTTGACTCGAATCGAGAGCCAGCTAAAGGAAAAGAAGATAATCGGGAATGCAGTATAGAGAAAGGAGAGGGGTCCTCTCAACTTAGGGAGAAACCACGATTAAAAGGAAAAGCTGAAGAAAACATCAATCAAACAAACGGGGGTAATCAATATTGAAGATGAAGAAACATCAACGGAAGAGTATGATGATGAAGATTTTATGAAGGCACCCCCGAGATTGATGCTCGACGGGGAAATCTATGATTATGTGGAAACTTTAGAAGAGAATAGGCTTCGAAGAAAGTACCCCCGATCCTCACCCCGGCCAAAATTGATATATTAAGGAGGGATAGGTATGAGTTGGAATTGTTGAATAGACACATCAAAAATGAGAATGAAATTCTCGAAGATCAAATCAAGCTCAATGCGACATGAACTCAACCTTATCCGCTTGCATATAGACAAAGTGGAGAGGACCAATGAGAAGATGAAGACAAGGAACAAAAAGTTGATCGAGCACTCTGAAGCCTCGGGTTCAAACTTGTGATCGGGGAAACCCGGAAAGCCTCTAGCATTCGGACAAAGGGAGAGAAGTTATATGTCCTTGCGAAGCCTCGGGAATTCATAGGATAATTTGCATGAGGACATGCAAAGAGACGGCCGGTGGGGGTATGTTGAGCCTCAAATTTGTGCTTTCCTTCACCTCATTTTACCTCATTTTCCCTTGTCCATTTCCATTTTAAGCAATTGATCAATAAAAATAGTTAAAATTACTTCTAGAATGGTTCCATGGTGACTTGTTGAATTTTGTGATTGTTGCCATTGTTAAGCATTTTTGGCCGGAACTAGGCTGAGAGTGCGAGGGCATTCGTAACTAACGAAAACGTTCTGCTGACTACCTTTATGTTTGAGTATGTTCCGGTGGCCTCTGGAGGAAAAACGCATATGGGCATGATCCACGTCGTTTCCATGGTGTGTTGCTCGTCATGGAAGAGGAAATAGATTCGTGCGGTTATGCACGTGGGAACACATTTGTGAAGGAAGACTCCTACTAGGGTGTCTCGGTCCGAGTGTCTTTTCTCCCCTTCACGCGACCACCTCAAAAGACTCCTAAGATGATTTGGATAAGGAAGACATCATTCCTAAATTATTGTAATTATTTTTACTTGCATTTACTTTATAAACTCTTGAGTAGGCCGAGAGCTTAGTTAGAATTAAGTGATTAGATTTCTTGCTAGATTTTGTGTAAACTACGTATTCGTCTTTGAAGACATAGAAATTATGTTCAAACTATTGCATCGTTAATGGAGCGAGACAAAATTATCTTGAAGGCGTGATTTAATTTGGATTTGAATGCGGGATCGAGTGGTAGAAATTTTGCCCCGCGGAACGGATTTCTTTTTGCGTAAACGAGATAAGTTTTTCCCTGTTTTGTCTTTACGTTACGCATGAATTAGTAGTTGTTTTGTTTTATATCTTTGTAGTCGTACTCATTCTAGTTCTTCCATAAGAAGACACTCTTCCAACAGAGACTAAAATGATGAATGTTTAAATGACTATGGTATTGTAGATGGAGTTAAATTTGTATTTGTTTTTAACTAGCTACGCTTAGTCTGTATTAGTTCAGTTCTTCACAAGAAGACACTTTTCCAATAAATTAAAATGATGAATGTTTAATGACATAGTGCGTAGGATAGGAGTTGTATTTGTTTTTAACTAGATACGTAGTTATATTCATTCCGGTTCTTTCACAGAAGACATTCTTCCAATGAGATCATAACAATGAATGATGAATAGCTATAGTATTGTAGGAATTAGTTGTAGTTTTTAGTCTTCACTATCATAGTTGCCACTTGTCCCTAATCACTCTTCCACAAGAAGAAATTCTTCAAGACATCCTTAAGAAGTTCAAGATATGTTTGTGATGTGACAACAGCTTCATTTGCTTTCGGTTCATTTGCTTTCAATTGCATATAAGTCCACAGTCCAAAATTGTTCTACCTCTTCCACAAAGAAGGAACTCTTCCAAAATATCACTCATGATGAACAAACCGATTGTGTAACTTCATAGAATAATGCATGTTAGTTAGAACGCTCAGGAGTTTCATTTGCATTTAATTCATGTCCAGGCTACTTCGTTTCAAAGTTTGATGATAGCTTATGGTTTAACATTGTTCTAGTTTAGAAGCATCTTAAGCTCATGTTTAAATCAATTCATTGCCCATCTCATAGTCCTGTTGTCACCCTTTGCCACGATGCATAATCACTTTAGTTGATAGGACTCATAAGACGACCCTCATTATTTACAAATATCTTTTTGTTAGAAAACCATCGGTGATCCATAACCTTAGGAACGAGAAGATAACATCATTTCAAGGTCTGAAATATCTCTGCAAATTCCTCACCATAAACGGAAGCTCTTCCTCAACGAGAACTACCTTGAAAAGAAACCAATAACTCTTTGAGTATAGGCTCTGTGACATTCAATAGAAATTGCGAAATTAGAACTAGGAATTAGTCATGGAATAGATAAGCTTAGAATAGAATGTTGCATCATGATTAGTGTGTTATCTAGTTAGAAAACTTGCATATTTAGTGATCATTTCTCGTCTAGTTTGTGTCATTTGTCATCATTAAGCTCTTGTTTCTATTCGAGTCATAGTTGGAGTATTTGCTTCGGTGTTTTGATTACATTTTCCATTCCATACATTAGGCTCAGCGTATTTAGAGGCCACCAAATTTCTTTTCATTAGTTTCTAGGCATTTTCATTGTAAACATAAAACTAAAAGACCAAAAACATCATAAATCAACATAAAGACCAAAACATCACAAAACACTACACACAACGCACTAGGAAACAAGAACCTAGGTACATATGGTACATTTCACTTCAGCAGTTTACAAATCCTGGTTGACAATTAAATGAACTCAGTTTAGGAGACTAGATTGAGACACAACACCTATTTCCTATTAAATTCTCAGAATTTAAGGGTATTACAGGGGACCTAGGGGTCCTACGCATCAATTTAAAACTAGATGTGTGCCCTATTAAGCAGCAACCTTACCGATTGAACCCCAAGTATAAGAAAAAAGTCACGGAAGAAATTGAAAAAATGATAGCCGCAGGTATCATCGAACCGGTAGAACAGTCCAGGTGAAGAAGACTAAAGGAGAAATAAGAATCTTTGTTGACCCGCGCAAACTGATTGATGGCTGTGTCCATGATCCCTTCCCTATGCCATTCTCTGATGAAATTATCGATAGTGTGGGAGGGCAGGAAGCGTTCTTGTTCACTGACAAGTTTTCAGGCTACCATCAGATTAGGATCACACCTGAAGATCACAGCAAAGCTATGTTCGCCATTGAATGGGGATCCTTCCAGTACACCGTCATGCCATTTGGGCTCAAGAATTCTCCTGCCAACTTTTTGCAGGTAGTGATCGCAGTATTCAAGGAGTTCATCCATAAGTTTTTGGAGGTATATTTTGATGATTGGACAGTATTTGGGTTGGTAAAGAAGTACGTCTCAAACCTGTGCATGATGTTGGACACCTGTAGAAAGCACCAAATTTACATAAATATTAAGAAGTGCATATTTTATGTGTCATTCGAGTTCTTGTTAGGCCACATAGTCTGTCAGTAGGGACTGATGGTGGAACCCACCATGGTAGCATTTATCATCAACCTGACAGTCCCTGCAACTGAGAAACAATTGCTCTCTATCCTCGGGCACACAAGCTACTACATGAAGTTCATTCAAGGGTATGCACTGATCATGACACCCATGGAGAAGTTGCTAAAGAAGGACGTCTCATTTATTTTGGATGCAGAGTGTTAGAAGAGCTTTGAGCTACTCAAGGAAAAGATGGTATTTGCACCTATCCTCATATTTCTTGATTGGGCGAAGGTTTTCCATGTCCATGTCGATACTTCAGGAATCACCTTGGAAGCTGTCCTTAAGTAGCCCGGGGAAGGGGACATTGACCACCCGGTTGCATTTGCTAGTAGAAAACTCTCTAGTGCGGAGCATAACTACTCCACTACTGAGCGCAAGGTGCTGGCAATGGTATATGCCCTACAGAAATACCGACATTATCTATTGGGTGGTCACTTCAAGATGTTCACAAATCACTCAGCTTTGAAGTACCTTGTGAATAAGCCTATGTTCGGGGTGGGGGGGGGATATTTGCCGATGGCTACTACTATTTCAATAATATGATTTTGATATCATTGTGAAGTTAGGGAAACAAAATGCTGGGCCGAACCATTTGTATCGAATCGAGAGTGGTGAAGAACTGACCAACCTAGAAGAAGGACTGTCTGATGCTCAACTATTTTCATATTAAGGTGGTTGATGCACACTTCGCCGATATCATTCACTTCTTAACTACGGGGGTGGCACCTACATAATATTCAATACAATATAAAAAATATTTGGTAACCCACACAACAGACTTTACCATCATAGCAGGCCACTTGTATAAGCCGGGAGCTGATGAGGTACTGCCAAGATATGTTCTGGAGCATGAAAGACAAGCCATCTTAGCAGAAGCCCATGGAGGCGTAGCAGAAGGTCACTATGCAGGGGAAGCGATGACACGGAATACCTTGAGAGCTCCACTATGGTGGCCCACACTGCATAGTGATTCTCATGACTATTACAAAGCCTATGACACATGCCAAAGCACAGGAAGACCATTGTGTAGGGATGAAATGCCCTTGCAACCATAGATGGACATGCAAGAATTTGACAAATGGGTCATAGACTTTGTTCAGCCCATCAACCCACCAGGGAAGAAGACAGGTGCCCGCAACATCATCACTGCAATTGATTATGCAAGCAGATGGGCTAAGGCACAAGCTGTGAAGGATTTTACTGCAGACACTACTGCATACTTTATTTTTGAACATATCCTAACCAGATTTGGATGTCCGAAGATCTTGATGAGAGATAGAGGTACGCATTTTATCAATGAAAAAATACAGGCTTTGACTGAAGAATTTCAGATCCACCACGCAAAAAGTACCCCATATCACCTGTAGGCGAACAGAACTGTGGAAGCTTTTAATAAAATTTTGGAACAGGAGCTGATCAATATCTACAATTTCAAGCGAAGTGATTAAGATGTGCACATCCCGTCATTCCTTTAGGCCTATCGAACCACCTGCAAGAAGTTGACCGAGAAAACACCATTTTGGATGGTTTATGGAAAGGAGGCTATTATCCCCATGGAATATATTATTCCTAGCCTACGCATCACAGCCTTTACCACATGGCAGAGCCTGATATCATGGAAGAGCACTTAGCATAGCTCGTTGCCTTGGAGGAAGATCGCTTCATTACTAACTTTCATCAGCAAGTTCAAAAGGCCCGGGAAAAAACATGGCATGATCGACATATTCAGTAAAAGAACTTTTTGAAGGGAGAATTGGTCCTGCTATACGACAGCCAATTTGCAAAGCACCCGGGGAAGTTCCATCAACACTACCTAGGTCCCTATATGGTAAAGGAAATCACTTAAAAAGGAGCTGTCCAGTTAGCTACAATGTGTGGTGACACTGTACCAGGATATGTTAATGGCAACTGGCTCAAACCATACTGGATCAAATGACTATATGGCTGGCGTAGCTATATTAGGCGGCCTACACGCAGGCAGGAGGAAAAATGCAGGAAAGGTCGTTATACACGCAGGGGTCGATTGTAAGTCTGGAAGCCCAGGGAGGTGCGCTAGGAGTGGAGCGGTCGATCGCAGGTCTGGAAGCCCGAGGAGGTGTGATGGGAGCGCAGGGGTAATACACAGCTACGAAAAATATCCATTGGAACAATAAAACTAGGTAAAAATAAAATTTTACCGTTGAAAGGAGGGGTTAGTCGGCAATTAATGAGAAAATTTCTGAATATTTTTTACCATTTACTTGATGGTAATTTTTAGATAAGCATCCCTCAACTGTTGGTCACTATCTAATGCTATTAAAGAAAGAGGGTAGATCAGAAGTGGGTTCTATGCATTCTGAAAATCTTGTGCTTTGAAAAATTTCGTAACTATTGTGCTCTGTTAATATCTAGGTGGGCTACCCCCTCTGATAGTAGCAATCTCAAATTTTTCTTACGAGCAAGAATGACCGTGACCAATCCAGCTGAATCATCGTATACCATGGCCTCCATTGATGAAGCATTGGAATTCACTCCTGAAGTTCAAGAGTTTGTGTCCACACCAACCAAGGATAAGCAAGTGGAGAAAAAGAAGGGTAAGGGTAAAGGCCAACAGCAAGGGTAGGGGAGGGTTGCAAAACGGGCTGGAGGGAAGCCACGCACCTCCCCTCGGAATGTTAAATCCCCCTGAACTGTGCCCCAGGCATTCTCGCCTAACCTAACAAAGTGACTTCTATCTGCTCAGGAAGATACCCGAATTGTTGAACCAATCACTTGGTTGTCGCCCTATGTTCAGCCTCAATGAACTCGATGTGCATGCATAAAAACCTTGAAGTTATGCATCCTATATGAAAATTCCACTGATTATAGATGAGGCTCCCATAATTGGAGAAGCGCATGGCAAGGTCGCCTCAATTAAGTTTGACGACCATGACCTGGCCAACCTGGAGGCCTTCCCAGAATTGGCACCTGAGTTGTACCTTGAAAGAATACTGGAATATGATATTCTAAGGGTCATCCCAATGCCGTGGGCATGCAAGATAGAGAAATTGGATTTATTAAACTTGCTCTGAATGCCTCATTTTGGCCGATATAGTATAACTGACTGAATTGCGCAAAAGTTGCTAGCCCTGATCCATGACGGTAGCTTATTGATCTGTGACCAAATTCCCATTGATGCCACCCTCAGTCACCGTATTACTGATCTTGCCATGGAAGGGCTGAATCCCATGGAGCACATTGGCAAGAAGTATGAGAAACAAATCTTTGATAAGGTGCAAGACGACTACCATGTTGAGCGGAATACTAGGGGATTCATGATCAACAACATTGCTGACCCAGGAGTGCGCATGGGTACCCTGTTACTAGCTTGTAAGATGATGCGCAAGTGGCAGGCCACGACCGTCCCCGCTTATGTAATTCAGTTGGTTAGCCACTACGAAACTAGTTCCTTTGCAACGAATTTTTGGAGAATGTTTGTGAGGCCCAGGATCATGGAAGGTCATTCTGCTACTCCTGGTTGTTTCTCCTAATCATGTTGGTCACATGGGAAGCCCCTGAAGACTCGGTCCTCTCTAAGATCGAGCCATATATGTGTGAGGGGGTGCGATACGCAAATTTGTGGGATGCGAAGGATGAGCAGTGCATTGAGGATAACAAATTATTTTTGGTTCTATTTCAGAGCAGGCTCATAGCAGCAATTCACTCTAGGCCATGCTTGTCATCAGTGGTCTACAAAAAGTACAAGAGAATCATATCATTCTAGGTCACGATGCACAATGTGCAGATATGGGGCCATAAGGATCTAGCGTGGGTGTCGCAACCTTACATGGTTTCCGATGAGGAAATCGATCGACTCATCGCCACTCGGCCACCACACTCGAGATTGGGATTAAAGTCAGGTACATTTGACACTGCAAGTACAAGCACCACCCCACCTGATACAACCAAAAAGGCAGAAGCACATGGCAAGGATGTCAAGAAGGGTGTGGAGCTAAATTCGTAGCAGGACTTACAGAAGGACATGGACACAGAGGGTTTGGATGCATAGGGTACTGATTCCCTGCATGGTCTGAAACAAACAGCTCACCCTCTCAAGGTCCAGTAGAAGAAATGATGGGCTACAAGTCCCGGTAGGGACACTGACATTACTTTGATAGAGGAAGACGTGGAACAAATCACAAATTCAGTCACCCTCACCTCGGAAGATAGATGGCTTTCTTTGGACGAGTAGTCAGTCACCGCACTACAGTCTTAGGTCCAAGCACTATAGCTCAAGAGTGATACCCTCTAGACAAGAATGATTCAGACGAGGCCGCCCCAAACAACCAACAGTGAACTCATCATCATTACTGAAAGTTTCCTCTGCTCCCTGCTAAGTGCAACACTCACCCTGAGCCTGCTTGCCTTAAGTGTGCAAGTCCAGGCCTGTGCAGAGGTACAGTTGGATTTGGCTTGGTTTCCACATTAATCGTTGTAGGTTCTCCATACATCCCTCTTTGAGGAGATCCAACACAAAGACCATCAGGTGCATTAGAAGATTTTTACGGCTGAGAAGACAATCATTGAAAAAAATGCTGAGGTGTCCCAAGCGCAGGTTGCATGCACCCTTGCTACCACGCAGTAGACCATATTGGAATGTCTAATCAGCAGGCTATGCACAGATGTGAATGAAGATATCCTGGCCTTTTCCATCCCCCAGGACAATATTAAAGGACTCATTGCAACCCTGAATGCTTCTAGGACCAAGATTCAGAATGTCAGGACTAAGATGGAGCAGCAGATTGTTACGTTGCAGGCCAAGTTGCAGCTGGAAACTCCGCTAGAGGTACGAGCGTAGCGAACTGCGTTGGTCATAGAAGCCACCAATGCCATTGCATCTTAGATCGCTTAGGGCATAGAATTTTTGGAGACAGCTATGAAGTTGTGGTCTAAGGTGCAGCATGATCCTCTCCTGCGTGAATTTACTCAAGATCTGTGCCAGAAGGAAGAAGAATTTGAGAAAATGGAAGCGACTATTCCCACTCTGATCGCCACTCAACGCCTGGCATCATTGCAAGCCATTCATATGATCAGATATTACCAAGAAGAGCAAGGCCACAAGAAGAAGGTTCTGAGTGATTACCTCAAGCCATGGGCCGATGAAGCCCTCAAGCTATCTCAGGAAGTAGATGTTGAAGTCAAACAGCTGATTCAAACCCTGGAAAGTGTCACTGCTTCTACTGAAGGTCCAACTTCGTATAATTTGGTGGATATTGCACAAAACGCTACTGTGTAGGGGGATTACTTCCCCCTCTAGTCGATGCAATCAAGAAGATTTAGGTGAAGATGCAAACCCCACGAACGCTGTGACTCAGGATGAGTCACAAGATTGTGTTAGGGGCCTGTTGGAACGGGGTTCCCTAAGCTACATTTTTTATATAATTTTTTAATATTTGTTCTTGCGTAGGGGTTTTGGGGCGGATCAAAGCCCCCAATTTTTTGTAATGAGTTAAAGGGTAGACCTAGGATCCACAAACCATTGTTTGCGAACCATTGGATAGAAAAGGCTACGATGATATAAATAGATAGATAGTTGGGTCTAGTAATTAAGAAGTAAGATTTATGTTATGAAAAAAACGTTGAAATCTGTCTTGGGTTGTTTTGGGCAAGGACTCCTGCTAGTTGTGTGCGTGGAGATCCTCTGTCCTGCTGTGTGCGGACCCCACTGGCTGTGTGCGTGGGTTGTGTCTTGGGTTGTAATTTGGTTTTTAGATACTACTGAAGGAAAAATATATTTGAAGTATCTTTATGATATTTGGAATGATCATGTTTATTATTTAAGTGCATCTATGTTATTTATTTAAGTTGCGAATGTATTTGGGATGTATGAATTAGCTATGATTGTCATGTTATGTGGTGATAATTTCTTATGCGCACGTGGATGTGAATTTGTTGATCAGATCTATTAATGATAGTAACTTTTTTTATGGTTACATGCCAATTATACTATTAAAAGCTCGATAATAAGCTTATTTCTGTGTCAACTTGATAGTTTCAACAAAGATCTGCCTTAATTACCTACCCTCTCCCAGGGTACGGAAACATGGTTCCAGCACCCTCCTATACTACTTCTAGTGAGACCTCGGCTTGCAAAAGTACGTCATTGCCGAAAGGGCCAGTAGTATAGGGGTCTGTTGGAAAACATTAACTCCAAACCTAGGTCAGAACCCCTGAAGCCAACAGCTACTAAGTTGAATATGTACAAATCTGATCAATGAGTGAATAAATATGCTTAATGATGACTAAATGATTAAGGGTTCTACAATACTAAGAATATATCTGGCTGTAAGCCTTATATATGGTTCTGAGACTAACTATTTTCTTGGAGATCAATATTCACAGATCTATACGCAGTTTTGTGTGAAGGAAAGCATGTAAACATGCGGGTTCAGTAAAGCAAAATAGCATATGCATTTTAAGATATTGAATGTTCAGGGTTGAGTTTGATTCTGCATACTGATTCTGAAATATGGGTTATTACTGTGCTCTAGTTACAGTGATCTCACTATTCTGATTGAAGTATTCGGTGAATTTTATTATTATTATTGATCTTTATGAATATTTATAGTTGTGTGATCCAGTGTGAAAATTGATGAAACATGGTCTGTAGTGGTTTCGAGGGTTGAAGTCTTTAGTGTAGAATTAAAAGCTTCCTGCCAGTAGAAGTTGGTGTTATGATCAGGGGGTTGAAGCTCCCTTCTAGTAGTGGCTGGTAAACGAGATCAGGGTGTTGTAGCTCCCTTCCAGTAGCAGTTGGAGAACGAGATAAGGTTTTAGCCTTCTTCAAGTAGATGCCTACGTACTGATATGAGTTTGCATCAGTATAATATTGTAAGCGGTTTTCCATATAATAAATATTGAAGATAGAGATGATAACAGTAATGGTTTTCTCCAGAATTGGGTTTCCACCTTAAATCTTGGTGTTCATGTGTGATACTCTTATGTGATGATTTATTATGATGTTACTACAAATATTTACTGGTTAACTAACTATTTCATAACTGATAAGCTGAGTTAAGTATTATTTTTGAAAGTTTATCTATCATTAAAGTTATCTCATTATACGCAAGTTTCTTTTGGTATATCCACGTGTATATGCGAGTTGGGTTGATTAAAGTCATGTATGGAATTCAGTAAATAAAAAGTTAAAGTTATCAGTGAGCTCTAAATAGTGATTCACCCCCCACCCTCTCTGTATTTTCCCAACAATTTTATCATCATTATTGTTCTTTGACTGAGTGGTTTCCCTTGTGTTTGACTCTAGCTTACATTATCACACCTGGGATTCAGGGCCTTGGTTTCCATTTGACCCTATCGGTGGATTTCTCACCTCTTTGTCAAATTTTATTATTGGTATGCTCATAGGGTTTCTTCCGTGCGCTAGCTACATTTTGTGCATGTCGAAAACGTGCTTCGAGTTGGTTACTTCACTATTCTTTGTCTGATTCCTTCCAAATTTTGGCCTGCGGGTTACACTCATGTTAGACTAATGTGGGATACCTTAATGCCTTCCTTCCAACAAATCTTTTCCCATTGACTCCAACTCATTTCTCTGGCAATAAGGTCTAGAGTCATTTTTTCAGAACCTTAGGGTTTTCCATCAGTGGGAGACTCCTTTGCTATCGATAGTGAGAATACATCAATGTCTCTTGATTGGTAGATTTTGTTAGGGTCCTATAATAATAGGGATCATATTTTTGAATTAGCTATGTTTAGTCTTGTAATAATGTACATAAATTTTCATTTCTGCAAATGTTTTCCATATTAAAAAATGAAAAGAGGGTATGTCCTAAAATAATAAGCAAAGGATGAAAAGAAAGAATGATAAAAAAAGATATAAAATATGAACCCCATAAAAAGAAACAAAAAACAAATTTTGAAAGTGTTTCACATTCAAATTCCACTACTCTTAGTTTACTTTATTTATGCCAATAAAATTGTGTGTAGCTTGTCCAAAATGCCACAATTCATGATCATCAAACAATCTAATCTTTGTCATTCATGCCTTTAAATTTTATGTTATGATGGCTAGTGAATAAAGATCTGACCAAATCATTTAATCCTGGTAGATCAGTAGCTAGGTAGAGAATAAAAATGAGATCATAAGTTTAATTTGATCCATTGGAATATATAAGGTTAGAAATAAGTTATTTTTCTTATCAAAAGAAAATAAAAGGGTTAGAAAGCTCAAATTCACCCCATAAAGGAATAAAAAATGTTAGGATGAATAAAAGGGTAGGTAGACTATTTTTCAAAGATTATATAAGCCTCATTATGCTTATCCATTATCAAAAAAAAAATTGTAACATTCCCCCTTGCTTAATCCCTTTTTCCTCTCTTGGAAACCATTTCTGCTTGCTAAAATCCCTTTCCCTTGTTAAAATCCCTTTCCCCTTTCAAAAAGAATTTTTTAACCCCTTCCCCTTTTCCCAAAAAACTGTTTTCCCTTTGAAAATCCTGTTTCCCTTGTTAAAGCCCCCTTATGCTTACATAAAATTTGTTTTTCATATATAAAACAACAAAACCCACTTATTAAATGTTGTAAAGCGTGAAATGAAATATTAATTTGGCCCACTATTCATTTAGCATCCCCCCCCCTCTCCCCACCCACTTAATATAACTCTCGATACACTTTGATTTAATTTCCTGCCTATATATTCCATGACCCACTTTATTATAAAGCCTCCACCTATCTATTTACGAGACCCCACCTTTCTTTTGAAACTCGCAACATCCTTCAACCTTTTGATCATAGCTGATTATATCCAATGGCCTCCACCCCTTTCGCACTCCCCGGTGTTCAAAGTTTAAAACAGAGGGGGGGGGTGTGAAACGGGTGGTTTCATTCTCCCACTCCCCTGTCACTTGGCGCTTCCATATTCAATTACACCCCCATTCCCAAACCACCAAACCATCTTTTGACGTGTGATAGACCATGCGATAAACCACCAAACCGCTTTTGCGCCATATGACTAACCACTATAGTTTCAAAATTATAAAACCCCACTGCTTTACCATTATTTTCCTATTTCTGTTGATTTGTGAAAAAAACCAAAAGCCATTGCCAACTATAATTAAAGCCCTTGCTGCTGCCTGAACCCTTCTACGACCAAATTCACTATACTCCAGGTAATTCTAAGTACCCGGCACCATCTAATTTTCTTATTAACTCAATAATTGAACCAAATTAATGGCTTCCAAAGGCATTCAAACAGTAAATCTTCTGCAACCACCCCTGATATATTTCTAGCACACTCCTTTGACCAATAAGGACTTCAAAATAAATGACACTCTGATTGATAGCAACCTTTTGGAGCTCCATTGCTGGAGCCATGAAAAATTTGTTGATCAGGTAGATGACATTCATCTGTGGGAATCTAACTTGCCCAAATACATATTTCCACAGACCTACCAATTCCCTAAACTCATCAGACTGTATCGAATTAGCTAGTTGCCAAATGAAAGAGCCATAGTCACCCCTAACAAACAAATCCTATTTACCATCAGTGCTCAATGTATTAATAAAATGCTACAGATTCAATCACAACCTAATGGAGTTCCTTTCTTCATTAAAACCCTTTCTGAGCTTTACTTAAAGCTAGACTTCCCTAAAAGGTTTCAAATCTTTCAGACTTTCTTCCCTCCATCAGTAGAAACTCCTAAAAATAATCTTCCATACTTTGTTACCATGTTTTCAGAAAGAACAAGAAATTTTTTGACCATGTTGTCCTGCATTTTAGGATATTTCACTGCTGAGCATGTAGATGAATATATTCTTGGTTTCCTATCCATATTTTTCTCAAGTCAGCCTCCAGCTACAACTTTAAATTTTTCCCAATACCTAGAAGATGCCATGCATGATCAACTGATCAAACTGCCAAAAGGAGTGTTCAAATAATCCTCAATGTTATTCCATTTGTTCATTTATTTTCAATTAGAAAGGTTTGCAGACAACCTACAAAAAATGGACAGAGAGGGTAATCCCCATTCTGTTATCTTTTGGACATCCTTGATTAGAAAGGATTCCACTGAATTTAGTTTAAAATACTTTATTGATTCTTTTGTATATCCAATAGTTAATATGCTTAGAAATAACATTCAACCCAAAATTAGTGAAGAAATCAAAAAGGTTCTACAGTTATCGGATTGGAGAAAAATAGGAGACTGATATTTATACCAGAATCACAGAGAAATTATAGTGTATGGAAGCCAATTAGTTCCATACAAACTTTCCAAATACCTCCCAATGAGGATATTTTCTTTAGAGTACATCAGGAAAATCTTGAATTCTGATGAAATCAATTTCCTTTCAGCCAAAATCAAATTCCAATTCAAGATAAAAAAAATCAATTAGGGCCTTTTATATGCAACAATAGGAATGCTGGAAAGGAGGTAGAAAGATATTTACAATATTTAAAGTTTAGTAGCAGTTTCAAATGGTCATATAACCTCTTGGGTGTCATAAGAAAATTAAGAGTTAAGTTCAATATGACCCCTTTCATTCATCAGCCTAAGCCTGAGATTGAGAAGTATTCCAACGAATCAGAGTGGTTGGAAAACACTCTATAGGAGGTGGAGGAGCAGCATGATACTAGTTCCATCCTGCATACTCTAGCCCCACAGGATAGAAATTAAAAAAGGACTAGATAAGAAGGCTCTTATTCAATATAAGATACATCCGATAGAAAATTCAAGCTTATGTACATGAAGAAAACAAAGCTAAATCCAGTGATAGAGCAGGAATAAACCATTGAAACATATATTGTTATCAGGGATGATACACCCACAACACATTCAAAAGAAACATCTTTGCCATCAACTTCTAGTGCACAAATCATTCAAAAGCAAAATAGTGTAGAGATTTCATCATCCAACAAGCCAGTTGAGAAAGAAAAGGATATCATGGAGAAATATAAAAACATTAAAATCATAAATAAAGAATTGACGGCTCTTACATATGCACAATACTAGAAGAAAAATCCTAGTGATCAAAGTAGGTTGCTTTCAGCTTATGACCTCAAAAGAAGGAATATGTAGATGATATTTCTACGGCCAGAGGTACAGTCCCCCAAAAATTCAGCAGATTATACTAAGACAAGATTTGAAGTTTCTTCTAAGGATGTGCATCCAATTGACCAAGTTGAATTTCACAAATAGGCAGGAGAGATGATATATTCCACCATGAGAAATAAATCTCTAAGCATTCAGAAGTTGCAAAACTATATAGAAAATATAAAGTCACAGTTAAAGCTAAAGAGAGCCTCATCACAAGAAAAATACAACAGGATAAAGTCACTAGAAGATTTGGTAATATAAGTTGGTTATAATCCAAAAGACATCAAAGCAACAGAAGATCTTATCAAGAAGAAAAATGCATACATAGTTGCACTGAAGAAATAGTTAAAATTACCAACTACTGAGCATCCACAAACGAAGGAGGTTTTGGAGACAGATAATCAAAAGGATGAAAGGATGAATTTAATAATTTAGTTGACAACTCAACTTAAATAAATGGAAATAGAAATGGATAAACTTGTACAGGAAAAGAAAGCTAGTATGGAAGCAGTTCCCATTTCTACTATTCCTATAGCATCTATAGGAGCTCCAGCATCTACATCAGCTCCATTATCCTCATGAACTCCAATATCTACATCGGTTCTAGTAACTAAATCAGCAACAACATCAGCACTACCAATAACCCATCCCACTGATGAGGACAACAAATTGATCAAAACAAAGGAAGACATGTCCATTCAGACCACAGAGATTAACAAGCTCAAAGAAAAAGTAAAGAGCTTAGAGGATGAAAATAAATTGGCAACAGTTAAGTATCAAATAGAAGTACAGAAAGCCGATAGATTGATTGAAAAAATCCACAAGTTAGAGAAGGAATTATCACTAACAGAGCCTTTAGCCCAAGAAAAACAACAATTGTGGGCCAATATCATTAACTCAGGTAATGATATTTGGCCTTATATACGTATTATATTTTAACATAATGACTTGATAAAGGAGGCTAGTGATGAAATTCAAAATATCAAATCCAACCTTGGAAATAAACCAAAGGAAGCTTTTGAAATAATCAAATTCCTTAATTCTAAAAATAAATATGAATTAGAGGAGCTCAAGATAACTGAAAAAA
This sequence comes from Pinus albicaulis, assembly GCA_034641835.2. Taxonomy (NCBI): domain Eukaryota; kingdom Viridiplantae; phylum Streptophyta; class Pinopsida; order Pinales; family Pinaceae; genus Pinus; species Pinus albicaulis. The sequence goes on along the minus strand of CM076578.1, from coordinate 959,975,117 downwards.
ACATAAACTATCTTAGAGGTGAAGAAAGTGAATTCCAAGAGAAATCTGATGATATAGCTTGAGGAGAAATCTCAAGCTATGGAACTTGCAGTCAACATGGTTTTAAATAAATTTAAGGAATTGAGACAGAAAGTTTTTCCTAATCCTCTTGTAATAAATGATAAACTCATGAGACATGAATATTATGATAAGAATATGAGGGAGTTAGCCAAAGAAACTTCCAACAGTTCCTCAATGAAGGGCGTTTCCACAGGCAAGGTACTTTTACATACTTTATAAAACTTCTTTTACCTCCAACATGAGGTAAATCACATTTTTGTAAATAATCCTACATTTTCCAAATATACATAGGAAGATGATATTTACCAAAAGATGATGAAAATCAAACTTCTAGATGAAGAAAAATGGGAGAAATTATGTGATTTACTATAAAGGGTGAAAGAACGTACAGGTGAAAGAACGCACAGGTGAAAGAAAAAGACAGATGAGAGAAAGCAGATGAAAGAAACAAACAGACAACAACAATCAAAGAAAGCAAGTTCAGATATCAGTTTGTTAGAAGGTGTCACTATCTTTTTGCACAAAGCTATTTTATTTTCCTAAAATAAATCCTATTTAGTTGATAGGATGTTTTTGCAAAGTTTTGTAAAAATGTTGTGAAACCAGCTCCAAAAATAGTAGAAAAGAGATATCAACACCTTAGAAATAAGCCACTGTGAGGGGAAAACCTCCAATACATTACATGAATGAAAAATTCTTGGATGATACAAATTACAAAACCTTCTATCTATATATAAGAGTCCATGGGGCCACAATTTAATCCTAGTTGGGCCACAAGATAATCCTAGCCGACCTAACAATAATAATTTAAGGGCACAATAATAACAATATGGGGGTTACAGGGGTACAATAATAATAATAAGGGGGTTACACTAACAACAATAAGGGACTATACTAGTAATATAGGGACCTAACATGTCGATCTGCTTCAAAAAAGTGTTTTCCTCAATGCTTGAGTAGCTTTGGGTGCTTCTATATAAAATTCTCATCCTCCCATGTAGAATCTTCAGTGGGTATGTTCTTCCACTTGATGAGATACTCTGAAATTGATCGATTTCGTAGCTGTCGAGTTCATGTTTCTGTGACCGCTTCAGGTTCCAATATGATTTTTCATTCCTCATCAAGTTCTGGAAATATTGTTTGAACTGGAATATTTTCACCTATAACCTTCTTTAAGCATGAAACATGGAAAACTGGATTTCGTGAAGAAGCAAGAAGCTCTAGTTTGTATGCCATAGTACCAATCTTTTGCAACACCTTCTAAGAACCATAGTACTTTGGCGATAATTTATTATCCTTCTTAGCTTGCTTGAGGGACATTTTTTTGTATGGTTGCAGCCTGAAAAACACCCAGTCTCCTACATCAAAACTTCTCTTGCTTCGATGTTGATTTTCCAGTTATTTCATTCGATTTCGTGCCAAATTCAGGTTATCATTTAAGAGTTGGAGAACTTCTTGTTGATGCTCGATGTGATCTTCCACTGCTTGAACCTTAAAATTTTCTCTTAAAGATGTTGTGATGGATGGTGGATGATATCCATAAAGTGCCATAAATGGGGTCATTTTTGTTGTAGTATGGAAGGAAGTGTTATACCACCATTCAGTGAGAGATAACCACTTCACCCATTGTGTTTGTTTATCAGATACAAAACAACGAAGATATCCTTCCAACATTTATTTGCTATCTCAATTTGACCATCAAATTGACGATGATAACATGAACTATGAGCTAATTGAGTACCCAAACAAGAAAATAACTCCGTACAAAAATTTCCAGTAAAAATGGGACCTCTGTTGCTCAGAATAACCCTTGGGTTTCCATGTAGCTTTTGAATTGTGTCCATAAATGTAGTAGAAACTGTACTTTCTTTAAATGGATGAGATAATGCATAAAAGTGTGCATACTTGGTAAGGCTATCAACTACCACCATGATGACACTCTTTCCTTCGGACTTAGGTAAACCTATGATAAAATCCACTGAAATCTCCTCCCAACGTTGACTTGGATTGGATAAAGGTTGTAGAAGACCCGGGGTCTTAATTGTCTCATCTTTATTCTGTTGGAAAACCAAAAATTCTACCGCAAAATTTTGAATATCAGATTTAAGGCCATCCCAAAAAAATTCTTTCTTCACCCTGTGGTAAGTTTTTAAAAATCCTGAGTGTCCTCCTAAAGGAGAAGTGTGCAATTCCAAAAGAATATTTTGTTTTAGTTGTGAATTCTTACAAAGATATAAGCGATCTTTGTACCATAAGGAATCATTTTTCCAACTAAATGTATTAGATGTACTAGGATATTGCTGCAAATTTTGAATGAGTGTCCACACTTCTTCATCCTTCTTCCATTCATCTCTTGCTTCGGTTATCCAATCTGGTTGGATAATAGAAATGGCACAAAGCAATGCTTCCACCTCTTCATTCTTTCTTGAGAGTGCATATGAAACAACATTTAGCTTCCCTTTTTTGTAGATTATTTCAAAGTCATAACCCAACATCTTTGTGACCCATTGTTGCTGCTCTTCTGAAGATAGTCTTTGTTCCAAAAAGTGTTTAAGACTATCATGATCAGTTTTTACCTTGAAGTGTCTTCCCATTAGGTAAGTTCGCCATTTCTTTAGTGCATGTAGTATTGCTAACGTTTCCTTCTCATAAATAGGTTTCTATAAATACTTTCCTTTGATTGGATGACTTTCAAAAGAAATGGGTCTTCCTTCTTGCATTAAAACAACAGCAATTCCATTTCCTGAGGCATCACATTCCACAATAAAGGTTTTTGTGAAGTCTGGCATAGCTAAGACCGGTGCTAGGAACATTTCCCCTTTAAGATGTTCAAAGGCCTTAGTTGCTTCAGGATTCCATGAAAATGCATCTTTCTTCAATAATGTTGTTATAGGTGCTGCTATTCTCCCATAATTCTTAACAAACTTGTGATAATACCCTGTTAACCAAAGAAATCCTCACAACTTCTTTATGGTTGTTGGGACTTTCCATTCCTTAATGGCTTTAATTTTGTTAGGTTCTACCTTAACACCCTCGTGAGATACAATATGACCCAGATATTCCACCTCTTGTACTCCAAAGAAACATTTGGATGTTTTTGCATATAATTGTTTCTCCTGCAATAGTTTGAGCACCCTGTCAACATGTTGAACATGATCCTTCCAAGACCTGTTGTAGATTAGTATATCATCAAAAAATACGAGCACAAATTTTCTAAGGAAGGGTTTGAAAATGGAATTTGTCAACCCTTGAAATGTAGAAGGTGTATTGGTAAGGCCAAAAGGCATGACCAAAAATTCATAATAACCCTCATGAGTTCAAAATGTTGTTTTCGGAATATCTTTAGTCTTCATTCTAATTTGATGATATCCTGAAGGAAGATCCAACTTGGTAAAATAAATTGCTCCATGTAATTCATCCAATAATGCATCAATCACGAGAATGGGAAATTTATCTTTAATGGTGAGCTCATTGAGCTCCATATAATCCAGACACATGCACCATGATCCATCCTTCTTCTGTACCAATACTACAGGAGCAGAGAAAGAACTTTGACTAGTTTGAATTATACCTGCCTCTAGCATTTCTGCAATCATACGTTCAATTTCACTCTTTTGGACATAAGGATATATATAAGGTATGATGTTTGTTGGAACACTTCCTGGAATCAAATGAATAGCATGATCATGATAAAAAATAGGTGGGAGTCCCTTGGGAGCTTCAAGCGCCTTGGAATGATTGTCCAAGAATTTTTGGAGATCTACAGAAATAGATGATTTTGATGTTGGAACTTCTAGTGAGCATAATTGTGAAATTACGCATCGTTGTTCTTTCTTTAGAAGCTTTGTCATGACATTATAGCTTATTATCTTTCCCAGCTTCCCTACAATACCCAGTAATTTGACTTCCTTTCCTTCTGAAATTTTTTTCAAGAAAAGTTCTTGAAAATTGAAAGCTACCGTCCCCAAAGATTGTAACCATTATACTCCTAGTACAACATCAACACCTCCCATAGGAATCGAAAGCATTGGACTATTCAATAAATATTCCCCCATAGTTAGCTTGATATTATGGAATTTTCCAGAGAAATTTATAGTTCCTCCATTTGGAACCATCACTTGAGATTTTGGTGTTGGGTATAGGAAACAATTCAATTCCTTGGCTACCTTACAATGAATAAAACTATGGGTGCTACCTGAATCAATCAACATTATTACCTTTTTCTTCTTGATATGTCCTTATATATTGAGAGTTTGAGAAGTGGTAATTCCTGCCAATGCATTACACGATATGGTTTGACTCATTTCTTCCTCTTCTAGTGCTGATTCCTGGTGTATATCCTTCTCTTGTCCATTTTCTTCTTCCTCTTCACAATCTATGTAAAATTTCTTCTCAACACACTTATGACCTTTAGTGTATTTTCTATAAAAACTGTAGCAAAGCCATTTTACTATTTTTTCTTCCAATTCTTGTGGTGTCAACCTTGTAGGTTGTGGAAATCTAGAAGTAGCAACACTTCCCTCTTTATGGAAGTGAGTGGTAGGATTCCTTGTCGCCATAATTTTACATTCAATTTTTCTTGCCAACCTGAATGCCTTCTCCAATGAATCAGGTTCCAAAACACGAACTTCATCTTGGATGTTATCCTTTAAAGTACCTATGAAGATATCAGTCCTGTGTTCCTTTGGAATATTAGTTACCCTTATATTCAATTTTTGGAAGTCCTCAATGTTCTCCCGCACTAAATTTTTTTTTTTGAGATTTATCAATTGTCTAAAGAAGGTGTAGCTCTTTGTATCCTCATAATGGGCTATCATTTCCTCCGTAAAAATTGACTAAGTGAAAAATTTTTCACGAGAGCAAAGCCATCGATACCATACAAATGTATTTTGTTCTAAATGTAAATTTGCAATCCATACCTTTTGTGCGTTTTGAACATTATTGAGAGAAAAATATTTCTCCATCTGTACTATCCATGTTTCAGGATCCTTTCCATCAAACTTCCTCGTATCCATTCTTGGAATATGGTGGTTCTTCCCACCAAAATTAGAGTTTATGAAATCACGATTAACATTTATTTTGTTCTCATCATGAGTTTCCTCTGCTATCTTTTCACCATTAGGAAACATGTGTTGTATCAACTTTGTCAAACCTTCCATGTCTGCTTTTAGATCATTCTTCATGTTTTCAATTTTTTCATCGATCTTAGCTTTCATGTCATCCATCTTAGATTCCATTCCAGCTTCCATGCCATCTATCTTAGCTTCCATGCCATTCTTCAAACCATCCATCTTAGATTCCACGCCTTTCTTCAAACAATCAATGTCATTTTTTGTTGCTCTTTGCGAGAGCGAAATTTTTTTCACTTGCTCTTGTAAATTTGATATGTCATGTTGCCATTCTTCATCTTCATGAGTCGTAGTAGAGACTTATAAAGGCTTAATGGGCGTTGAATTCCTTTTATGGATCATTTTAGAATCTAATACTGATATATATTCTACAATATGCCCTTGGAATCAATTCAACTTTATTCTTCAAACAAGACTTACGCAATTTGGGAAAACAAATACACACCTTTTACTTGCTTTTGAGGAGCTCTATATTGAAATTGAATTATCTCTGCAATTGCAGATCCTCAATATCTGAAATTTGGCCTTGTAGTATCCCTCAAAAGCTTCTTTCAAAATGTCATAGGTCTGACCTAATTTGGATTCTTCAAGGCAAAGTTATGTCCAATCTCCCACAATGACCCAATTATAGACTGGTTCAGTAGAGCACACTTGTAAAACTTGCCACATGTCATTGTTTCCTCCTTTGGCTCTGAAATTCATAGAAAAGAAACTAGTTCATGTACTTGCGGCCACTTTTTACAGCATTCCAATCCGATGCTCAGAGAGAGACTTATGAAGAGTTTCCTACGATAACCTCTTTGAGATGAAATTCGGGAGCCTAAAAAAGACCTAACTTCCACAGATCATATCTCAGAAAATATTGTGAACCAAGCTTTGAAATTTTGCGAAGATGTTCCTCAGGATTTCGGCTTCACTCTTTAAAAATTTTAACTTCTGAAACTTTGTAGAAAAAATGTTATAGTGCAAATGTCACGATCACCTGTTTAGGTTAAATTCAGGAGCATGCAGAAAGCCCTGACTTCCATAGATAATATCTCCGAAAATATTGTGAACCATGCTCTAACATTTTGCGACAATGTTCCTCAGGATTCTGCTTCGCACTCTAAAACTTTTAGCTTTTTTCCCTTCGTATAAAAAACGTTATAGTGAAAATTTGATGATGAGTGGTTTGGAGCAGTAAAAACCCTAGAATCCAAAGCTCTGCTACCAAATGTTGTGAAACCAACTCCAAAAATAGAAGCGAAAAGATATCAACGCCTTATAAATAAGCCACTTTGAGGGGGAAACCTCCAATACATTACATGAATGAACAATTCTTGGATGATACAAATTGCAAAACCTCCTTTCTATATATAGGAGTCCATGGGGCCAAAATGTAATCCTAGTAGGGACACAATATGATCCTAGCCGACCTATCAATAATAATTTAAGGACACAATAATAACAATATGGGGGTTACATGGGTACAATAATAACGGTAAGGGGGTTACACTAGCAACAATAAGGGTCTATACTAGTAATATAGGGACCTAACAAAAAATACTTCATCATTTGAAGTATTAAGGTTCGGTCGAGTGTGGACTACTGAACATTTTGTTAGCTGATTGATCTCTTTCCAAAGGGTTATTGTACCAATTTTCAGTCGACAGACTGAATCAATAATAAAGAAAACTCTTTACAAGATTCATGTGATGAGTCATCTCAGTGAAATATAAATTTCAATTGTTCATGTTCTTTCTTTAAGCATTCCATAAACTTATATGTGTTCTGAATTTGAATGTTATAACAATAATTTTACTGTAGACTTTGTTTAAATATTACACTCTGCTTTTAACTGCTATACATTTCTATGTTTTCTTCTGATATCTGGTTTAGAGAATTCTTAATTTTTAACTGATCCTAATTGACTCTTTCATCCTTCTTCATTATCTGGTTTAAGGCATTCTTAATTGCTCATTGATCCTGATTGAAAAACCACTTCACCACTCAACCTTAAGATCTGATATTGCTCACCTATCTTGCCTTGTAAAAATTTCCTTATAATTTGAGTCAGTTCTATTTCAAAGAAAATTGACTCCATATCCCAATGGAATGTTGATAAGCACCTATTCATCTAAATCATTAATTCCACCAACCAACCAAAACCAATCAAAAACCAACCCAACCAAACATACATAACTAGCCTAGAATCTATTAAACAAACAAAGTTAAATCAGTAAGAGAGAGCCCTCTCTGAATTTAGGAAGGCTAGATCGTAAGTTCCAAAATTGGATAGTAGTTACCTCTGATATTTCTTTTTAATGCAAGAACAACCTTTTGAAATTTTGGATTGATAACATATTTTCAACCATACTGAGGAGAATCAGTTCCTAGTTAAAATAAATCTTAAAGGAAACAATTCTTCTTATTTTTTGCATTAATATTTGAAAAGGTTGTTTGCATTTATCATAGAAAGTTAAAATTTTGTCTTATAAAATAACATATTATACCAAGGCTCATCGTGATCCACAACCTGCCACAATTGTTGATGATCATGACAGAATTTTAAGAAAACCTTAAAAAGAAGAGAATCAAGGAAGTAGTAGTCAGTTAATCAAATAAAATTCACTTCCTAAGGAGTTATCAAGTATAGAGGATATTCAATTTGATTTATCATTTGAACATTCTTTATTTCGTACCAAATCTCAAAATTTAGTCCATGATACTGTAATAAGCCCCAATTTTATTCAATTTATTGAATTAAAGAAGGATACTATACAAATTTATTTAGATCAATAGGTTCTAGATAATTTTGATAAACTTGATGCTTTAACTTCAACTTTAATAAATTACATAGATGAAGCTGAAGCGAAAAAAGTCCCTTCTTAGGTTAAAATACTCTAGAACACTTGGAATACAAATATATCCATGAGGATAAAAATATATGTTATAAAAAATAAGAGATAGATAGACAAATGATAAAATGTTACAATGAGGCCCTGCTTATATACCTACGCAGGTGACCTTTCATGACTGTGCATGTCTCTTAGACATGCCCTTTCACTAACTTAATGACTACTTACATAATCCTTAATTGACTATTTAATAATTATATTTGTTATATTTGTTATGAATTATATTCATAACATTTCCCCTTCCTTCAAAAGCTTTGTCCTCAAAACTTATAGTTGACACTTTTCTTCAGTTCAATCACGCACCGTTTTCTTCATTTGCTTTCATCACAATTTAATATATCAAATTTTATTTATTTATTTATTATGAATTGGCCTTTCCTTCAGAACTTTTCCCTCAAAGTTTTATGGATAATAACTTCATCATCTTGTATTTGTTAAAATACTATAATTTTCAGGAAATCTTCCTTCTTTCCTTTCTGAATTGGATTTAATTTCCTTTTCATCAATGATTGATTTCATTTTGTTTGTTGAATTGAGTTTTTAGGGTTTTTAAGGTAACCCTTCCTAAATTTCTCTTCTTATTTTTAATGAGGTTATTATTCCATTCACAAGAGATTTTTTATTCCTTTACTTCTTATTTTACCTTGCAAATACCATGGGCAATTACCATGGGCTTCCAAAACCACAAGCTTGTAAACCACTGAAAGAATAATCAAAGTAACCTTACCTAATATTTTTTATTTCTTTTTTCTTTTTAATTTTAATTTGTCTTGGTATGTACGTATATGTACTTATTTATATATATCTCTTTTTTTCTTTTTCTTTTTCTTTTCTTTTGAAACTGTTTTCTTTTAAGTATTTTTTTTTCCTTTTAATTTATTTCCCGCTTTATGTTAACTTTCCTTCTCTCTTTTATATATATATATATATCTTCCTTTTTTTTTTCAATTTTTTATTATGGCCAAAGGCCTCTAATAAACTCAGTAATGGAGAAACTCCAAAATTTGTAGTGAATGCTTCAGTCACGATGACAACAAGGTTGATGATTTTTATGGTCAAATACCTGGATCAGAGAGTGTGGCTCTGTGCAGCGCTTAAGCAGCTGAAGGCTCGAACTACCTCTGATACCAAATGAAGCGAACAAAGTTCCTTCTCAGGTTAAAATACTCCAAAAAACTTGGAATACAAATATATCCATGAAGATACAAATATATATTATAAAATATAAGATATAGATAGATATATGATAAAATGTTACAATGAGGCCCTGCTTATATACCTACACAGGCGACCTTTCATGACTAGGCATGTCTCTTAGACATGCCCTTTCACTAACTTAATGACTACCTACATAATCCTTAATTGACTATTTAATAATTATATTTTTTATATTCGTTATGAATTATATTCATAACAGAAGCCTATTTTCAATAGTCAACTGAATTAGCTACCCTAACTGCTGCTACCCCCAAGCTCTCTACAGTATCTTCAGAAATTGTAAGTATGTTACACTGAAAATTGTCACCTTGACATTCTGTTGTCTGTATGAGCTCATTATCACTCATAATTTCCTCCTTTGCAAGTATAAAAACATGATTTCCTCATTTCAAGACTTAAAAATAAGAGAAAATCTCTCAAAAGTCTCTAAAACTCTTGTATTGCACTTTCTCTTTATTTTACCTGAGGTCCCGCACCTAATGGTCATGTCTCCTACGTACTTGACCACACTTTCTCTGTGTTAAGGGTGTATACCCCTGTAAAATATTAAAAGGGCATAAGTAAAATCTAAAAATCTCACTTTCAGTCATTTCTAGAAGCTTCTGGAAGGAATCTTGCAGTGGGAAGTCTGCTCTTTTCAGTTTCATGTATCCCATGCCTTAAGGAGCTAACCCCTTGATGTAAGGAGCGTATCCCTTTGAACGAGGATTCTATCCCTTCATAGGTGGAACTATAACCTCCTATTTTTCACTATAAAAAGAGGCATAGGGTAGCCTCAAAGGGTTACTAAGGAAGTAGACAATTGATGAGTTCAAGATTTAGTGTTATTTGAGGTAAAGTGTTGTTGGAACTTAGACTCCTTTAGCTGAAATTTTATGAGGAAATATTACATACCTGTATTTATCTCGGTTGGAAGAGTGAAAGGCTTGTCAGAGTAAAGGAAATTCTTGCTTGGGACCCCAGGAAGACTGGTTCATATCAAGGCTGAAAAGGTTGTAAGGTTCTTCTACTATTTCAAAGTTAATATAAATAAGTTTGTTTTTCTCAATAAGCTGTCAACTGATTGTTTATTTTATGGATTCCTTGATCACCATAATAGATAAGATTTATAAATATATTCTATGTAGGTGCTATTTGATGTTTGTTTGTTTATGATTGCAGATATTCAAATATAACTCTTTCGGGTGACTGAAGGACAACTACTACAAACAAGCATTGGATCAAGGTAGGATCGTAACACCTTTGTAGCATTTACATATAAATTGTGATATATCTAGAGAAAGATAGATTTTATTGTCTATTTGTTGCTAGACTATCTTTTGATACTAGGGATAATGGTCTTGTCCACAAGATCGATTTATCCGACCAACAAATTGGCGACTATGCTGGGGAAAGAATTTGATTTTTGGTTTTTCTTTTATTTTGAATGTAGAAAATGGTTTTTTCTGTTTCCTGATTGATGTATAATGGCTTGGGTAGCTTAGTTTTACTTTGCTTTCAAAAAATTTAAGAACGTTTTTATTTTTCTTGAAGTTTTCTAGGGACCGCACTTTGTCTTCACACGCAGTGCGGACATCTCTGCACTTTCCTTGAGTAACCAGTGCGGGACCGCACCTGTTTGCTCTGGAGCCTGCAGACCCTATCAAATTTTTGAAAAACTTAAGATTTCTCCTTCCAGTTTGAGTTTAGATTTAATTTAGGATTCTTAGAATCTACCCAAATCTATATTTTTCTGTCAAAAAGCCTTGTTTATGAGTTTCTTTCAGCAAATTTTTTATCTCATCAATCTCCGTTAAGTTAATTGGGTGTTTTGAGTCTCTTTTTTGAGAAATTCTTAATTTGATTTCCTTTGGTCATTACTTGGAGGTTTGTCTCAGTCTTTTCACAATTTTGCATCTTTTTTCTTTTGTTTTTCGCCTTGTGTATGAGTGTTAATCGCCTTTGAGTATTTTTATTTTTCATCTTTGGAACTCTCACCCAATTTTCTTTACTTTCACTTGACTGGTTCTTAGATTACATTAGAATCATCTTGTGTTTGATAATTCTCTTGCATAGATCACATTTGCATAATTATAATTCTCATTTTCAGAATATGAGTGAAAAATGTGCATAGATTACATTTGCATACTTTTCAAGTGAATTGTGCATAGATTACAATTGCATATTTTACATTCTAAAAAATCAATCATAGATTTAGATCAGTTTCTTTAATTTGAATTTACATGTTTTTATGCTTGTTTTAAAAACACAAAAATAAAAAAAGTGTTTTAGAATTGATTAGCATTAGTTTTTCTTAATGAAATTAGTGCATTAGAGAATTTGTTATATTTTCTCTTATTTATCAATTTTTGCATTGTTGGAAGTGAATGGAAACTCTCTCCTTAATTTAATTAGGATTCATCGAATTGAAAATATTACATTATCATATTCGATTGCATTCAGTTTTGGGTTGGGTCATAACACCATTGGTTTCATATCCATTTACCCTTTGATTAATAACAGCCTAAATAGCACAGTGCTTAATAAAATTCATCTAGTAATTTTTACATTTTTAGGGCTCTTTCCACCAACATAGCTCAGGCTAGTGTCTTGGAATAGGTTTTAGTTAACTCTCAAAAATAATAAAACAAACAAGTAGTCGATCTTGCAGTAGGAAAAATTCCAATAATTGCATGTATGCTCTGGGAAGCTCCTCTTAAAGGATTCAAGCACAAGATCATATCTGAACCAGTGAGGTAATCAATCCTTCCTCATTGGGAATGATAGTAGATATACATTTATTGACAACGGTAAACCTCAGATTCACCATTGTCAAGGAGCCTGGGGTCACTTGTCGGTAAAACTTGGATTATGTCAAGGAGCCTTCAAGGGGATTGAGCTTTGTTACTCTGCCCTTGCATGTGTGTTGGATCATAGACTGTGCCCCTAGGAATATTTGTTTTTGTTGGTAAACGTAGTGGCCACAAACTTTAGGATTCTTTCCCAAGGTGAAAATGGAGGGAAGATCCCTCTGTACCTAGAGCAGACGTCAGCTAGACTCACTTGGACTCTCCGGACGGTTATCTTCACCTGAGATGGTATAGTGGAGGAACTTGCACCAGTCTGTTTCATTAAGTAGGTTTTCAGGGTAACTGTTCCAATCGCCATTTCTACATTAAAATTCTATGATGTTGGATTTCATCACCAGCTAGTGTTTTTAGTGCGGGAATCTACTATTTTTGTGTGGTTTGACTCCTAGATTTGATAGCACGTGTTCAATTTGTTTGTTTTTTCTTTTAGACACCATAGGTGTGATTTGTGAATTTTAATTGTTAAGTGTGAATTGTGAATTGTTAATTTTAGTTTTAAAATTGTTAAGAAAATTCACTGAAGTTTAATATAATGGCAACTATTCCAGAATTTACTAGCCAAGGAACCCCTCTTAACAAGAATCCTAGTACTTTTCCTTGCTTTGGAAATGTTCGTCCTCCTTATATGTCTACATTTTCATTACCTAGATTTACAATAGGTTTACTGATATGGTTATTTTCAACTTCGTTGGCCCCGAATACTCCAACTGTTCCACCTCAACCAGATGCTTCACCTCAATAGAGTTCACCATCTCAACATCACCAAACTTCTGTTGACCCTTTACCTTCTTCGCCCAATATGTCTTCCTCCCTTTCTTCCTCTTCACTTGGTAAAATCCTTGACGCTAGTAAGCAGGTGACTAAGAAGAAGAAGAAAGGGAATAAGAAGAAGAAAAAGAAGAAGTAAGATAAGAAAGAAGTCAACCAACCAACCATGGCTGTAAATGTAAGTAGTGTTGAGGAAACCACCAACATGCATCGTAAACCCAAATACCCTTGCAGGATTTGTAAGGGTGACAAATTCCTTATCAATTGTCTCGGTATTCCAAAGGGATTGGAAGTATGGTCAAAAAATCCCATTAACTTTCCATTGATCCATCAAACAGTGATATTCAGGTTCCTGGGAAAAAGGGTAAAGTTAGGTTTCCTTTTAAGTTATGCAAAGGGAGTCAAAAAACTCAAATTTTCCCTCACATGGATGAAGCCTCAAAATTGTTGGAAAAGCTTATTGTTCCATAGCAAGAACTTCCAACTGGTTACCGTCAACTTTCTACCAACCTACCGTTAATTGACGGAGTGATTGGTCTAATTTAAAGTACATTCAATCCCACTCTTCCATTGGAGAGTGAAACTCATATCACTCAGGTTGATGATCCATTAGTTTTAATTATAAATCTTCTGGGAAATCACATAAGATATTTTGGAATATTTATAATTAAAATGTTATGGATCACAGAAGCTTGCACTCTCAAGATCCATTAGTTGATCAAGTGGTCGACTCAATTTCCCATTCGGTCGATCCGAGTCTCCCTAAAGAGAGTGAACTTCATACCACTCAGGTTCTTCTTTTTACATCAGATTCATCTAAGCCAGGGGGCATTTCACCTGTTTCTACAGAGCCCCCTACAAGTACTGAGGTTTTTTCCTTTTATTGGAATAGACTAACAGAACCTCGTCTTCCTTCCTCCATCCCTTTCCAAATCATTTTGAAGGCTGGTGGTAGGAGCATATGCCACACACATGTAGATGAAGGTGCTTCTATTAGTATTTTATCCTCAACTTCTTGGAAAGCTTTGGCTTCCCCTCAGCTTGTGCTTGTTACGTAGAATTTGAAAGCTTTTAATAGAACCATTAGTGAACCTTTAGGGATCCTTCCTAATTTTTCTATTACTTTGGAAGGTAAAACTGTCAGTATTGATCTTATGGTAGTTCGAGGCCCCTTGGATTTCAATTTACTCCTTGGGAAAGACTATTTCTATGAAATGAAAGTTGTAGTATCAACACTCTTTCGCGTGATGTCTTTCCCTCACAATGGAAATATTGTGACTGTAGACTAGCTTTCATTCCCTAGTCTTGATTTGACTACCAATAATCCGACATCCCTGAATGTTCCTCATACGAAAGTGGTATCTACCCCACCATGGGTTAATTATGTGGAAATGAGTCCCATGTTTTCAGTTACCGATGCAAGCTAGCCTCTCACTATTTTCTCATCTTCCTTTGAATTAGATACGGTAATTGACACGGAAAACTCTATGGGATTATTTGAATGTGATGTTCTTATCTCTTTTGAGTCCCTTGACATGTGTTCCTTCCAGATAATTATCTTCCATCTAATGAAGAACTCTTGGAAGACATGATTGAGGTGTGTCCCTTGACATGCATTTCTTCTATTTGGAAATCTTGACAAGGTCCTATGAGGAAAGTTCCTTTTACTGTGTCAACCTCATTAAAAAATGAATCAGTGAGTGTGAGGATAGTTCCTTTTACCGTGTCAACCTCATTAAAAAAAATGAATCAGTTAGTCGAGAGCATAGTTCCTTTTCTTGTGTCAATCTGGTTAAAAAAATTGAAATAAGCTTCTAAGAGGAAAGTTATTTTCCTGTGTCAACCTCGCTAAAAAATGAAACAAATTCTTACAAGGATAGTTCCTGTTACTGAGTCAACCTTGTTAAAAAATGAATCAGGTATGAGGACAGTTCTTTTCCTATGTCAACCTCATTAAAAAATGAATCAGTAGGTATATTGTAGAGAGTAGATTGGTATATTAGAAATAAGTAGTTTCTGAGGATAATTCCTGTTACTGAATCAACCTCGTTAAAAAATGAATCAGGTATGAGGAAAGTTCCTTTTACTGTGTCAACCTCGTTAAAAATGAATCAGTGGATCAAGAGAAAATTTCCTTTTAATGTGTCAACCTCATTAAAAAATGAATCAGTGGGCCATGAGGACAATTCTTTTCCTATGTCAACCTCATTAAAAAATGAATCGGTAGGTTATATAGGTAGATTGTAGAGAGTAGATATGAGGAAAGTTCCTGTTACTGAGTCAACCTCGTAAAAAGTGAATAAGGTATGAGGAAAGTTCCTTTTAATTTGTTAACTTTGTTAAAAAATGAAACACGTTGCCATGAGCATAGTTCTTTTCTCGTGTCAAGCTCGTTAAAAGATGAAAAAAATCCTCCCCTAATTGAGTCGAGTATTTGACTAGATCTCGTAAATGTTAAGTCATATATTTAAGTTAGTTATTTCAGTTTTTGCATAATTTTCTTATATTTTTAGGTTAGTTCTTTCATATGATCTCGTAAATGAACCTTCATTCCATCCAGCTATTAGTTACCAGTAGTCTATTTAGTTGAATGAAATGAAGTTGGGGGGGCATGTGCTCTAACAAGTTACACTTGGGGGGCATTCAAAATTTTCTCAAGCAAAGTTTTCCTACGTTTCAAGCTTGTGTAAAAATGAAACCACTCTCAAGCAAAGTTTTCCTACATTTCAAGCTTGTGTAAAAATGAAACCACTCCGAAGCATAGTTTTTCTCTGTTTCAAGCTTTTGTAAAAATGAAACCTGTTTCAAGTCAATTTCGGTTATTTTCAAGACTCGTTAAACTCATGAAAATCCCGAGATTATTTTTGCTATCTTTCATTCTCGTAAAACACATGAAAATGGCGAGTTCTTTCCATCTTTTCCTAGTCGTAAATTAAATTGAAATTTAGCCACAGGAGTATATTTTTATCCCTTTTTCGAACTCGTTAAAACTTATGAAAAAGTGAAAACCATGTGTACATTTTTATCCCTTTTTCGAACTCGTTAAAACTTACGAAGAAACAAAACCCCAAAGTTCTCTTTTAAGCCTTTTTCAGACTCTCTAAAAATGGAAATATTGTTGAGTACTTGATTATTCAAACTCGTTAAAGTAAATGAATGATCATCCCTTCAGTATAAGTTTACCCATTTTACGGACTGAAATGGACTATTTACGAAAAAGGTATACGTTGACTAATTACGGTCAATAGAGTTCTCTCCCGCATTATTTTATCCCTTTTTGGGCTCGAGAGACTAAATTTACAGAAAAGTACACCCATGGAATTTTCATAAGTTTTTTCTTTTGACTCCCTAAGATTGAAAAACACCGTGTTTCTCCTATACTCGACTCGTTAAAATTTAACAGTAAAGGACCTATTCAATTTTAAGCAGGAACGAACCACTGCTTATTAGGGTTTGAATTTTAAACTAAGTTGGACTCATCCGAAGGATGAGCTTATAAACAAGAAAATGTTATCCTCCTCAAGCTTGTCAAAAATAAAGAGGTACTTGCCAAAAATGGTGGGGGAAAAGAGAGAAAAACGAACCTATTTGTTACATTTTGATTATTCAAAAAATTGTTAACCACTCTTGAACATGACATTTTTGTTCACCTGGGTTGGGAAAATCCTTTTCCTAATAGTTAATCAGACCATATTGAGAGTCTTTAGCCAGTTTTTGGGTATTAGCTTTGGGTCAATTGTCACCAAGCCATCTGTAGTGTTGTTATGTGTTCAAGAAAATAGTTCAAACAAAGCATTCATCTGCAAAATATTTGTCTTCCATTTTGACCATCCCTGAGTTAGTCATTGCAAATATATTTCTTCAAAACTTGATCTATGATTTCGTGTTGTGGCCTTGCCTACGACAGATCACTTTCTATCGATAACAGCTCATTATCTAGGAATTCGATCTAGAAATCGTCAGTACCTTGAAATCTGCATGCCTCAATGGCAGGTTTCTCGCCTTCGACGATAGGTTGCATCATTGACCTTCGATCGAATGATTCCATGACATGTTCAACTTCAGCTCATTAATTCACATTTCATGGATTGTATTGAGTACTTTGAGGGCCATTAACATTAATGGTGGTTACTCTCAATCTTGTTAACAGTTCACATTATTGACTGGTAATCAAGTGGTTTCTTCCATGTTCGACTTCGACACATTCATTCACATGGATAGAATCGTACTAGTTTGGAAAGCAGAAATCAAGACCCTGGATCTAGTTTCAACCATCCAAGCTGCTAGGAATTTTTTTATTCATTTATACAGTGGACTATTCATAAACAGATGGTTGCGTCCATACTGTGTCTACATATTTCTATACTGTTGATGTATTGAAAAATTATTCCTGTATCAGAATAGTTTAAGTCAGTTTTCTAGTTAGTTTTTTATCCGAGTATGGGAATGCCTACCTCAACGATGATATTACATATATACATTTTGCATTGAATGTTTTTATAAGTTCCTACTGGGGTGTCCACAGGCCAATCCTTGAAATGATAAAGTAATTCACTCTTCATACATTACAGACTCACTCTTCATCTATTATATACTTCGCACTTTAGGGGGAAATCTATTACACTGAAAATTGTCACCATGACATTTTTTTGTCCGTATGAGCTCATTATCACTCATACTTTCCTCCTTTTCCAGTCTAAAAACATCATTTACTCATTTCAAGCCTTAAAAATAAGAGAAAATCTCTTAAAAGTCTCTAAAACTATGGTATCACACTTTCTCTTTGTCTTACATGCGGTCCCACGCCTAATGGTCATGTCTCCTACGTACCTGACCACACTTTCTCTATGTTAAGGGTGCAGACCCCTGTAAAAGATTAAAATGGCACAAGTAAACTCTAAAAATCTCTTTTTCAGTCATTTCTAGAGGCTTCTGGAAGGAATCTTGTGGTGGCAAGTCCGCTCTTTTCAAGTTCATGTATCCCATGCCTTAAGGAGCTAACACCTTTATGTAAAGAGCTTATCCCTTTGAAGGAGGATTCTATCCCTTCATATGTGGAACTGTGACCTCCTGTTTTGCACTATAAAAAGAGGCATAGGGCAACCTCAAAGGGTTACTAAGGAACTAGACAATTGATGAGTTCAAGCTTTAGTGTTATTTGAGGTAAAGTGTTGTTAGAAATTAGACTCCTTTTGCTGAGATTTTATGAGGAAATATTACATAGATATATGTATCTTGGTTGGAAGAGTGCAAGGCTTGTCAGACTAAAGGAAATTCCTACTTTGGACCCCAGGAAGACCTGTTCAACATCAAGGCTAAAAAGGTTGTAAGGTTCTTCTACTATTTCAAATTTAATATAAATAAGTTTGTTTTTCTCAATAAGCTGTCAACTGATTTTTTATTTTATGAATTCCTTGATCACCATAATAGATATGATTTATGAATATATGCTATGCAGGTGCTATTTGATGTTTGTTTGTTTGTGATTGCAGATCTTCGAAGATAACTCTTTCGTTCGACTAAAGGAAAACTACTACAAACAAGCATTGGATCAAGGTATGATCGTAACACCTTTGTAGCATTTACTTATAAATCGTGATATATCTAGAGAAAGATAGATTTAATTGTCTGTTTATCGCTAGACTATATTCTGATACTAGGGAGATTGGTCTTGTCCGCAAGATCAATTTATCTTGGCAACAAAGTACAACTCCATTTAGTACCACCTCATCTATAATATCCACCATAGTTCATTCCATAAATCCATTCATACCTAAAATTCCTCTCCAACCTAACATTTCAAGTTCATCTCCTAAAGGTTCAAGTCCATCTTCAAGCACCACTACTTTACCTCCCAGTCAAGCTAAAGTCTTAGCCATGGCAGCCAGATTTTCCCCTTTGGTCTTACATGCCCCTTTACATGCCATGCCACAAGATTACCAAAGTAAAAAATTTTAGCTTGATGGTATTGGTCAATATAATACTCAACAACATGTAGATAAAATGAACAACTTTTTTGAATTACATGAAATTGATGAAGCTGATGTACAAATGAGATTATTTGCACAAAACTAGCAGGAGATGTTAACAAATTGTTTGAAGCTTTACCTGCTGGCCATATTGTTGATTTAGCTACTTTCCATCGATTGTTTATCAGTAGATGGGAAAGAAATAAAAGCCATCTCTAGATATTATCTGAATATGAGAACATTAGAAGAGCTCCTAATGAATCTATTTAGGATTACTGTATTAGGTTTAACAATAATTACAATGTAATTCCAACAAATATCAAACCTCCACCAGACTTATCCCTAATTAAATTTCCAGATGGATTTGACACTAATATGCCCTATCAGTTAAGAGAAACAAACCCTAAAACTTTAGAACAGATGCAGAGTAATGCAATTAGTCTAGAAGCTAACTTAAAAAGAGAAAGGTTGAGGAATGAGAGGAGAGTGACAATTAAGGAAGAAGCATCCACTTCTGAAATTAATATAGATATTTTATATAAAAATGTAGAAATAATAATGGATAGGCTAGAGAAAATGGAAAGAAAACCTCAGTGGGAAAATGAACAAGGTCCCCCAATTAGAAACCCCAACTTTAGGAAAAATCCTAATACTGGTAAATCAAGAGAAGTAGTACCTAATTAACAGATTAGACCACCTTTCCAAGAAAATTATGTTGAAAGTTCACAAAAGAATGAAGAAGATCAAGTCACCCAGATAAAATTGAAGGGAATAAACATTTAACATGCCATTTTTCTTACCCAAGAAGAACAAGAATTGTACATGTTACAACAATTAAAATTAGAATATGGTGAGTCCTTTGACTACAAACAAGGCTATGAATCTTCTATCTACGAATTTCATAAACAGTACATCCTTAGAAGCAAAAGGAACATAGAAGTTATAAGAAATCAATCCACACCCAAACTAAGAAAACAATAGAAGCTCTTTTGACCAAAGTTCTAAAAATTCTCCATAGAGAAACTCGGAAATCTTCCACACCAAATATTGTAGACCTCACATCAACTGCTACTCAAACCATTCCAGACAAAGAAGTTGAAAAAAAAATAGTTGACACACAAACTGAATTACCAAGTGCTGATAAAGAAGATAAAACCACACAAACCAAAATTGGTAAAAATGAAATGATTAAATCAGACAAATTATTTCATTTTTACCACTCAAACTCAAATTACCCCTCAAACCCATCTTAGTAGAAATGGTATTTCAACAATGGGGTTTATACTTCATTGGTGAAATTCACCCACCCTTCTTTGCCCAGCATAAATGGATTTTGACAGCCACTGACTACTTTACCAAGTTGATAGAAGCTATCCCTTCTAGACAAGCCACTGAATATGTCATTATTTAATTTCTTAAGAATAACATCCTTTATAGATTTGGATGCCCACAAAAGCTCATCACTGATAATGCTATTACATTCAAATCCAATAAAATGATAGATTTTTGTAATGGATACTATATAACTCCAGGCCATTCCACTACCTATTTCCCTCAAGGTAATGGAATAGCATAATCTTCAAACAAAAGCCTAGTCAACATCATCAAGAAATTGTTAGAAGATAACAAGAAAACCTAGAATAAAAGGTTGGTGAATGACCTATGGGCATATAGAATAGCTATAAATAAATCTATTGGTACCTCTCCCTATCAATTAGTATATGGGATGGGTGTTGCTTTTCCATCTTAATTGGGAGTGCCAGTAATGAAAATGCTTCAAGAGTTGCAAGTTAAACCAAATGACATCCAAAGGAGGATAAATAAAAAAATTCATTTACATCAAAATAGGGAAGAAGTGTATATCAAAGCCCAAGTAATTCAAGACAAAATCAAGAAGATCTTTGATAAGAAAACTAAAGAAGATGATTTTTCATACGTGATCAAGTACTAAAATGGGATTCCAGAAGGGAAGATAAAGGAAAAAATGGGAAATTTGAATTTCTCTGGAAGGGCCCATAGATTATTTATGGTTACAGAGGCAAAAATGCATTTTTCTTGAAATAATTAGATGGAACAGATCTACTAGGGTGGCCAGTCAATGTTCAAATGCTAAAGCAATATTTTTCACTAGAATAACTAGTAGTTCATTTTATTCTATTTTACCCATTCTAAATACCATAGTAATGTTTATATTTGAGTGGATTATTATCTTCCAAAGTTGAAACCTGAAGAGGAAACCTTGAAGCTTTAAAAAATATAACATCATATGTTTGAATAAAGGAGAGCACAGAAAACAATTCCAAGCAAAGAAAAGCCAAAGTTCCATGGCCATTGATCAGAAAGTTCTTTAAATCTCACAAGGAGATGCCATCCCCAAGTGGAGCCACTGTTAGGGTCCTATAATAATGGGGATCATAATTTTTAATTGGCTATGTTTAGTCTTATAATACTGTACATACCTTTGCATTTCTGCAAATGTTTTCCATATTAAAAAAAGAAAAAAGGGTATGTCCTAAATGAATAATAAAAAGGCCAAAAGAAAGAAAGACAAACAAAATATAAAATATGAACCCATAAAAATAAACAAAAAATAAATTCTAAAAGTGTTCCACATTCAAATGCCACTACTCTTAGTTTACTTTATTTATGCAAATAAAATTGCGTGCAGCTTGTCCAAAATGCCACAATTCGTGATGATCAAAAAGTCTAATCTTGTTCATTCATGCGTTTATATTTTATGTTATGATATCTAGTGAATAAAGACCTGACCAAATCATTTAATCCTGGTAGATCAGTAGTTATTTAGAGAATAAAAATGAGCTCATAAGTTTAATCTGAGCCATTGGAAGATATAAGGTTAGAAATAAGTTAGTTTGATTATCAAAAGAAAATAAAAGGGTCATCAAGCTCAGATGCACCCCATAAAGGAAATAAAAAATATTATGATGATTAAAAGGGTCGGTAGAGTACTTTTCAAAGATTATATGAGCGTCATTATGCTTATCCATTAGAAAAAAAAAAATTTAACATTCCCCCTTGCTTAATCCCTTTTTCCTTTCATGGAAACCCTTTCCCCTTTCAAAAATCATTTTCTAACCCCTTCCCCTTTTCCCAAAACACAATTTTCCATTTAAAATACCCTTTCCCTTGTTAAAACCCCCTTCTTCTTAAATAAGCCTTTTGTTTTCATAAATAAAATAACAAAACCCACTTATTCAAAGTTGTAAAGCATGAAATAAAATATTAATTGGGCCCACTATTCATTTAGCCCCGCCCACTTAATGTAACTCCTGATACACTTTGATTTAACTTCACACCTATATATTCCCCAACCCACTTTATTATAAACCCTTCACCTATCTATTTACCTGACCCCACCTTTCTTTGGAAACTTGCAACACCTGTCAATTTTCTGATCACAACCGATCAGATCCAACGGCCTCCAAACCCTTCCGCACTCCCCGTTGTTCAAATTTTGAAACAGAGGAGGGGGGTGCGAAATGGGTGGTTTCATTCCCGTACTCCCCTGCCACATGACACTTCCACATTCAATTGCACACCCCATTCCCAAACTGTCAAACCATATTTGGATGTGCGATAGACCATGCGATAAACCACCAAACCAATTCCACACCCTGCGACTAACCACAAAAATTTCAAAATTATAAAACCCTAATTCCTTACCATTATTTTCCTATTTCTTTTAATTTGTGAAAAATACCAAAAGCCATCGCCAACCGAAATTAAAGCCCCTACTGCTGCCCAACAAAATTCACTATACTCCAGGTAATTCTGAGTACCCGACACCATCTAATTTTCTTATTAACTCAACAATTGAAGAAAATCAATGGCTTCCCAAATATTTTAGACAGTAAACCATCAGAAACCACCCCTAATAGATTTTGACCACACTCTGTTGGATGGATAAATCGTTCTTGCGGACAAGATAAATCTCCCTAGTATCTTACGATAACTAGCAAAAAACAAAAATATGTAAACTAATTTTTCTAGATTATACTTGATCTAGAATTACCTATAATGAAGGATTTAGGACTTACCTGTAGTCCAACGTTGATCGTAGTCTTCTTTCTCGTCCCTTTGAATATATCTCCTTTTGAGATTTGTAATAAAAAACATGAAAGAATCAGAAGCACCTACATAATATAGATTAATTCACAAACCATAGACCTATCTTGATGATCAAGGAATTCAAGAAATAAGTTGTTTAAATAAAAAAATCATTGAGAAAATAGGATCCAATTGTATTACCTTTGATGAAAGAAGGAGCCTTACAAACGAATTCACCTTGATGTCGTACAGGTCCTTCCGGGGTCTGGAACAAGCGTTTCCTCTACTTTTACAAGCATTTGCACTCTCTCAACTAGCATACACATGAGTGTGTAATCATTCCCATATGGTAATCAGTTAAGAGATTCTGAGTTTTTCCAGCAATTCTCCTTAAATAATCTTAAAGCATAACTCCCCTTGAGGATGAACTATGGCCTCAATTTATAGCAAAAGAGAAGAGGTTTCAGCTCAAAATAAGAGGGGATAGAATCCTCTTTCAAGGGAATAAGTTCCACATACCAAGGGGTAGGCTTATTTAATAGAGGGATGAATGTACATGAAAGGAGTGAAATTTCCACCATTTAATTACTTCTAGAAGCTTCCAGATTCAACCAGTTGGGCTTCCAAATTTTACTTCCACCTTCACTTTACCTTTTACAGGAGTCCGCACCTTTAATGAAGAGAAAGTGCGGCCAGTTCTGCATGTTCTAATGCAAACGGATGCGGCACCATAGGTAATATTAAGAGGAAGTGTGGTACAAGTATTTTTATGACTTTTATAAGCTTTTTCTCTCAATTTCAAGCCATGGTTTTAGGGACTTGATGTTTTTAGAATTTTAAGGGAGTATTGTATGAGTAATGATGAACCCATATAGACAGTAAAACGTCATGGTGACAATATTTAGTGTAACATATTTCCCCCTAAAGTGCGAAGTCTGAGTCCATTCGAAGAATGATGTGCTTTATCATTTCGAGGATTAGCTTGTGGACACCCCAGTCGGAGTCCTGTACATACATTCAATACAATATATATATATATATATATATATATCATCGTTGAGGTAGGCATTCCCATATTTAGATCAAACACTAACTAAAACTTTTTCTGATGTAGAAATGACCTTACTATCACATCAATAATGTAGTCACCGTATGGAAATACCCATATGTTATGAATAATCTACTACATAATGAATAATAAAACTCCTCGCAGCTTGGATGGTTGAAACTAGATCCAGGGTGTTGATTTCCGCTACCCGAACTAGTACGATTCTATCCATGTGATTGATTGTGTCAAAGTCAAACATGGTAGAAACCACTTGATTACCAGTCAATGATGACAATGACTCTCAAAGTACTCAGTACAATCCATGGAACGTTAATAAATGATCTGAAGTCAAACATTTCATGGAATCATTCCATCGAAGGTCAATGATGCAACCTGTCGTCGAAGGCGAGAAACCTGCCATTAAGGCATGCAGATTCCAAGGTAGTGAAGGATTCTAGATCAAATTCCTAGATGATGAGCTATCGTTGATAAAAAGTGATCCGTCGTAGGAAAACCCACGACACAAAACCATTAGATCAAGTTTTGTAGAAATATTTCGCAAGGACTAACTCAAGGATGGTCAACGCGAATGGAGACAAATGTTTGCAATGAATGGTTTATTTGAACTGTCCTCTTGAACACATAATGACACTACAGATGGCTTGGTGAAAATTGACCTAAAGCTAATACCTAGAAACCAGCTAAAGACTTT